>CM053785.1:487405618-488005618 GCA_028749045.1 Cupressus sempervirens
GTTGTGTTAAAAAATATTTTTAGTCATAACATATATTTCATCAAAGATGTGGTTGTGTCAATTCAAAGTAGTTTACTTTGCAAAGGTGAACACCACAACAACACAAATTAAATGTACTAAATGAAAATCAAATAAGTGCAAGGCAAATGAAATTTATGCAATGAAAAATAAAATGCATGCATTAAGGCTCATATATAGCAATAAAATCTACCTTGTTATTATTGAGACTAGACTATTTGAAATATAATTATGATTTCATAACAAAACAGTAGGGGGGAAGCCTAAGTAATTTTCATAGTCGAAAAGGGAGAACCAATAGAATGGAAAATTACTTATTAAGAAGAAAATATTTTACAAACTAAATTAACTAATAGTCGCATGATTTTGTGCATGCAACAATGAGCCGATATGAGATTTGATTTTCATCTATAAAACTTTATGCCACATGAAAAATAAATTGTGTAATTTAACTAGTGGGAAACCTTACAATGTATACTTTCACTTCATTTTTTATTTAGTTTCTATGTACATGGTTACAACATTTTGTTTTTAGCTTCCACTATAGAAACCCTCTTGACATAATAATAAATGACACTAAATTTTAGTTTTGTAAACTATGAATGCAATGAATGGAATGAGGTTTAAATTTTATTGCTGTAACTTATATTTTAATCTAAATGAAAGTATAGTAGTTAGAGTATATTTTTTCATAAGTTACTATATAAAACAAATTCACTTGAGAAGAAATAAAAAATTCATTGAAAAACAAGAGTGAAATGTCTTGAGTAAATCACTAACCAAAACCTAACATATACAACTTGTTAAAACAAATTGCAAAGAGGTCACCAAAACTCTTAATCCATCATTGGAATGATCATAAGATTTGAACAAATTATTTCAAATAATTGAAAATAAAAGGAAAAATGATACTATCAATTTTAAACTCTATTCTTTGAATCAATTATTATAAATAGTTTTAAAATTAAATTTTGTTTATTATTGCTCATAATAAACATCCAACAAAATTTGTTTTAAAAAAAGTAACTTCAAAAATTTAACATTATTTAATTTCTATTATAAATCCTTAATATTTTTTATGATATTATTTTATTAAAAAAAATCTATTAGGGAGATTTTGTTTCTATTATAAATAAGAATTTCAAATTTGAGTTCTTGATTTATTTATTTTGTTCAAATATTTCATCATATAACAAAATCATATAGAAAAACATATAGTTTTTATCTTAGATTTAAAATTTTAAAAATAAATAAAGAAAAATCACTTTACAAAATCTAGATATGATGTAATATTTCTATTGAACACTTTTACAAATTCGAAAATTAAAATAAACTCTATTTGTTTTATAATTTTAAGATTTCTAAAATTGTCAATTATTTTTTATTAAAGGTGTTAATGGGATGATTGAATGGTTAATACAATTTGTTAACAAATAGAGAGGAATCTTTGGAGAGAGAAAAGAGAGAAATATTTAGATCTTCAAGTACAATGAAGCTTTATAGAAGGTTTTAGCTAGACAATTCCTCTTAAGAGTTTCCATCACAATTTTCAAGAAGAGAGCACCCTTCTTGCTGCAAGTATTGGATTGTTATAACTTAGTAGTAATATTGCACATTTAAAATGTTGGTTTTGTTTCTCTATTGATTATCATTGAATTTAAAAATAAAAAAAAGGAGTTTAGTTACATATATCATAGTTACTAAAAAATAATATAGAGCATCTACAAGCCAAATGACCAAGTCTTAATACATATTAAATCAAAATAGAAATACTAATGTATCCTAATAATGCCAATGAAGATCAACATCAAGGTTTCTATTGTAATAAGGAGACTTCTCTTGATTAGAATCTAAGTCATTGGTGTTTGAAGAAACAACAATATTGTTGAGAGTTTTAGCAGTCCTGAGCCATTGATCCATGCTCTATGAGGTTCCATCTTCGCACCTCCATTGTCCTTTTTGTTTCAACAGTTTGATGAACTATACTAGTGTAATCTTGAACTCATCATTATTCATGGTATTTGTGTATCCACAGGTGATTTCTTTCTTTTCCACCATAACTTTTCCTTCCCTTAGCACCAACAAAAAAATTATTTCTTTCATTTTTATAATTGGTGTGACCTCAAGGCAACATCAACACATATGAGTCTCCTCAAAAACTTAATAATATTTTTTCCTAAAAAGTGTCATTATTCCTAACTTTCTAAATAATCCATAGAAATACTAAAGAAAAAATAGACCATAAAGTGTTATATTATATTTTGTCATTACAATTTTTTCCAAATATAACATCTTGTTATGAAAAATATCCATTCATGATCATACCAAACATGTTCCAGCTTTCCTCTGTAGAAGTTGAGAAAACCAACTTCACAGTTCGCAAAGAACACCTGCATGCAAATAACCTATTGTTGAAGGGAAACCAGAGAAGGAAAAAAGCACAGCTTGGAAATCTCAACAAAGTGAGAGCAAAATGTATTCCAAGATAATGAAAAATAATTACAAAAGTTCATCCTTAAAGGTGAATGAAACACTAAAGCCTAAGAAAGCTAGGTTGCACACTAATAATTAATAAAAGGATTAATTATTAATGCACCTAAGAGAAAGCTTAAGCACTAAAGAGTAATAACTTAACTAATTAAATCAAAATGATTTAAGTAGTAAGAAAGCAAAATATTACTCTAACACCCCCCCTTAAGATAAGCAAAGGGGATAAGCTAACCTAGCACAACTATGAAAGTAGGAAATGGGTCCCAACAACAAGACCCGATCAGGTACCCAAAAAAAGGAAATCTTTGTAAACCAGAGATAGAGGAGAAAACCCAGTGGGAAAAACTTCTCTCCAAAAAGAGATTTAAAAAACAAAAAAAACAAAAAGAAATAGCTCAAGAGACTTTCTCAAAACCATAAGTACAACCAACCCCCCATGAGAGAGAGAAGAGACAGCAAAGCCCCCCCGGGATGATGGAGCCCCTGTAGAAATGATCGAACCAATGGAACTCCAATGAGGAAGAAACAAGGGCATAGAACAAGGAAACCCCTGAATGAGAGGTGAAACTGGAAGGCCTAATTGATGCTTAAAGGAGAAAACATGAGGATCCTAAAAGGGAATTCCCAATGTAGGTGTGCTGACACTATCATGAAAGAGGGATGAATGTCCTCTATAGAATCCTCAACAAGTGCACCTGGAGGCTCGATGAATGGAGCTAGAGGGTTAGGCAGAGCTGAAGAAGAATCCTATTGAAGAGAAAAGACCTAACTAGATGTGGTGTGGTAGTCAAAATAGTGATCTTAGGAACAATACAAAGGTTCAAGTGTCTTGACTGCACCACATTGCTCTTGCGAAAGAGAAGAGTTATGCTCTGATAATCGAGATGGTGAACCAAAGTGTGAGAAGGTGTGGAGATGGATGGTATGATCAACTATCCCTATAGCAATAAGGCCTAATGTTGCACTATCCTGAATGAAGACTAAATCTGTACTGAACTCAATTGTCTTCCCTAATCCATTGTGTGTAATATGATAAATTGAGAGAAGGTTTGCAGACAGAGATGGAACATACAATACATCATTGAATGTGTCATCCTGAATGCCAACTGAACCTTTCCTATATATTGTTAGAGCAATGTTATTTCGCATGAGAATATGAGGAATGGGGAAAACCTCAATAGCGGAGAAGACCCCTTAAGAAGATGTTATATTGTGAGAAGCACCTGAATCCAATATCTAAGGGACCTAGGAAGGGGATGCAATGGAAGCCTGTAATGCATGACCCTATCCAAAATTTTGTGTAGATGTTGAAGAGATGGAAGAATATTGAAAGGAAAACCCCTATGAGGTAGAAGAGGATGGAGAGGAAATAGTGCTCTTCTAAAGAAGAGCTTGTAAATCTGCAATCTGTTTCTCATAGCCATCAAATCTCTTCTAAAAACAATGTGACTTTTCATGAGATCCCTTTTGACAATAGGAACAGGTAGGAATCTCAGTCTTCTTTTTATCCTTCTTAGAAGAAGATGATGGATTAGCAGAGTGCTAAGAAGAGGAATCTGATATCTACTTCAGCTTCTACTTCTATGTATCCTGAGGTGACCTGGCAAGCAATGCCTGTGACTATGAACTTGTAAGTGAATCCATCTGAGTAAGCTTGGACTGCTCAAGAGTTAACCTATCATAGAATGTCTCAAAAGAGGGCATAACATGTCATGCACCTTGTGCATCCATAGTGGAGTAGAAGGTAGAAGTAAAAATTTGATAAGGACTTTGAAGCCTTGAGAGCATTAGAAAGATACACTCATCATCTAACTTTGTCTCTCCAACAACCTGTAAAATAGATCAAAGAGACTTGAACTTCATCAAGAATTCCTCAATGTTGGTGAATGATTTAGGAACCAAGGAGGTGAACTCTGCATCTATTTGTAGAACCATGAACTAATTCATTGTTCCAAACAAGGTGGAAAACTTGTCCCACATAGCCCATGGTGTAGTCAAACCATCTAGGTGAAATAATAACCCATCTAAAATATTCATTGCAATGAGGTTGATTGCCTTGTCCATCTTATTGCACTGCATAAGAACCTCATAAGGCCTCTATAGAACTGGTAGAGTTACATCAAGGCATGACCATAACCCCTTTGCCATAAGAAATTTGGTCATCTGTCCTTTCCAAGTATGGTAGTTGTGAGGTGTAAGGTAGCTAATAGCAGAGTCAACCATTGAGAGAAAGTAGATAGAAGTAGAAGGGTCATTTCTAAATTAAATTATAGAAAGGAAAATGAACCCCCCACACAAATATAAATATATCCCTCGTAAACCAAAGAAACAACTATGGAAAGAACAAAAACTGAGAAGAAAACCTAGACACTAGATGCAGAGAGGGAGGAAACTAAAGCCTCTACTTCAATGCCAAAAATAGGAGCTCAAATAGTTGCATCATAAAATGAAACCAACATCATCATCTCCAGCTCAAAACTAGCTTTCTAACACTTCTTTTGGATTGAAAAAAGACCTATGTATATTTAAGTTATGGCCAACAAACCAACTGGTACTCTGAATAATGAGCTCTCTATAAAATTACAGACATTGGAATAATTTGACGGCTATATGGCCATGAAACAACCGTCTGCTAGAAAAAATTTGATTACCAAAAAGATGACATTAGCACTAGAAAGTGATGTCAGCACCTGCAAAAAAATCTGCCAAATTTTTTTTTGGTAACCAGTAGATAACATCACCTATTGGGAAAATGATGTCACCTAACCAGAAGGTGACATCACCTGGCAAGTGGTCGTTGGGTGATGAAGCATCGATCGTGGCAAGTAATCTGTGTACCAACGACGGCTGGGCACGAGCTAGGTCATGGTGCACCAATGGTAGCTAGGCACAGGTCGAGCCACAGTGGCGCACCAATGGAGGCATGGCTCTGGCCAGGTGTGGGCAACCCATCGATGGTGCACAGGTGGTGTGCCAGTGGCCACCGGGTGGTGCTCACATTAAAGTGCTTTTAAAACATTTTTTATTTTTGAATTTTTATGGCCCCAAGGAGGCCAAAAGAATTTTTCAAAGGCTACTATGGCCGAAATTGACAAATTTTATGTGAATTTTGACTACACTAGGCCTTCTAAGCACGATGGCGGCATCTGTTTTTGCCCAAAGTGCACCAAAAAAAGGCGCCTTCTCCAAATTGACGACAAAAGACCACAAAAAGATGGGGTTTTCATTTTTGAATCACGACTTCAAGATCTCTACACCAGGCAGCAGCAGGGATGCTCTGATACCATGTAGAACTTGAGAAAACCAACTTTACAATTTGCCACAAACACCTGCATGCAAATAACTTGTTGCTAAAGGGAAACCAAAGAAGGAAAAAAGTGCAGCTTGGAAATCTCAATGGAGTGAGAGAAAAATGTATTCCAAGATAATGAAAAAATAATTACAAAAGTTCAACCTTAAAGGTGAATGAAGCCCTAAAGCCTAAGAAAGCTAGGTTGCACATTAATAATTAATAAAAAGATTAATTGTTAATGCACCTAAGAGTAAGCTTAAGCACTAAAGAATAACAACTTAACTAATTAAATCAAAATGATTTAAGTAGTAAAAAAGCAAAATATTACTCTAACATCCTTTGCAAAATAACATTTAAAGAAAACATACAATTTTTTTTTGGGAATCTGTAAATAGAGCAGATATTTAGTTCACCCCTCAAAAAATTTATGGGCATCTTATGTAGGAAAAGACATCGTAGGAAGCAGGTTATTTTGGCTTTAGTTGGGTGAGCCCATAGATCAACAAGATATCTACTCCACACAATAGACAACATATTCAAATTCCACTTTTAGTTAAGGTGATCCAAAATATCATAATTATAGGTCAATAGGGAATAGACATGGTTCACCTTGACCTAATGAAGGGGGTCTCATTGGGCCATGTTAAGAGGAAGGAACAAAGGCTAGGAGTGAAACATAAAGGATAGAGTATGTCCTCCAATGAGTTTATGGGATACCAAACTCCTACTTTAGAGTATCTCAAGGAATCAATCTGCCATTACTAATAATATCTTGAAAGGTACCAATCCCTCGTGCAACCCAGTCCTTAGCAGATCACCCTTGTAGTAGAGCAATGCATTTGTTGCCATCCTTCATACTCCACCCTATCAATATAAGACAAAAAATAATGGCATTCCCTTCAAAGCCTCTAATATCTTTGAACCTATGCCTTGCAAATTTTCACCCTAGGTGGATATAAATTCAAGTACATTAGAACCTTGAACAATCACATTGTGGTCCAAAGTAAACATATCTAAAAAAGTAAGACCCCTCCAAGCCTTTGTCATGCAAGGTTACCCATGAGAAACGGTGTGTCTAATGAGAACCTTCCAAGGCTTGTTGCCTTGATTGGATTTTTTTTATCCACTTGATTTTGAGGGATATACCTTGTGTATTCAAATCTTTAAGCCCCAAACCGTCCATCTCTTTGCTTCTACAACACCACTCCTACTTGACAAAATGATGTTTCCTATTCCCTTTGCCATTGGACCAAAAATAGTCTCTAATAATCTTATGAAAGAAGTCATATTGGTTTTGGTTGAATAACCATGTAGAGGGAAAGTAAATAGATTAGGAAGATATAATTTTCTAGCATACTTGGACTCTCCCAGCAAAGGAGACGAATTTATTGCTTCATTTGTTGATCTTCTTAACTATTTTCTCTTTAATATAGAGCCACACATCATTGATATTTGGACTCAAAACAAAAGAGATACCAAGGTATCTAACTATATGATCAGGGCCTCCCCAAGCAATCACAATCCTATCCAACCAGCTAGAGGGATTGCCATCCCAACTTGGTAGAATAGATTTTGAAAGGGGATCTTGCTACCTAAGGTTATGCAAAACAACCCCAGTTTTCCCATGAGGTGACCCATGTTATCTTCATACAAGGTAATCAGAATAGTTGTGACATTTGAAAATTGAACACTGGAGAGTTCTTCATTGATTGGTAACAAGATTCACTATATTCTAGGGGATAGAGTATCATCCCTCAGGAGGTAGTGTAAGGAGATTTATGATATCACAAATAGGGAAGGGGAAAGGGTGCACTCTTGCCTGATTGATCTAGACAACTCAAATAATTATAATATTGCCCCATTTATTTCCACAACTGACCTGGCACCTAGAAGCAAGGTGGAAATCATATTTTGGCTTTATTGATTTTGCACACATGAATAATGTACAAAGTACACATGAATTATGAAACATCTACTACTCACGAGACTAATAAACATGATTATAATTAAGTTTTTAATAACCATACTTAACTTTAGTAATAGTAAATTTAATAAATTTCACTTCATCTAGTAAAAGGCACTCATATTTAACAAAATTATTTCATTTGGTGTATTAAGCATTCAAATTTTACTACTTTCCTTTATCTTCATGTACAAGGAATTCAATTTCAATGATTCATTTTGTTGTCAATGTTTTATGCAAATCATTCCCTCCACTATTCCAATTCTTTATTATAATAATCAAAGCTAGTTAAATTTTAAAATAAATTAAAGCCTTCTCAAATGAGATAGAACAAAATAGAACAAATATTTAGCAATCCTACAATATCCACCATATGCTTAATTGGGCTACATTAAAATAGGTCAAAGAAAACAACTTGAAAATAAATAGAATTACCAAGGGCTAATCAGAAATACTACACCAAACTCTTATATTAGTAATACGAATAGGGTGATAAATTAGATAGTGGAATAGTTATTTCAAAATTCCATGAATAGGTCCAAATAGACTTGGTAACCATAACTCTAAACAAAAAACTAGTAAATCATAGCTTCGAAAATGAAAATCATTTTATGATTTACATTGCATTATCTTTTTGAGGACAAGCAATGCCAATAATCCTAGCTTTTATCCTCTCTAAATTGTTAAAATAAATTACAAGAAATAGAGGGCATTAAATACAATAAATTAACAATCTATACCTAGCTTCATTGTTTTTTTTTTTGAAATTTTATTTTCTTGCATAAGAATTAAAAAAATCAAACCACTCAAGTTTTCTATTTGTGAGATTTTTTTAATAAAATAAATAATGCCCTAACAAAACCTACCAAATTAGAAAGTAGAAAATAGAGATTGCAGTGAGAATTAGAAACAAAGAGGATAGGTGCTAGAATTAGAAACTAGACATTAAAAATTATTTAAAAAGAAGAAAGTTTCATTATCAAAAAATTAGATACCAATAAACATAATTATGATAAATTTTTCAATAACTATGCTTTAGTAATAGTAACTTTAATGGATTTCACTTCATCTAGTAAAAGGCATTCAAATTTAACAAAATTGTTGCATCTCTATTTGATTTTTTGTATTAAGCATTTCGATTTTATTATATTCATGTACAAGGAATTCAATATTAACAATTCATTTTGCTTTCAATATTTTATGCAAATCATTTCCTCCACTATTCCAATTCTTTATAATAATAATCATAAAAGTAATCAAAGCTAGTTAAATTTTACAATAAATTAAAACTCTTCCAAATGAGCTAGAACAATACAGAACAACAATTTAGCAATCCTACAATATCCACCATATGCTTGGTTAGGCTACATTAAAATAGGTCCAAGAAAACAACTTGGAAACAAATAGATTTATCAAGGGCTAATAAGAAATACCAAACTAAACTCTAACTTATATTAGTAATAGACACTGACTAGATATTTCAAAATCCCATGAATATGACATATAGACATGGTAACGATAACTCAATAAACAAAAAAAAAATAGTAAATCATAGCTTCAAAAATAAAAATATTTTTTTGATTTACATTGCAATATCTTTTTGAGGAACAAACAATGCCAGTAATCCTAGTTTTATCCTCTCTAAAATGTTTTAAAAATATATAAGAAATGGGGGGCATTGAATACAATAAATTAATACTCTATACCTAGCTTCATTGTTTGCTTTGAAATTTTATGTTCTTTCATAGAAATCAGAAATAGAGTAGAGGGCATTGAATACAATAAATCAATACTCTATACCTAGCTTTATTGTTTGTTTTGAAATGTTATGTCCATATGCAAGCAATTCAATTTCAACAATTCATTTTGTTGTCAATATTTTATGCAAATCATTTCCTCCACCATTTCAATCCTTTATTATAATAATAATAAAAGAAATCAAACCTAGTTAAATTTTAAAATAAATTAAAACTCTCTTGAATGAGCTAGAACAAAAATTTAGCAATCTTACAATATCCACCATATGCTTAATTAGGCTACATTAAAAGTAGGTGAGCTGCATGTTTTTGTACACGCAACAATAAGCCAGTAGAATTTTTATATGAAAGTGATATGTAATTCTAAAAATTATAAATAACAATCCTTTCTATGGAAGATTTTCTTACAAATTATATTTGTTCAAATCAAATAGAGAACAACTTTTAATTTTGTGAAAGAAATTGAAAAGTTCAAGATATTTTCAACAACATTGTTTTATTACAATAATACTTCTATAGTTGTTTATTGGGAGGCTATTAGACCTTTGCATGATTCTTAAACAATAGTTATTTTATCTCTGAAATTACCATGCTAGAAAATGAATTCTTGATAGAAAACTTTAACCCTTAAAATTGTCAAATTAAATTATATAAATGTTTGATACAAAATGACAAAGAGGGACCCACTCCTATCTTTAGATATTTTAACATTTCTTTTTAATGATTTAAGTAACTCAAAGAAGAAAAGGGCATTGTTTTGACCAATGACAATGAAGAAAAATACTTTTAAAATTTTAGAATGTTAAATATTTAGCATTTTAAGTTTATGAAATATAAGAACGTGTTATTATTAAAGAAAATAGAGCATTTTGATTGGTTCAAGTTAGAATATTTAATAACAAATTATGTTTGCAAAAATTATATGACATCAAATAAAAGGAAATAAAATAAAATAATTATACAACACATAATTATGTTGTATGAAAATGTAAGGGTTGTAAAGGAATATCATACCTATAAGCATCGCTCTAAAAGAAATATACTAATTCACTAGAAAATTAAAAAAACAACTCCTTCCAAAGTGAAATGTTGAAGATTGTGGAAAGTTTAATAGAATAAAACAAAATCATTTTAGTATAAAATATTGCCATTTGTTGCAAAAATTAAAAATTTCCATGGAATTTTATTTTTATGTTAATTCTTTAGATTCTAATTTAAGAATTCTTGTCTTCACCCAATGTCTTCTATAAAAATTAGAATTAGAAATAGAAACTTCAACAAATAAAAAAGTTAGCAAAAAGATTTGTAAGGAAAAGAAAAGTTCTTACAAAGGCTAACCATTTGCTAGTAATCCAAAAAAAATTAATATAATATATTATATAAATCAATATAAACTCCTTAATTCAACAACCATCTAATATGAGGTTGATAAATAAAGAAATGCATTTTGCTATCCTATCCAACATCTAGCTTGTTTCATAAAGAAATCTTTTGAGCAATTTATTAATGCCTCTTAAGTACAACATCTATGCATTCAAATTATGCCTCTTAACTTTGTAGTGGTATACATGGAGTGGTATTTAACTTGAATCTAAAAATAAAATTAAGGTGGAGTGGAGCATCAAGTAGTAGGCAGTCTCAACTTGTGTCATCTAACTATCAAACAAACTAGAAAAACCTACTCTCCTCAATGTATCCTATAATGACAACAAGGGTAGATCCTTCTAAGCATATATTGTAAGTTTTAAATATATAAATATGTTTCTAGTTATAGTATAAAAATTAGGAATGTAGCCATTGACTAAACATGGACATGAATTTTGTAGATCTGCACACGATTAGGATTCTCACATGGATTATCAAACTATTCTTGTTTCTAACTTTCAATCCTATGAACATGCACACTCTGCAAGGATCGTCAAATTGTTATTATTTCTAACTTTTCACACAAAACCAAAAAGAGTCAAAATATGCAAATACAAAACATAATGAAAATACCAATGTCTAAAAATGGAAAGTAGGTGTTATAGGTTTTCATAGAAAAAAATACTATGCAACAAAAGGTTGCAAAGAAGAGATAGATAAATGAGATAGAGAACTTGTTAGATTGAGCAACCAATGTACAATATTTCATTTGCAAACCATTAGCATTGTTGCTGAGAATTTTTGAAAAATGCTAAATGAAAAAATTGAATGTCCCAAACAACTACAGAGATTTAAAGACATGGCAATCTAAAAACATTGTGCATGGAAAAGGAAAAAACTAGTAGAAAGAATAATAATAAAGAAGAATAGAAAGAAGTCAAAAGAAATAAGAAAGAAATAAAATTAATAATAGAAAGAATTTAAAATAAATAAAATAAAAATTTAAAAAAGTATAATGATCTAAAAGTTAGTTGAGGCTGACAATTTTCCGAGTAGGCTGACAATTTTCCAGCCAAAATAATGTAAAATCAGGGAGTAAAGCTCCTACATGTAAGTCTATCGGCTTAAATTGCTAATGGCTAATTGGAAATAGATTGACTAGATATTTCAAAATCCCATAACTATGACAAATAAACATGGTAACCATAACTCAAACAAAAAAACTAGTAAATCATAGCTTTGAAAATAAAAACTATTATTTGATCTTTTCGAGGAGCAAACCATACCAATAATCCTAGTTTTATCATCTCTAAAATATTTCTAAAAATCATAAGAAATAGAGGGAGTTGAATCAATAAATTAATACTCTATACCTAACATCATTGTTTATTTTGAAATTTTATGTTCTTTCATAGAAATTAGAAAAATCAAACCACTTAAGCTTTCTATTCCACTTTGAGTGAGATTATATATATATATAGCCCTAACAAAATCTATAAAATTGGAAGGTAGAAAATAGAGATTCCACTTTGAATTAGAAACAAAAAGGATAGGTGCTAGAATTAGAAAATGGACAATAAAAAATCATTAAAAAATAAGTGCCAAGTAGTGACGTGTATTTGTCATTATAGTTTTTATAGTAATTAGAAATTTGAATTTGAATTATAAATTTAGTATTTTGTTACAATATTATATCTTTATAATAATCTAACAATTATTAAAACTAGAAGTTACACATTTTTGTATGTGCAATGATAAGCCAATAGGAGTGATATGTTTGGTGGGAAAAAAGTAGACATAACTTACAATTGGGTTTTGATTTTAAAAAACAAGACTTCACTTTAATCATTTGAATGCAAAAAGAATAAAAATTATATGACCATTTGTAACAACTTTATTTTAGAAGATAATATTGGCATGGACTAGAATCATGAGCAGAGCTGGAGGGTCAACTGTAGTGAGTAGGAAAGGAGTTCAAATTTCAAACAGAAATGACAATGGTGTAGGTTTTTCTAGTGAAGCAGATCAAGGAGGCAAATCATTGGACACTACGAATGGGAAAGATCCTGATGGAAGTGGGATAGCTAGGAACCTGAAGGGGACCTAGACAGGAGGTCTCTACAAATATTCCTACTCGAAAGTGGTCAAGTTTGTTTGGCATTAAGCCAACAAGTAAGTCATCTTTTCTTCCAATTAAAAATATTTCTCCATGTAAACCAAGTACATTTAATCTGGAGATTTTGGATCAAATTATTGATAGGAATATTTCTAGAATGGATTCAACTCTTGTGGGGAGGTTTTTAGGCACCAGACCAAATATAGAGGTGATTTGTGCCTTTGTTAGAAGGAAATGGGTCTTGAAAGGTCAAGTGGACATTGCGGCCATGTCTAAAGGATGTTTCTCTATTAGCTTTCCATGTGAAGAAGATAAAAGGAAAATCTTATGCAATGGTCTGTGGATTGTGGGTAAGCATACCTTGATTTTGCAAAAATGGTCTCCAAATTTGAATACTTAGGATGAGTCACTGGTTCAAACTCCTATTTGGATAAGAATTCTAGGTATGCCTTTGGAGTTTTGGGTGGACATTTTTCAAGATTTTGCTAATACGGTGAACTTCTATCCATGGACCCAATCACAGTTACTAGAAGGAGATTAACCTGTGCCAAAATTTGTGTAGGCATTTTTCAAGGAGTTGATATGCCTAAGGTTATTTCACTCAAATCCAAATTGGGAATATAGTAGCAGAAGATTGAGTATGAATCCATCCCCTTTGCCTACTTTCACTGTAAAAAATTTATCACTGGGCAAAGTGTTGCTTGACTTTAATCTGCTCCTAGAAAAAATCTAAGAAAATATGGGTTGGTAAAGGAACTAAGGATATGGTGGGTGTTGAGAAAATTAGTTTTATGAAAGGGCCTCTTCAATAGGGAGTATACAATGATAAGTTGACTCTGGAGTCCAAGGTCGGTGATCAGGTGGTCTCTTCAAAGTTGACTTCTAATGAAGTAATAGATAACCAAGAATAGACACCTTTTATTTGAGTTGAGGAAGTTGTTGCTTTAGTGCTAGAGGATAGCCTTGTGATTGAGGGTAGATCCACTAAGGGGGTAGAAGTAGAGGATGGTGAGATTTGGATTAAAGAGGTCTTAGAAGATGGTAGTATTTCCTCTACTAATAGTAACGATTTTGAATCTTATGATACTTAGGATTGTGTTATTCTAGCAAAGGAAACTCATGTCAAGAAGAAACCCCTTACAAAAGCTTTATCCATAGATGGAAACCAAAAGTGGGGGGATGATGAAGATATTTCTAAAGCCCTGATGGGTGAGGAGGAAGACTCTAAAGTAGGATGGATTGCATCGGGGGCTAAGAAACTTTTAAGATTGAAAAATAAGGAGGATATCTCCTTTAAAAAGAACAAAGAGAATTCTTTGGTGATCAAGAAAATGAGGAGCAATAAGACAGGGGATATTACACATATCATCACTCCAAAAGGAAAGAGAACTAAAAAGGAAGATATCAAGAGTAACAAAGCCAGCGATAGTTTTCTACCTTTTACTCTAGTTGGGAAGGATATCAAATTTGGGGATGTTGGCCTAACTTCTACATCTGCAAGAAGACCTTCTAATGTGCAGAAAAGAATTGTGGAGACAAATAGAAGTATTGTGGACAATAGTTAGAGGACTATCGTAGATTCAAAATCTTTCCATAAGAAATGAAGTTCATATCATGGAATATTAGAGGATTAAATAATCCTCACAAGCAAGATACAGTGAAGAGCATGATTAGGGATAATAAGCCAACTATGGTTCTTCTTCAAGAAACTATAATGTTAAAAGAGAAGGTTGAAGGTCTGCTGGTTTTTAAAAGTGGCAAGGTGTTTGGAGTAGACTTTGATGGAGCTTCCGAGGGCATGGTAGTTTTTTGGAATAATAGATATATTTATGGAGAACTTATATCTTAGAATAGAAATATGATGAATATCATATCTTGTAATGTAGAGGATGGGACTTCTTGGGTTTTAACTAACATTTACACCCCCATATCTAAATGGGGTAGGAAAGCGCTATGGGATTCTCTTTCTAATCAAAGGAATAATTTTGGGGATGAATACTAGATTATTATGGGGGACTTCAATACACCTCTAAAAGAGAATGAAAAGAAGGGAGGCAACCAGATTAATTTTGACAACAGAATGGAGTCGATGGAGTTCATTGTTAGTCATCTTTTGCATGACATGGACTTACATGGGGTGGATTATACTTGGACTAACAAAAGATCAAGGAAGGACCTGATCCAAGTAAGGTTGTATAGAGCCCTTATTAGTAATGACTGGTTTTTGAAGTACAAATGTTCCCTCTATGCCCAAGTTAGAGCGGCCTTGGATCACTACCCCATTTTTCTCTTGCCTAACCCTATTACGAGTAAGAAGAACTATCCCTTCAGATTTGAGAAGATGTGGACTCTCCATCCTGGGCTAGAAGACCTTATTAAAGAATGGTGGGACATTCAAGTGGAGGGAACAACTATGTTTAAAGTCATCGTAAAGTTGAGAAATGTTAAAAAAATATCAAAAGATAGAATAAGGAGACCTTTGGGAACATATTTGACAACAAAAGGAGGATTTTGGAGGAGATAAAAGAAATTCAAGACAACATTCAGGTTGAGGGCTATGAGAATGTGTTTAGGAAGGAGGAAGATTTGAAAATTATTGAAATGCATGATATAATTACTAAGGAAGAGATATATTGGAGACAATGGTCTAGAAAAGTTTTTTTGAGTGAGAGGGATCAAAATACTAAATATTTTCATATGACTACTTTGAAGCATAGAATGGTAAACAAGATTTCTAGGCTTAACGTTCATGGGGTTCTTACTGATGATGATGAAGCAATCAAAAGGGAAGCAATGAACTTTTTTAGTAATTTACTAGAGAGTGATCCCAATCTGGATAAGGACAAGAAAATGGTGTTTATGGATTGTATCCCAAATTACATTTTTGATGAACAAAATAAAAAACTTACTGCTACCCCCAACAATGAAGAAATTACAAGGGCAATTTTTTCCTTTGAAGGAGACAAAGCTCCTGGTCCAGATGGATTCCCCTTTCTCTTTTTTCATAAGTATTGGCACATTATTCAAGGGGATATCTTTAATGGTGTGAAAGAATTCTTTGGGTCAAGGAAACTCTTGAAGGAATTGAAGAGTACCTTTCTAGTTCTAATTCCCAAAAAACTTGGGGCTGATTGTTTGGATCATTTCAGTCCAATTAGTCTTTCTAACTCTTTTTACAAGGTTATATCCAAAGTTCTTACTCTTAGAATTTTATCTATTCTTCCTAATCTGATTTCTAGACAGCAAAATGGGTTTGTTCCTGGCAGGTAGATTTTGGATTCGATAATCACATTGCATGAAAATATCCATTCCCTTACCAAATCTAAGAAAAAGGGGTTCCTCCTTAAGCTAGATTTATCAAAAGCTTATGATAGGGTGGACTGGAAGTTTTTAAAATGTGGACTAGAAGCTTTTGAATTTAATAACAAATTTTTGGAGATGGTCTTTTTGTTGGTTTCCTCTACCACCTTCCCTATGTTGGTTAATGGTTCTCCAACTCCTTTCTTCCAAGCCTCCCATGGGTTCAAGCAAGGAGATCCACTCTCTCCTATCCTTTTCATTCTTATGGCTGAATGTTTAGGTAGATATGTGGAAAAAATGGTTACTATGAGGAAATTTGTTGGGCTTAGACCTTCCTCTAAGAATCTTACTTGCTCTCATCAAAAATTTGTGGATGACTCAATTATTATGGGAGAAGATTCTATGAGAAATGCAAGAAACATTAAGAAAGTTCTTGAGGATTATGGGTAGGCTACTGGTCAAATTATAAATTGGAATAAGAGTGTGATTTATTTTATCAATATCAATGAAAATAGACAAAATTAAATTAAAAGAATCATTGGTTGTGAGATCAATACCCTTCTGGGCTCATATCTTGGGTTACCTCTCTGTCTCAACCCTACTGAGTCTTTTTGGAGTTCTTTGATCGACAAAATCCATTCAAAATTAGCTAACTGGAAAGGATCCCTGCTTAGCTAGGTTGGAAAGGTAATTGTTCTTAAATCCATGTTACAAAGTTTGCCTTTGTATGCTTTCAGTGTGTTTAAGATTCCTAAGAAGTTTGCTTTAACAATTGAAAAGATTTGGAAACAATTCTTATGGACAGATATGGAAAAGAAGAAAAGAATGGCTTTAATTTCTTGGGATAAGGTCTACATGCCTATAAACAAAGGAGGTATTGGTCTTAGAAGGGTTATAACAATGAATCATTATCTTCTTGCTAAGCTTATTTGGCATTGGTATCAAGAGGAGGGAGAATGGAGAGACATTTGGAATGATAAATATAATAGAGAGAATCTTGGGTTTAACCTCTTCCTTAGTAATGAGGTGTCCCATGGGGGTTCTGAAATCTGGAAATATATTTTACAAATAAGAAAATTATAAATAAAAGAGACAGATGGAAGGTTGGAAATGGTAGGAATATTCATTTTTGGGATGATATTTGGATTCTTGATCATACTATCAATTCTAATAAGAGGTGGAATGGATTTATGGATCAATGCAAGTACCTGTTTGGAATCTTTGTTGTTGATTATTGGGAAGAGGAAAAATGGGTTAACCTCAATAGAGTGGATATCAATCTTAATGATCTCAACAAAATCCTGAATGTTGTCTTTTTAATTCAAG
The DNA here is from genome assembly GCA_028749045.1 of Cupressus sempervirens. Lineage (NCBI taxonomy): Eukaryota > Viridiplantae > Streptophyta > Pinopsida > Cupressales > Cupressaceae > Cupressus > Cupressus sempervirens. The sequence goes on from CM053785.1 coordinate 487,423,246, forward strand.
AGGAGGATACTATAATATGGAAGCATAATCCCAATGGATTGTTCTCTATTTTGTCTTTATATACCAATGCTTTTGAGGAATATCAGGCACCTTGCTGGGCTCAAGCTTGGTATAAAGGAATGACCCCTAAAGCTAACATTTTTTTTAGACTCTTTTGCAAGACAAAATTCTAACCATTGATAATTTGATGAAGAGAGGTATGAATTTTGTTAATAGGTGTTATCTTTGCAAGGAAGTGGAAGAGTCAGTTAATCATTTGACTATTCACTGCTCTTATAGTAGAAGGTTATGGGAAAGGATATATGGTTCACTAAATTTGGTTTAGGTCTCTCCCTTGCTATTCAAGAGTTCTTTAAAGGATGGAAATCTCCTACTTGTAATACGTTGATTATGAAGCTTTGGGATTTCATCCTCCCTTTTCTTTGTTGGGGAGTATGGAAGGAAAGAAATGATAGGGTGTTTAAGGGCAAGGAGACTAACTCTGTCCGGTTGTTCTGTAAGATTAAGCATATGGTGATTAAGAATATTAGGAATGTTGGAAAAGGGAATCAACCCTAGATAGATTGGAAAGAAAAATTGATTCAAAAATAAAATTTGGAAGTGTTAAGTATTTCTCAAAATGGGAATAACCTTAGGAATTTGGCTAGGTTGGATTGCTCTCCTTAGGGCTGGTGTAAGATTAATTTTGATGGGGCCTCAAAGGGCAACCCAGGGATGAGAGGTTGTGGTTTCATCATTAGAAACATGAATGGGGACAGTTTGGGTGTGATGGCCATCCCTGTTGGGGAACAAATGAATCATTCGGCGGAAGCCAGTGCCACAATTTGTACAAGATTTGGCTAGAGGGAGACTCCCTTAATATTATTAATTGTCTCAATAAAGTTAATCTTTCTTGGACAATTCATAATATTATTTGTAATGGAATTATTTCATTAATTCATTTCATACTTGTATCATCACTCATAACAATAGAGAAACTAATCATGTTGTTGATTGGGCTGTGAATATGGCTTGCAAAAGTGACGAGAAGTTGATTTGGAATCAAGTTGATAATATCCCTTTTGAGGGAGTATTCTTGATTGAGTATGATAAGGTGAGAAGTAGCCAAAAATGGTTTATTAATGATGAATAAGACTATAAGTATTAATTATTACTTGGGCAGATTTGGGGAGGCAGGGATTATGATTAGATAAGACTTTTTATTCATTGCCACATGGATTGGGGGCATGTTTATGTATCAATTACCTCCATTTTGATATCAACACCAAGCTTTTCTTTTTGAATGTGTACCCTGAGATTGTGAAAATCTGTAACAGATTGAAGAAATTGGGAGGAAGGAGAAAGAGGGTTGAACCAACTAGTTGTAAGGACTGGAAAAAGAAGAAGGAGATTTGGGATATTTTGGGACAGGGGAAGTTTATGGGTTTTATGGAGAAGCTTAAAGGTAGTAACCCTTCTATTTCATGCCAATTCATTAAAACATGGAAGGATGGGATTATTCTGGTGGGTAATCAGAGAATGGAGGTTACTAAGGACATCATAGCAGAAGCTACAAGCCTTGACATAAAGGGGATCAACTTTTATAGAGACATGAAGCTTTTGGATTGGGCAGAAGAGGAATTTGTAGAAATGACAAAGGAATGAAACAAACTAGTTAAAATTGGTAATTCTTATTTTAGCCCTAGTTTTATATCTCACCCCTAGAGGTTTTTCATGTTCATTGTTATTGAATACTTAACTTTGGATGGCCGCTTTACTAAGACAGTTAGGTACCATTTTATGCTAGTGAACCATTTTAGGCATAGGGTTAGGCTTAATCTTCCCTTCTACCTAAGAAAATCATTGGGTACTACAATTTTAGCTATTCATAATGATCCTAAGGGTGACCATGCTTGTCATGAGGGTTCAATGGTGCTAGTTATGAACCTCTATAAATAAATAAAAAGTGGATAGATCTTGGTTCAGTAAGAAAACTATGAAATGTGAGATGGAGGGGAGTGAACAGGATGAGGGCTTTGATGAAGACACAAAGGATCATATTGTAGAGATAGAGGTTAAGAAGAGGAAAAAATTGGAGCCTGTTAGCTCATCTAGGAAGAAAATGAAGATTAAGGAGACTGATTCTAATGTGGATACATATTCTGAAGAGGAGTTAGAAGAGGGGAATGGGAAAAGTGGTATTGTTGGTAAGGTCTCTAAAAACAAGGGGAAGAATCTAGATAGGGCCCCAAGCATACCTTCTAATGATGAACCTCTGATTAAGAGGATGGAGCGAAAAGGAAAAAATGCACTTTGCCAAGGGAAGATGGATGCTAAAGGTATGAGGAGATTGATTATGAAAGAGATAATGTTGGTGGGGATGAGGATGACCTTATTCATAACAAGGGCAATGATGACCAAGGGTTTTTGAAAGGAATTTTTGGCAATCTAGGGCTGACAAAGAAGGAGATTAGTAGTTTGTAGCAGCAAATGCAGGACATTGTTAGAGAATTTGACTAGCTCAACAAAACTACTAGAGGGGAGAGAACTCTACTACAACATATTGATAAACTTTATGAGGTGATTGGTAATGCTAAAGAGGTTAAGATTTTAATGAAACATGTTCCACCTCTCGAAGCCAAAAATAAATCTTTGAATCAAATGATAAAAGATTTCTAGAAAAACTTGGATGGTCTAGATAATAGAGTGGTTAATATGGAGAAGATGGTTAAGAAACTAGCGAATCAGAATTGCTCTATTCTAAAGATAGTGGTTGACAACATTAAAACTCTCCTAAACAAATTTGAACAAGGGAAAGGTCTAGGATCCAAGGAAGTGAAAGATGACCAAGGACTTAGCAAGCAGACCAAGGCCAACTCGAAGAAGACAGAGGGTGTCAAAGCCAAAGAAATGGATGATTTGAAGGCCTCTGTAGAAAACATGAATATCCTTTCAAATCAGGCAACGAATCTACTGAAGACCCTATAGCTAGTTTTGTGCTATCTTTTTGTTGTCTTTTCTAGTTTGTTGTGTTTAGCTACTTGTTTTAGCTTATTTTGCTTTTGGTGTTAATGCACAGTTCTTCTAGGTTTCTCAGTTTTTTTTTTTTTGCTACTTTGTAAAAAGTTTCAGGTCCTTTAAAACCTATTTTTACTTAATCAAAGCAACTTTATTTTAGAATTGATTGTAGAAAATGCAAAAAAATAGTTCTCATTCCATATTACAAAAACATAGATAAATGGTATGTCATATGTTTTGAAAACTACACGGTTTTTTAAAATTTTGTTTAAATTAAAAGAAAATTGAAAGAGAACATAGTGAAAGGTGTTCAGTTAACTTTGATGACACATCAATCCATAGTACATTCTCCTCTAAAGAAAAGATGGCTAGAAACAGACATATATATCAAACGATACATACAATAGAACTTTCATCTTCCTTAATGTAGGAAAGTTGGCTTTGAAGAATTAAGAAAATGAAAAAAATTGATCTAATAATTTAACTTGTGCATAATTGATAAATAAACAAAGATGAATGTAATCCATTTTTCTTTAGAATATGAAGGTACATGAAAAACTTTTGTTTAAGAGCTTCAACCCACAAATTTGTTGATCATTAAAAATAAATAGTTGTAAACATACTCCATATAATTTGAACATTAAATTCTTCATATTTATCTTCTTCAAAATCATATCCTTTGTGATCTCCCTAGTTATGATGAAGATCTTCTTTACCATTCATATTTTCAATGACTAGCACAAATTAATCATGACTTCACCAACCCTATAAAAGCAGAGACATAAACTAAATCTTGTATGGAAATTAAATATTATGCATCAATTTGTAGATAAAGATAAAATTTTATTGCATAATTTCAATTAGATGCTATATTCTATTTTTGGTAAAACCTCAACTTCAATGCTTGAACTTCTAAAACAACATTTATAGTAAAAATTTCAAGTTCAAGCATGGACTATTTTGATAAATAAATTTAAGAAAATATTATAAAAAATATAATCTTAAATTACGTTAAACATTTATGTTCTTTGAGCTAATATTTGCATAGTAAGGAAACTATTTATAAAGGAATTTTTTTAATATAGCATTGAATAATAAAAAGTTAGTATATCAAATAAAATCTTATTAGTCATTAGATGAGAATGAATAATCAATTAATGCTAATTCTTAAATATAATTATATTAAGCTTGAAGTTATAAATTTGATACAAGATTTGTATAAGATATTTTTTGTTTACATTATGATACTTTTGTACTTTTAATCTCACACAATCACATCAAATTCATAGAGAGATATTTGAGCTAGAGAAGGCCACTTAGGTGTAAACAATTATAGAGAATTATAATCGTAAATTGAACATTAATGCTAATTCTTCCATTAAATAAATTTGTAAAACATAGAACTCATATCATAGATTAAAATTTTAGAATATAAATCAATGAAATTTATAGAATCTAAAATAAGAATTTAAAATTTAAGAAATTTACCAATATAAAATATTATTTACTAATCTAGATGAATTTCAAGAAATAAATCTTACATACAATCAATATTTGAGAAAATAATTTAACATAAAAATAAAAATAAAAATTAACAATAGATCTTATATAATATTTTACTTATAATAGAAAACAAGATTTAAAATATTAAATTTGAAACTAATTTCAAACGTTAAAATCAGATCAAATGAGTAAGAGCTTCATCAAAGAAAACATATTCTTAATTTCATACTATTATTTTAAAACTTGCATTATTTATTTAACATAATAGAAAAATTTAACTAAACCAAACTATATTTGCCAAAATAAAAAAATCATAGTCAATAAATTACAACCAGGAGGTTACTTCCAAAGATCTCTCTATGATCCCATGCTATGAACAATTTTTTGAGTGAGACTAAGCAATAAAATAGCTATACAGAGAAGTCACACTAATTATTAAATTTGTTAATAGACAATAATTCCTACTTACAAAATAAATCTCATAAAAAAATAGAAATTTCTATTAAAAATTACAATTAAAAAGTTAGAACTTTCTATTAAAAAGGAATAAAAAGTTAGAAATTTATATTTAAAAAACAAATTAGTTAGAACTTTCTATTATAAAGAGAACTAGTGATGGACATTAAAAGAAAATCTTGTAAATATAAAACTATTCATATGACAATAAAGAACTCAATAAAACTTTAAAAATTAGAAGTTCCTTTTCAAAACTCTTAAAAAACATAGAATTATAAATTTTATTTTATTATACATTTAGTTTATTCAATAAATAATAATAAAGTATTCCTATTGATAGACATTCATAACAATAGTTTCTCCTCACCACAAGTAATAATAGAAATCTGTGTTTGGTTATAATTTTAGAATAAAGTGGGAAAAAGACAAGTTTCTATTTCTTATTTTAGAATAGTTCATTAATTTTAAAGAAATAATAAAAAAATTGCAACAAGACTCTAGAGTTTAAGTTTCCAACAAAACTCAAAATATTTAGAAAAGCTTGAAAGAAAAAATGGCAAGTTTCTATTTTCTTTACTGAAAAAAGACTATCAGTAAAAAAAGGCTCACAATTTTCTAGTGAAATTTTGTAAAAGTCGAGAGCAAAGCTCCCACATATAAGCATATAAGCATATCGGCTTAATTAATTCAAATATATTAAATAGATATTGGTTAAGTAAAGATAAAAATGTCAAAATAAATTCTATATCATGAAAAAAGAAGTGCCACAATGGTTTAGTAAAACATGAAAGTGAATCGAATGGTATATTGCCTACCACGAATACAACAAGATTGTCTCATTATAAAAAATATGATAAATGCAATTATTATCAAGACTTAAGCTCCTACAAAAAGTCTATTGACTTAATTAGACATTGTTGGAAAACTATTATATATTTTTTAACAAAGATTAATATTTATTTTAAATAAAATATTTTCAAAATTATAACTAATGAAAAATATATATAATTATTTTGTTTAAAAAACATTCAAACAAAGTTAAACTGTAATAAACATAAAATTTAAAAATAATATCACATAATATATAATAAAAGATATCTAACTAAATGGTTTTAACTCTTTGATTTATAATGACAAACTCTACTCAAGCGAATACTACTCTAGTGAACAAAATAAAGAAAATGCAAAAAACTAAAGCAACCACCACTGGCAGCCTAAAATCCTTCAAGCAAGATTGGTGATATCACTCCCTCCATGGAGCTTGAAAGCAAGGAAACTTGGACCTTAGCATATGATGCACAAATAATTTTGAAATTCTATCCAGACTCCATGAGAACAGAATGAAACAACTTAAAGAAACAACAACTCAACTCTGTAGCAAATCATAGAGGACAGAGAAAAACAACCACTCAAGAAAGCTTGATCCCGCTGATAATAAGGCAATCAACCTCCAATCCACATTAGTGAATGGAGAAGGTTGGAAACTGGTTCGTAGAAAGAAGAAAAATCAAAAACCTTATTAGAAATCAGGGGAGGAACCCAAACAAGAATAAAAGGGCAAAACAAATCAAATCTCCTAGCAAAATAGACAAGATCCCTAATTAGGATCCAAAGAAGTGATCAATCCAATGGAGAATTGGCTAAAAAGGCAAGAGAATTTTTTTTCCAAAACTAAATATGTGCTACCTTCAAGCACAAAAGCAGAATTGATAATCCCATCCTCTAATCTAAGATCTATAGGTCTTTGCATCCACCAAGACCGTGAGAAGGAAACTTCTTTAGAAAACCTAAATAAAGTTAGAGGGCATCAACATGACTCCAAAGAAAAAACATCATACTATTCGTGCATGTCCCAATCACCCACCAATAAGGAACTAATTATAGAAGAACCCTAGAAAAAGAATTCCTCAAAAACCCTAACCTTTTAGTCATTCAAGCCCAAACCCTTCGATAGAAGAGCTTCAACCAAAGCTTACATCCCTCCACATAGGTGTACCCCCCATCTTCCAATCATTCAAGAAATAAATAGGCCTAAACTTTATAACCCACACAATAAGAATCCAACAATGGTGGCTAAATTTCCAACACATAGTCGACACTATTGTCAAACATCAACCAACAAATATTGATCAGATACTGACCATTAGTAACCGCACAGTGAAAATCGATGGATAGAATGTTAAGACCAGGGTATATATGCATATTGGAATGGACCCAAGGGAAAAATCCCCAAATTAATTATTTGGCTGGAATTTTTTTGGGGAGACTAGGTAAGTATCTCCACCTTCTCTGAGCATTTACTTTATATTCATTCGCAAAATAATCTAATTAGAAATGAATTTCTTTCATCTTAGCATTTATTTTTCAAAGGTCATATGATAACTTTAAAAAAAAATGGGAACCTAATTTTAATGAAGCCAAGATCAAAGGAATCTTGGCACCAACCTGGGTAATCATCAAATCTCTTCCCTTGGAACTTAAACAAATTCAAATTCTGAACTGCATAGGTGCATCAATAAGAAATTTAATAGAAATAGAGTATCATGTTAACTCAAATAATGTCAAGTTTCTTATCAATTTGGAGCTAGGCATTTAGGAGATCAAACCCATTAAGTAAATGAAAAATAGATCAGTATATGAACTAAAAATCTCAAGATTTGAAGGAAAATTTAAAGGGATCCTTAAAACCATTCCCCTGAGAACTGCTAACTCTCTATACATTAAAAGAAATTCATCTTTAAAATAATTATTTGATTTGAACCACGTTAAGAATAAAACAAACACTAGGATGGCAACAACAATAGTCACAGATAAGCCCATAGAGGAAAAGGAGAGCCTTGTAGGAATGGATGTAGAAGAAGGGGAAATATTAGCATATGATGATCTTAACAAGAAACTAAGTCATAATAAGAACAAACAATATAGGAAGGATATAGAAAATTAAAAAATGAGTGCCAGATATTGATATAGACAACTACCAAAGGAAGAATTAGCATAGAAGAAAAAAATGGCAAGCTTACAACGGTGTGATTAGTGTGAGCAACAACACGTGTTTGCTAAAGAGATAAAAAAAAATATGATCAACATTGAAAAATTAACACATGACACCCTACTCACAAAAAGTGATATCGATGATTATATCTCTTTATGGGAGGAAACCCTCTGGAATCACAACAGTGATGCAAATTCCCAAGAACTCTCAAAAGGGATCAATGGAAGCATAGAAATGGAAAAGAATATAATGGATTCACATTCCCTAGAAAACACACAAATTAATGAAGAATTCAAGAAGGATGATATAAAGAAAGGGGAAGAACTAGGGCCCCTAGATATTAAAACAAAAATGGCACCAACCCTAAACCCTATGGAAAAAGGAAAAGTCCACCATTTGGGTGAATAAGATTGGAACTCCTTCGAAAGAAGATAGAAACATTTCCAATTTAGAAAGAGCATTCAAATAGAAAACAAAGAAGGAAAGCACTCTAGAGGTATTCAGTAGCTTGAATGGTCAAAAAGGGTATATCAGTCCACAAACAAAGCAAAGGGATAATCAGAGAAGTGAAATAGAAATAAACCCTATTAAGAAAAATGTAGATTTAAGGACTAAGAAAATAGAGAGAAATAGAAGAAGCCAAACAGGTTTAGAAGGCAATTCTACTCCCCCTGCCATAATTGAGAACACAAAACTAATTACCATAAGGAAAAAAGCAAAAGGAAATAAGAAAAAAAAAACTAACAAGTTTTGGCAAACACCTTTGAATGATAAGGATCCCTTTGACACCCAAGGTTGTGACTAGGGAGAAACCAAAGGCCATAATGAGAATATTATTCCATCCCATTAGAGGTTGAAATTTTTTTGAATGAAGTTTGGGTGGATGATTTAAAAAGAATAGAGAACATGGATAAGAAAGAGATGACAACAAAGGACTTTTGGGAAGAATTTGGAGTTTTAGACCTTATGGAAGAAAATTAGAATAATAGCAAGGAAACTAACATCAGTAGATCTAAGGAGGGAAGAACAACACTAGACAATGAGGGAATGAATATCAGTGACGGAATACTCGAGGAAATTAGACAAAAGGAGAAGGAAAATGAAGAAGAATGGGGTGAGGATAATATCCAAAGAGTAAGTGAGAACACAGAAAAATTAGGCCTAACACAAAAAATGGAAGGAATAATAGTTCCAAGATGTGGAGTACTACAAAAAAAGAAGAGAGGAAGAAAATCTCTAGTAGAATTAAGGGCAGTCATGGGCAACACAAAAAATTAGAGAAAGATATAAGATATGTTGAAAGAAGGGAAGGGGAAGGTCCTTCCCAATGAACAATGAAGCTAACAACATGGAATGTTATGGGTCTTAATGCCCCTAACAAAAAGTGCTCACTCAAGCCCAACTTATTTTTATTTAATTTAGAATTAATAGTAATCCAAGACACCAAGTTGAGAAAATTAGAGGGCAAGAAACTTAGTAAAACACTAGGCTATTGGAAAACACTGATTATAGAATTAGATGGGGCATCAGGCATAAGTGAAGTGATATGGGATCCAAGGAAAATGCACTAAACAAATCTAGCATCAAGTAAAAATTGGATGGGAGGAAGAATCAAGAGCCATAAATCTGACATTTGGTTCATCATTGTCAATGTATATGGTCCAATTCGGACAACATAAAAGAAAACTCTTTGGAGTGAATTAAGTAATTTTATGGAGTCACACCACGTAGAGAACTTTTGGAATGGAGGAGACTTCAATGCCATTCTAGAATTAGAAGAAAAAAGTAGAGCATCACAAACAATATCGAAATCAATGACGAATTTCAAAGACTAGTTTCTTTAGGTCAGTCTAATTGACATACAACCAACAAAAGGGTTATATACTTGGTTCAACAGATGGAAGGACTTTAGCCAGATAAAAAACAGGATGGATAGGTTCATCTTTAAGGGAGAACTGTAAACATTCAACTACATGGTCCAATCTACTATTCTCCCCTATGTTGGTTCAAATCATTTTCTAGATAATTTAGAAATATCAACACAACAAAAACCCTCAAGAAACCCCTTTAAGTGTGAAAAAATATGGTTTTTAGAGAATGGTTTCTTTAGGACAATCTAATTGACATACAACCAACAAATGAGTTATATACTTGGTTCAACAGAAAGAAGGACTTTAGCCAGATAGCAGAAAGCCTGGATAGGTTCATCTTTAAGGGGGAACTTTAAACATTCAACTATATGGTCCAATCTACTATTCTCCCCTATGTTGGTTCAAATCATTTCCCAAGCAGTTTAGAAATATTAACACAATAAAAACCCTCAAGAAACCCCTTTAGGTGTGAAAAAATATGGTTTTTGGATGAAAAATTCATGGAAAATATTAGACAATGGTGTAATGAAGGTGAATTTGAGGGTTCTAGAATGTTCTGCTTTGTATCCAAACTCAAATTACTTAACTAAAATATATTAAAATGGAATAAAAACAACTTTGACAATATTTTTAAAGAAAAACTTGACACAAAAGATGAACTAAAAAAGATCAATGAAGAAATCATTAGGCATGGAATGGACAATGATAAATATGAAAGAGAGAAAGAACTCATGTTAAAACAAAAAATATACTAACCAAAGAAGAGATATTATAGAAATAGAAATCCCAAGAAACATGGCTCCTTGAAGGAGAACAAAACACTAATTTTTTTCACAATAGTACGATGAGTAATAGAAACATCAACAAAATTTCTAAAATAAAAAACAATGAAGGAAATTTGGTAGATAACCCTTCACAAATAGTTGAAACTTTTGGAAGTACTACACATATATACTAAATAATTATGAACACTCAAACCTTACAACCCAAAAAGCTATGTTAAGCTCAATCCCTAAATTAATCTCAAAGGAAGATAATAAATTTCTAAACAATCTTCACCATAGAAGAAATCAAAGAGGCCTTATTTAGCATGAATCCCAAAAAATCCTCCAGGCCTGATGACTTCCAAGCATTTTTCTTTCAAAAATATTGGATGATACTAGGTGAGGACCTGTGGTGAGCCATAGAAGATACAATAAGACTCACGATCACTTCTAGCAGAAATCAACAATATGTTCTTATTTCTTATCCCAAAGAAAGCAAACCATGAAAATTCAGGAGATTTCTAGTAAATATCACTATGCAATAATATTAATAAGACATTAACTAAAGCATTAGCCAACATGCTTAAGATAATCCTCCCCAAACTGATCTCGGAGGAACAAATTGGTTTTGTCCCAAATAGGTCAATACTATATGAGATTATAATAATAAAATAATTGAATACACTTGGTCCAAATAAAAAAGGAGACATGTATCAAGATGGGCTTTGTGGGCCCCTCAAGATGTCTTATGTAAAAGAACATCTTCTTTACCAATGTAGTTTTGCTAGACTGCTGGCAATGGCTATGCCACAAACTAAATTGGTCATCAACACGACACAATAACCTATGAGACCATCTTAAAAATTTGCCCAAGGATGGGTAGTTCAAGATTTATAACAACTTTTGGAAAATATCCCCCTCCATCCTCTTATGATAAATTTGGAAAGAAAGAAACATAATAATATTCAAAGATGAAGAAATATCTTTGGAATCCTTCCTAAACAAAGTAAAAGCTAGTTTTACAGAAATCCCCAACAATAATCTCAGAAACACCATCAAAGAGGAAGGCACCTTTTTAGAATGGGATTCATTGATGAAAAAGAGTTGGAATATACTAATTAATCCCCCAATGATTTACCCCAAAGCTAGCAAGAAAGCTAGATAAAATTGCATAAGTGAACCTCCCTTTGTGGGATGGGCTGGAACTTAATTTTGATGGAGCTTCTAGGGGCAACCCAAGAATAGCGGGGCTAGGCTATTTTATATCGTCCCTAGAAACCTAGACCATCAAATGATCCAAATCTTTAGGCATAACTTCAAACAACTTGGCAAAACTAGAAGCTCTAGAAGAAGGTCTCCAACAAAGTCTAGATCTGGGGATCAAGAAAATCATCATAGAAGGGGACTCCAAATCATCTTAAATGCATTAAGGAAGAGAGGTACACTAAATTGGACACTAAATTCTAAATTGGAGAATGTCCCAATTGCAATTGACAAATTCAAAGAAACCAAGATTCAACATGTTTATTAGGAGGGTAGAAAGGAAACATATATGTTAGCAAACTTAGGAGCAGATGGACAAGATTCCCTTTATAAAAATACGAAAAACTTAGAGTAAGTCTAGTAGTGAAAACTTGCAATAGTAATTAAAAACTACACTTAAATAACTAAAACCAAATACACCCTAAGCAACTTTGTCAGCAAATAAACAAAATAAACTTAGCAATGACTAACAAAATAAACTTAATAAAAAATATATTTTGGTGATCTATATGAGATGTTACTCTGTATATATGGGTAGTTTCTCCTTCTAACAGATGGAGGGTCTCATCTAGTTCGGAAGTCTAGGTGGAAGGTTTTTTTGGTCATTTAACTTTTGGCTTTGTTGCTATCTATGCCTTTTCACCCTACTCAGTTTAGTAATAGCAACACTTTTTCTAGATCAAGAATAAAGGGCTCTTCTCATGGGTGTACATAAATATGGTTGTATAACTTCAAAAATTTAATATAATTAGTATATATTTTGCTTTACTTAATGACTGGATCTTCTATAACATGGATAAATTTTAATGGCTTTCAACTTTTAAGGCTAGCTTTAGCAAAGTTCATGAATTACTTATGCCTTTTTTTGGCTTACAATACTACACCTAAATCCTAGAATTTGCATTGTTAGATATAAAATTTCAAGTATCATAAATTAATTCATTGTGATTATGACTGACTCTCATATCTCTGTTTTATGGTATCTATTTTGCCCCACACATATAAAGTGATATTATCTCAAATTACTTTATCAAATCCTTTAATTAGGAAACCCTATATCAAGATTGATTTGTAAAACATAGATCAATAATAGCATAGGGACTAAAAGGCCATAACAAATTCGATTTCCAAAGAAGCTCTTTAGGCCCGAGGATTACTAACACATTGATAATCAAAATAGGAATTACTTTTGACAAAATCTAGTTCATTAAGAATTATAGATATATCATAAAAGAAAAATCTTAGTCTCAAACTAGAGTCACACATAAACCAGAAGGATATACATTTCTTTGGAACATAGTCTGTAGGAGAAGAGTTTCCATTAATTGAACTCGTAGTTGCAATTTTGATAGGTTATAGAATAACATAGATGTATAAATCTAATGTAATTGTTGGTCATATATAACATGGTAAGATTAAGATAAGGCTTTAAATTGATCATATTATCTTATGTATTTATAACTAGGATTGATATCAGTAGTAAGATATAGACTCATAAATAGGACTTAAAGTGGGAAACTTCAAACCTAATAGCTTAAGTAAATAATCATGTAGTTTAGAATGAACAAAGATTTAAATTAACCTTGACTTTTAATTCTAAACAACATCAAAACTTAATTAAACTCTCAACCTAATTATTAAATTCAGAATTCAAAATGCATGTTTGGAAAACATTTAAGAATGTTTAGTATTTTTAATATATCTACGAGAATAGGAGAAATATTCATCTTGAAAAGGAAAGCTTGTAACCTACAACCTCTATTTTTTGGAGAAATTTGGCTTCTAACCCATAGTGTATTTCATTTTATACATTAAGATATAGTGTCTACTAACATTGATCTTGACTAGAAAGTCCTTTGTGCAACAATTTTTAAACAAGGATGGAGAAGTCTCAATCGGGAAGAATAGACTGATGAAACACAAAAGGAAGCTCCATTGAATTATTAGGAAAGGACAAACTCTATAAACACACAAATGAAAATTCTATATAAGAGGTATGGACACCATAAAATGTAAAGGAAGACGAGGGCAACTCCTCAAAATTCTAATGAATTGAATTGAAGGAAAGTTGCTAATACTGGAAGAAGTCTAAAAGTAATATCCTTCTTCAAGATTAAAAATTAGGGTATGTCCCTTTCAGTTTTGTACTTTGTATAGAATTGTTGGTCATATATATAACATGGTAAGATTAAGATAAGGCTTTAAATTGATCATATTATCTCATATTTATAACTAGGATTGATATCAACGGTAAGATATAGACTAATAAATAGGACTTAAAGTGGGAAACTTGAAACCTAATAGCTTAAGTAAATAATTATGTAGTTTATAATGAACAAAGATTTGAGTTAACCTTGACTTTTAATTCTAAACAACATCAAAACTTAATTAGACTCTTAACCTAATTATTAAATTCAGAATTCAAAATGCATGTTTGAAAATATTTAAGAATGTTTAGTATTTTTAATATATCTACGAGAATAGGAGAAATATTCATCTTGAAAAGGAAAGCTTGTAACCTACAACCTCTATTTTTTGGAGAAATTTGGCTTCCAACCCATAGCGTATTTCATTTTATACATTAAGATATAATGTCTACTAACATTGATCTTGGCCATAAAGTCCTTTGTGCAACATTTTTTGATTAAACAAAGGATGGAAAAGTCTCAATCGGGAAGAATAGACTGATGAAACACAGGAGGAAGCTCCATTGAATTATCAGAGAAGGACAAACTCTATAAATATTGTATCACACAAATAAAATTTTTGTATAGGAGGTATGGACATCATAACATGTAAAGGAAGACGAATGCAACTGCTCAAATTCTAATGAATTGAATTGAAGGAAAGTTGCTAATACTGAAAGAAGTCTAAAAGTAATAGCCTTCTTTGAGATTAAAAATTGGGGTATGTCCCTTTCAGCTTTGTACTTTGTATAGGTCTTTGGTCTCGGGCAAGACAGAAAGTTTTCTTTCTCTGTTCTTTCCTATGAGTGCCTATTTGAATAAAGATAATATAGCTTTATTTCATTTTAATAATATTTTACCAACATTAAAAAGAAAATAAAATATGTAACTAAATAAATTAATATTGAAAATAAAGTTCAAATTTTATTCCATGGAGCATTTTACTCAATTACAAAGAAGCCGTTTTAAAATTAGAAAAAAAAAAAATCTAACTAAATAAATTAATATTGAAAATAAAGTTCAAATTTTATTCCGTAGAGCATTCTATTCAATTACAAAGAAGCCGTTTTAATTGAAGCGGAAAAAACAGATAATCCGCATTTGCCTTCCAAGGATTTGAGCGTATGACCTACAATTTATTATTTCATTTATCTTTACCACTATACCATGTCGAATAATATTGATTTTTTGATCGCGTATTTTATTGGTAGTGATTTTGCAGACAAAGCTTGGTTTCGCAGGCGAGGCATGGTTGTCCAATGGTGGCTGCTCCACCGCGCTGTGCGTCTCACAGGGCAGTCGGAAACGGAGATATAATTTTGTGATTGGGAGCCGGTCTTGTGTTCGCTCAAATAGTATCGATGCTCTGCTCAATCGGATGTTTACTCTCAAATTTGCTTCCGTACAATTTACAATTCTATCACAAAAAACCCAAATAATTGAGAGGATCTCCAAAGAATCTGCAGCCGAGAGTATAATTTATTGCAGAGACGATCAACTCCATAGCCCACAATTCAATGATCCTCCAATTTAGGGCATTTTTGGGAATGTAATGGCGGGGATTCCTTTCAAGGCTAGGTGGCTTGAAGAATGCAAAGATGAGATTATGGAGTTGCATATTGTGGGAAAAGAAAGCGACAAAGGCCAAAAGGATGGCTACAAGGAGCGCGACATGACGAGCATACAAAGGGATAGCGACAGGGAGCGCGACTTGACAAGCTTACAAAGGGATGAGGACAGGGAGCTCGACTTGATAATCTTGACAGATAGTGAGCTCGATGACAAAATCGTTAGGTTAAAAGGTTTACTGAAGTGCCAACTGCCTGATAAAGGTGCGAAGCTCAAAATTCTTCTCCAGAAGCATGAAGATGAGAAAAAGCGCAGGAAAGACCTCCCAAAGGTTGGTATGTTTCAACCTTTATTTACTCTATAGTTTTCCTAATGCAAACGGACTGATGTTCCTCATAGAATATGGTTATTAGCTTACTTATCAGGCTACTCCAAACGGATAAAGATCCACTTCCATTCGTCTCAAGGAACACGAAAATCAATGTAAAAAAAGTGAGGATTCTGAAGAAAAAACAATATGAAAGCTTTGCGGGGTAAGCGAGTGAGGCTACAAACAGGAAACTCATTCATATGTTGAGTAGGGCAAGTGCCCAAACATAAGGCTACTCTGTAGCAACGCCATGCACTCAGAAGTGGCATAGGGGGTCATTTAGGTCTAGCCTGGCTAGCAATATTGAGAGTAGAGACCTTGTTGTAGGGAGGGGCTATTATATCTTGTTTTAAATTTGATCTGCTTAAGTTTTATTGCTTGAATTATTGTGAGAAAATATGACTTGGACACCCCGCCTATGCTTTCAGAGGTGGTTGCCTACATGTCTCGAGGGTATATTTTGCATCCCCAATTGCGAGGGCCATATGCTTTTTTCATTATCTCTAATTAGTTTTACTGTCGAATCTTATTTACTGAAGGAGCAACTAGCTTGTGGCCGCTCTCACAAAACCTTTTCATAGAACAATATTCTTTCTCACATCCGAGGGAATTGTACTGCCTGATGAGTTTTGAACATCGTTCAATTTTACAATAAATTCTCACATCTCAGTAGACAGCAGCATGGTACATTTCACTTTCTTGTGTTTTATCATTAACATAACTTTATTACACATAGGATGCAACTCACATAATATTATAGTGGAAATTACAGGGGCCAAAGAAAAACACAAGATACGATAGATGAAAAATTGAAACATTTGGACATTATAAGTATTAATATCTAGGAGGCAGTATGGCACTTAAAGGAGGTTGTTAGCTTTTGGGATTGAAATCTAATTTTAAAGAGAAATATATTGCAAGTTTGTTCTTAGGTTTGGAACATTGCAAGGTTTTAAAAGAGACAAGCTCCAAAATTGAATAGGAATATCATTAAATGAAGCCATAGTTGTCTTATTTTCTTTTTGTTGCACTCCTACCCTATGAGATGCGGTATCTTTGCTCTTCACTTTTCAGACCTCAACCTCATCATGATCAGATGTACTATCTTGATTCACTTCTTCCTTCCCATATTTTGTGCTTCTCATTGAATGTGTTCAGGTTTTTTCTTCGTCATGTTGTGGAATTGTTGACCTTGGGGTTGAAGGACCTACCGTATTTCCTTTTAGAGTGGTTTTTCCCAAATAAATTCCTTTTTCTCTCTATATGCTGACAAGGTTATCCTTAGCTAGAACTTCAGATGTGTGTTGATGTGAACCTTGGAATGTTTGGAAGAGTGCATTTTTAACATAATGGTTTCCATTAAATTATCATTCATTGATATATGTCTTTCCCTCCCAGTTTGTGCTTGGAGCTTGTTCAACTTTTCGTTTCACTTGACAGCCTTATTTTTCACATCACCAATTCAAGCAAAGCTCAAATTTGAAAGGGATCATTTATATTATGCTTGATATTCTCTAATTTGGTTAAATATTTATAGTTGAATGTTGGGAGTAAAGAGTTTATGAGGGTCAAGTCCCATAGGAATCCGAGAACACCTAAGGTTAGTATGTTATATTGTTATATTGGACATCCTAAGAACCAAAGGTTTCTTCTATCTGTTCGAGATAAAAACAACAGTACCCGAAGTTTTGGGGATGAGGAAACGGTTTTTTGGGGTGCATTTCATTTTTGCCCTTTTAGGATACGTAGGGGACATGTAAAGGGGACAACTCTATAAAAAAATAGGAAATTTTTAAAAATATTTAGGGAAATCGAAAATATATTCATACCATAAAGTTGATAATTCTAAAATCATTAATTGTAGACACTATATATAGCAATTGAGTTCAAATGTCAATTGCATATCTTCATAATATATCTGACAATCTAGTCAGTCTAGCTGCAAATTCATTTCAGATAATATTCAAAAAAATGACAGCATATGATATTATTCTACATTCTCGATAGCTTTGAGTTCCTCAAATTTTGGTTCAGTTTGGATTAAGCCATAATCTGTCCCAGTATGCCTGGTCACTGCTGCTTCAACAGCAGATTGAGGGGGGTATAAATGTCCCATATCATAGGAAAGGAAAGTGAAGGCTTTAGATATAGAGCCATTATCAGGAAGCGAGATAAAAAGGAAAAAAGATTCAATGAGGGCAATGCTGTGTCTTTAAGACAAAACACTCCTAGAAATGGAGGAGGTACAATAAATAAGTGCGATTCTGCTAGAAAATGGCTGGCTGAATGACTGCGAAAGGATTACCATATGCAGAAATCACAAGCAAGGATCAACACGGCAAGGATATAGACAACGGTATCTTTTAAGAAACAGATTGTTGGAGAGAAGTTCATCAGAAACATAGTCAAAATAGCTACACTTCTCATTTTGGAGCTTGGAGAGGAGGTGGTCAGTGAGATGGATCATTGCAAACAAAATGAGGGTTTTTCTTTCAAGAGTTGGGCATGTATTTTAATCTTTTTAAAAAAAATCACTGGGAAAAAGGTTTTGGTGGGGAAGGCTGGTCGTCTTTGGGATGGACGGGGGATGTATGAGGTGTTCCTTGTCATCATGGGGATGGCTCACCATCTCACCAAAACTCAAAGCCATTCCCCAAGTTTTTAAAATGTCTCCTACTATTTTTGCAAAATCGGAAACTTGTTGAGAATGTTTTGTGCTGTCGTCCCCAGTGTGGTTTCTGTTTATGGTATGCCAACATTTTGGGTGGAAATCTGTTTCTGGGTTTCACTGGATAAAAATCATACTGAAATTCTAATGGGGTACTAGTAAGTCTCATATAAATTTAGAAAATGGGAGGATTTCCTCTAAATGGATCAAAATCAATTATAACTCTTTAATAATTTTGTGTAAAACGCATCTATACCTTTTAGCTAGGGTCCTTGCTCCACGATTCTTGTTTATGCTCATTTCCAATGTTTTTATGAAGGTTCCTGTCCCTAGAGGTTTATAGAAGAGTTGGTGGCAATTTATTCCATTGAGTGCATCTTTTTTTTGTTTTCTAGAAGTATATTCAAGGATGGCTTTTTAATCGTTGCATTGCTGCCTCTAGAACACGCCTGACTTCTTTCATTTTTCCTATAATCGAATCTCTCCTTTCGAGAACAACTATTTCTGAAGAAGCATATCTAACACTTTATCTTACTCCACAAACAATACTTCTATCACCCATGGTACAGTTCAACATGGATCCATGCCATCTTGATTAATAGCATCTGACATACCTTTACTCAAGCTTGATTCCTCTAATGGAAAGATAAGGTGAGACCTCAGTTTCTTCTAAAAATGGATTGTGAACTGAAAGGGGTTTTCTACTCGGAAAGAAAGTCACCTATCGACTAGGAATTAGAAGTTATAATAACTAACCTGATCCATAATATAATTCTGTAAATATTCTTCCCCAAGTCATCTTTCTTGGGTCATCGTGTGATGATAAAATTGTCAAGTACTAGTTTTGGAACAAGGAATATTAATAAAGAAAGCAATTTTACCAAAGAAACTTTGACTTTGAGTATAAAAGTCATCATTGTTAGACACAAATGCAATGAGTATATGCCAAATATCAAATTCAATTCTAGTTTATTGTTAGGGTCACTACTGGATCTTTCTTTAGCATTAAAGCAGCTGAACAAATGATAAACACAATTACACATCATTACAAGAAAACATTGGATATTCATGGAAACTGAAAGGGAAAAACTATGGTGAGAATAGCCTCTTAGATCTACTGCTCAAATCCAGCTTCACAAAGTAAATGAAGAACTTGCAATATTCTTCAGGCAACAATCTACAGGAATCATAACCTATGATGGAGGCACTGATCTTTAATCACAAAAACTGAGCACCAACTCAGATGGTGAGGTACCAACTTCATTTACAACAATGTATGTGAAAGATATGTCACACATACCTTCAAGGCCGAGCCTTCAACATTTTCTTGATTTGATCAGCTTTAGAGCCTAGTACAATGTGCATAAGATTTGCATTTGAAATTACACAATTAAACAAAATGAATAGACAACTTGCACAATGTTTACCAAGGGTCATTAGTCCTACTCTCTCAACCATCTCACATTAGTATAAATCCAATTACAATTATACATGCACCCCTACATTAATCAACTTCGCTTTTGACAATAGTCGGCTTGCGAAGTGCATTGGATGGTCCAACCCTTTCCTTCCTACTCGTGCCAACGTAGCTCGTATTTGGTAGTTAGAGGCATATACGTGGACGTGGAAATCCAAATATACCAAGATGGGTGGTCCTACTATTCTTGACTTCAACTCTTGGAATGCCTCTTCTTGCTCCTTCTGCCAAGCAAATGGTTCCCCCTTCCTAGTTAGCTTCTCCAATGGTAAGGATACCTTGACAAATCCTTTTATGAACCTTCTATAGTATCTGACATGCCCCAAAAATGATTTGATACTTGTTACATCTGTAGGTCTCTCCATGTGAATGATGATGTTGATTTTATCTGGGTCTGTTTTCGGTCCTTCTTTGCATACTATGTGGCCAAGTAGTCTACCCTATGGAACCATGAAATGACATTTCTTTGGATTTACAGCTAGTTTGGCTCACTGACATCTCTCCATGCACCTTCCAAGGACTTTCAAGTGGTGTTCTTTCTCATTGTAGATTGATAAGTTTTCCAAAAAAACTTTGAAGTTCCCAATCGACATCTTGTCAAAGATGTGGAGTATGATCCTTTGGAAGGTGGCCGGTACATTACAAAGACCAAATGATGTCCAGTTATAAGCATACACTCCATCTTCCACCGCGAAGGTGGTGTTTAAATTTTTCTCTTTTGCGATGTTGATTTGGTTGTATCCTGAAAATCCATCCATGAAAGAGTACGTTTCATGGCTGACCACTTCTTCCAGAATGCTATCTGTAATTGGGAATAGAAAGGGATCTTTCACATTTACGACATTCAATCATCTAAAATCTCCATAGATCTAGATCCAATTTCTTTCCTTTTTCAAAGATATGACTATATGTGAGACCCATTTATTAGTTTGTACCTTAAAGATGACCCTGACATCCAACATCTTGGCAATCTCCTCCTGCACCTTTGATGCATAGTTTCTATTCATCTTGTATGGTCTTTAGCGTATGGGTCTAGCTCCTGGTATGAGGGGAATTTGATGGACATATAACTTAGGTGGTACTCCTTTCAGATCTTTATACGCCCATGCAAATACGTCCTTGCACTCTAGAATTTTTTTGAATGCCCTTGCTTTTAATACTGGGTCCCAACCATCTCCTAACAGGATTACCTTGGGATCTTTTTCTTCCCCTAAATTCATCCTTTTTAGATTAGGTTCTTTGTATTTTACTTCCTTGTCCTTGTCAAACTGGTGAACTAGAGTGTCATTTTTTTTGGCTGTACCTTCTTTGTATTCCCCGTAATGGCCACGGTACACTTCATCAGTTTTTGTTTCATGGATTTGCAGCATGTTGCATTTTGGTTAGAAGACCTCATAATCTCCCATTTGCCAATGAAATAGACCATTGAGGGAGCTAGTTTCATCTTCCGAACGATTCCCTAATCGTAATATGCCCTTCTCATCAAGTTCTACTCCTTCACCCTTGCCCCATTCTTCACCCTCTACTTTTGAATCAAAGGCTAACTTTTGACTCACTATTTGGTTCCAAAGGTCAATTACATATTTCAGTCCTTCTACTTCAATGGAAAGAGCATTTTTTTTCCAATTATGATTCACCTTAGCCGTAATATATTAGAAATTTGTTCAGCTCTCCCCTCGAGATTCATGACAAGGGCTTAACCGCTTCCTGTGTATTGTAAGTTGAGTGGTTGTATCGAACATTGAGAGATTGGCCTTTTGGTGCGACAACAACCCCATTCTAACAAGTGGTATCAGAGCTTGGTCACAAGTTCGAATTTTGAGACCCTCGGGTAATGCTAAGGGGGAGATTGTTAGAAATTTGTTCAGCACTCCCTTGGGATTCGTGAGAAGGGCTTAACCACCTCCTGTGTACTATAAGTTGAGTGGTTGTATTGGGCATTGACAGATCAATCTTTTGGTGCAATGACAACGCCATTCTAACATAATAAACCAATCTCTCCCCAAAGTGCATCATACCCTTCCTTTTCTAAAGCAATGTCTGTGAAGTCCAGAAAAAATTGTTGTGTACCAATCACTACTTTTTGTCCCATCAATGTTCCAATGAGCTTGATTTCGTGCTGGTCGTCTCCTACTGGGTGGAATTGGGTGGTTTCCCCAAGACTTTCCAGTTCTCGTCACCTCTTAGCGAAAGTTTGTTGTTGTTTTATGGACTTTCGCAAGGCGTTTGATTCTGTTCCCCGGAGGACACTTTTCTAGAGACTTAGAGACGTTAGGGTTTCAAATACTCTACTAAGGATGATCATGAGGCTCTACGAGATAGTGGTGGGAAGAATCAGGACTCCGAGAGTTTTTTGGATCTGATCCAGAGCACTATTGGGGTGACTCTCCCCTACTTTGTTTGGCATCTATATTGATGAGCTTGAGGCTTTCCTTGAGGATTCCTCACTTTGTAGTGATGGCTGCTACTTACACCAAGTCATGATCTCTATTCTTTCGTTTGCCAACAAATAGATTCTTCTAGCCTCTTCTCCAGAGGGGTTTCAGAGGCTTTTGGATGTGTCAACTCGTTGTAAACCTGCGTAAGTCTCGGGTTATGGTCTTTAACTGCTTGAAGATTTCACACCTCCATTTTTGTTTACAGGGCAAGGAGAAAGAGATCATTTCTGTTAAGTTTGTCAGATTTGCTACAAATGTACTTGCACTGCCTGTATATGGTATGTGTTTTCCATGTGCAACATCCTCTCGTTTATATTGAGCATAGGTTATTGAATAGACATGTCTATTCAATAATCAAATAATTAATAATACAAACTTAATTATATATATATATATATATATATATATATATATATATCACATAATATTATATCTCATATATAATTATATGAATAACCATAGAGTTATCTGACAGAAGCTACCAAACATTAACACTCCCTCTTAGCAAGAGAGGATAAACACAAGACAAATATTACACCATTGGTAATATCTCAAAAGTTTTTCATCATTAATATTGCATATGATATCAAGAGTATTGATCTTCGGAATATCAACATATGATATTCATCAATTACTCAAACTTACGGTAAGATATCACATTTGATATCAAGAGTCTTGATCTCCCAAAATATCGACATCCGATATTCATCAAGTACTCAAAAACAAGGTTTGATATCAAGAGTATTGGCCTCCTAGAATATTGACATTCGATATTCACCAAATACTCAAATAAGGTTCGATATCACATTTGATATCAAGAGTATTGGCCTCCTAGAATATTAATGATATTCACCACTTACTCAAAATGTTTAGATATCACATTTGATATCAAGAGTATTGGCCTCCCAGAATATCAATGATATTCACCAAGTACTCTAAGAGTAATGGCCTCCCAGAATGTTGAGATACAAGACATTCACCATTTACTCAATTTATTTAATCTCATAATACAAGTTGATTGTAAGATCGTCACCTTACAACAACTTCTCCCAAATACAAGTGATGATCATTTGGAAGTCGTCACTTCCTTATGATATACACAGGGGATAGGGGCATATAAATATCACATGGTCACAATCCTCTTGATTGTGACACCTTATTAATCACTAGAGAAACCATCTTAACATGGTCTACTCCCTCTTAATCAATAAGATTGGGTTCACTGAAGGTTTTAACCAAATAGCATCCTCAGTCTTCTCTCTCGAATCTTAATCTCCCTCTTTTTTCTGCAAGACCATTCTGAGAGGAAAAGATCAAGGTATATAGCTCAAAAGAAGGAGACTACTATTATACTTAAGAATAATAAATAATCTTTCATGATAAGAGCATTCCAATAAAACATAGACAAAATATATTTTGAATATATATGCATTTTTCAAACTTCTATATATAAACTTTTATCTATATTTTAACATATTATTTCATTTTAAAATAAATAACTAAGGTTATGAAATTATTATTCATTAAATGAATAACCCATCCATATTAAGTAATCAATTTTCACATAAGGAAAAAAAACTTACCTCCATGTTACCCTTTTAATGATTACTTTCTTAATATATTTATTACTTACTCTCCTTTCTCTCTCTCAATATGGATGTCACTCCATGTATTTGTCCATGCCTCTATGTATTGTTATAGTTTGCATTATCTCCATCAATGATCAATCTCCATTACCAATGTTTAGATACCTCAGTTTTCAATTTTTCTGGTCCATGCTCCAGTGACTTTTATTCCTCTTCCAATAATCAAAACTCTTAAACACTTGTGCATCTTATCCAGAGGTTTTGCGTAAAGTTGGAATTCCCAGCTCCGTGATGAAAGATGGATTCCTCTCACTTTCTCCAGTCTCTGTCTGTCTTCAACAATATTATGCAGATATTGCCAATCGATTATTCTATCCGATTCTGACAATTTTCTTCCTCGTTTGAATATGACATCATGAAGTTCTACTCGACCATATTCGTTGATCTTTACCAGTGCTGCTTCTTCCAACACAAGAAGCTCATCGTTGCACACAATATAGCTCACAATCTGCTGCTCCCAAGAAGAAAAGAAATCTGCTATATGGAGAAAAGCATCTTTGTATTGATTGTCGGGCAAACTGTCATACACAACGTACACTACTCTTTCAGTTAGTTCTCTCTCTTTTGCTTAGCGAATCCTTGAAAGTTTCAATGGTGTTATTGAAGGTGGACAGTTTGCTTACATATTTTAGTTCCTTATATCTTCCACCCGTGGTCTTTATGTCCACGTAGGATAGTTCATGGCAGATAATTTAGGTAATTTTAATACTTTTCAGTCACCTTTGATGACAACGAACGTAGGCATATACTGAGACATTCCCTCCAATTTGTTTCAGTTCCAACATGCAATTCATTGACAAGGGCATCGCTCATATTCCAAATTGCGATCATCTTTTGTATAGGACTCTCCTGAACTTGGCTAGCTTCAAATTAGGTATCTTCAATGAATTGGATTATTTCTTTATCATTTTCATTTGTAGTTAGGCTTTGATACCATGTTAAGTTTGTCGGATTTGCTACAAATGTACTTGCACTGCTTGTATATGTTATGTGTTTTCCATATGCAACATTCTCTCATTTATATTGAGCATAGGTTATTGAATAGACATGTCTATTCAATAATCAAATAATTAATAATACAAGCTTAATTATATATATATATATATATATAAAACCATAGAGTTATCTGACAGAAGCTACCAAACATTAATAGTTTCTTCATACACTTGCCTTAGGGCGAAGTTCTTTGGCCCCTACTTTAGCTTGAGATTTACTATCCTGCCTAGGATTAATAAAGGGTTGGGTTCCCTTGCCATGTTAGAGAGATAACGTTTTAGACACAGCTTTTAGAACACTTTCTCCTAATTGTCCCTCCTAGACTCTTTGGTCACACCCATAGTCTTATATGGTTTAGTGGTTTTTGGCACCTCCCTCTTGGACTTTGACTGGTCCTTGGTTGAGTGGGTCCAGATGCTTTTCGTCAGGCATATCATCAGATATCACCGTTCCACTCCCTGTAGTGTTATATTGGCCGAGTTTGGAGCTCATCGGTTTAGACTTGCGATCATCTTCAATTTGATTTGGTTTCTTCACTGTCTTTGGGGCTATGCGGATTCAACTTATGGTTGCCACAGATATTCCTACTTGGTTTACTGTTCTTCAGTCACTATTGTTGGTTCTCATCTGGCTGCAGGGCCCACTACTGGTATGCCCAGCCCATTACACTATTGGGTTCGATTGGGATTGGGATTGATTGTCTCCCTCCTTATCAATTTTGTTTGGATGCTCCTGCTCACCTCCTCCCCTCTCGTCAAGAGATGAATGGGTATGTGAAAATTGATATTTACAAATGGTACATTATGATGACCTGGATCAACCCCCCAGGAGGGTTGCATTCATGGATGGCCTTTTATGTCAAGCACTTCTCAGATATCCGCGATGGGATTATTGTGCATCCTGCATGTTTTACTAGGCGTTGGTGCCATGCCCTTTGTATCTTTTTTGGTTCCTTCTGATTTGTATCCTACCGGCTTAGGTACCAGACTGACCTTACATCAACAAAGAGGACTGTATTTGCCGTTTATGTACCCTTGTAGAGATGGAAATGGACTCAATTTATTTTTTCTTTGTCCCATCTACTATGAGATTAGAGGGAGGTTTTATAGCCTTTTTTAGAGATTGTAGGTCTTTATGGACTTTTTTCAGTTACATTGACTAGCATTCCTTGACATTATCTTCGGGAGGCCACTCAACTTTGGGACCATACTTTACAGCTCCTTTTCCCTTAGTACCAGCCTTTGGATTAGTGTACCACCGACTTTTACACTCCCATGTCCTCTGCTAGGGGCATGAAGCAACAATTTTGCACTCCCACTCCCAGCCACACCAGATCACTGAGACCTTGTGGTGGACTCACTAGACAACGACACTCCTCATCCGATAGTATTCAGAGATGGTTTGGGACCCTAGGTCGTTTTGTTCTTTATCCTTATGTTCCCTGTTGTGGGTGGTTTCCCTTGGTTGTAAGCTTGTAGTCCCTTAGACCCTTGTTGATCTCTTGTTGGACATTAATAAATTTATCTTATCTTATCAAGAAGGACGTTAGCACTAGATCCTCCATCCACAATAGTGCTTGTCAGTTTACAACCCATTATTTCCATTTCTACGATGGTAGGTGTTCTTCCTACTCCTATTGTGAATAGAGCATTCATGTCTTTTTCTCCCATTGTTTTCTCCTTTTCTCCTCTCTTGGGTTTCTCCTCTTCCTCGCTTCCTCCTTGTCTAATAGCAACCTTCAATTCTGGTGAGTTTCTAACAAATTTGCTGCCCTGATAGGTATGGTGGCGTAACATTTGTTGGATAATATTGGCCTCTGATGCTGATTTAGAGGAAGGGGATTTGTGGTACTAACATGTCCTTTCGTCATGGCCTCCTGGATGTCTTTTCTTGCCTCCTTTAGTTTGTCCTTCTCCGTACTAGCATCTAGGTAGGTGGGGTTTCTGGCTTGTGTCCTTGTAATGGCTAGGACTTCCCTCGATTTTGAAATATCAATAATGTTCACACTTCTATGTTTGGGACAGTAGACATGTTCATGATTGCCAAGTCCTTACCATTTGCATAACATCCCTCCACCTTGTCCTCCACTTTGTCCTCCACTTTGATAGTCACAAGCAAAATGGCCCTATTCATTACATCATCATAGGGCATCCTTGGGCATCGTACTGGCTACAGCTCCAAAATGTATTAGTATTGTTGTTATTATTACTTCCTTGTCGATGGTTGTGACAACCTCTTGGCGAAGCCCCCATGTTTGCATTTCTTGGAGGTGTGGAGGGGCGTGTGGCTTGTTCACCTTGGGTGAAGAATTCCTGAGCGCTTGTTGGCTAAAATTTTTGCAAGCCACTGTAACCACATCTTACAAAATGGGAACTTTAGGCAATGGTGTAGTGAGATAAATCTCTCCTCTTAGCAATAGGGGATGCTCCCTTTTTTAGATGGCTACAACAAAGACCTAACTGGAATTAACAAAGGGTGGTTTACTGAATCAATTCCTCTTTTTTCAGGAATGATTTTATATTACCAACTACTACTTGTAATTAAACAAAAGGAATCTATTGCTACTATAATACCGGTGGCTTAAGTATTAATGTAAGAACAACCTTAAGACAACGGTTATATCTTGACTTGTGTGGTTGATGGTAAGAACCCAAAGTCTCCTACAAGGAACCTTCTTGAAACAAAAGGGCAAATAGCTAGAAAAGCTCAAAGTCTTTGTTCAACTATCCAAATATGAAATAATATACTAAGAAATTAAGCTCAAAGTCTTCAAACCCTAGTACTTGCAGCCATTAATAAACTAGATTAATCTTGTTTAAGAAAGCTCAAAGTCTTCCAAAAACAACATCAAACACTCAAATGCTTCTAAAGAAAGAAGTAACGAAGATGAATGAATCAATGTAACATAAGAGACAATGATCAACTCCAAGTATCTCAACACAAAATTTGGGAAAAACTTTCTTCTTTATTCACTTCAAAGATTTGCAACAAGAAATACAAAGCCTTCTAGTCACAAACCCATCCTTGTCCTATAAAGCAAAAGATGATTATTTATAATGAACTTTCCTCTTTATATAGGAAAAACAGAGAGAGAAAGGTGGAGGAAAAAAAGTGTGGAACAACCTCAACCACCCATACTTATCCTAACTAACTACTTTGACTTTATTCAAAGTTGCACGCCTAATGCGATTACAACTAAACTACATGAGCTGATAATACAGGTACATGTTATCTTGTATTTACAACATGAATGTTCGTTACATGTAGTCTTTCTACAGCTATTCTACTTAAAGCATATGATAATTTGAGATGTTCATAAGGTCTCAACAATATTTGCAAATTTCTGTAGTGAATTCCATACAACCTCGGCATCAGGCTCACTGGTGTTCTCAACATTATGATCCTTTGATATGTGCTAGCTGCCTCTAAAATCTCTTTCACAGAAACCTCCTTTTTGCTTTGTAGTTCATCCAATGAACACTTCTAACTTGTAAATGTATCCATTACACTGAGATTGAAATCATCCGCTACAAGCTTCAAGCAAATTATTTCAGTGAATTTTGTAAGAATATCCTCTTCTTTCCTAAGTTCATCATTCGTAGTGATATCTCCACATGACAGCTTCTTGAAGCACTCATTGATCACATGTTTTTGCTCATCAATCTTCACTATTGCTGCCTTCACATCCTTCATGAGTTTTTGCAGAACTTGTTCTATGTTAATCATTAGATGCTTATAATCATGATACATCTCAACAGACGAGATGACTTCATAAGCACATAAACCCTCCAAGTCAAGTTCCATCATACTCTTCCAGGTACCAATATCCCTATCTAACAACTGTAATTGTTGTTTAAGTGATCCTTGAATATCACTTATTTGAGCGGTTGCTTTCTTACCTTTCCTCAGCAT
The DNA here is from genome assembly GCA_028749045.1 of Cupressus sempervirens. Classification (NCBI taxonomy): domain Eukaryota; kingdom Viridiplantae; phylum Streptophyta; class Pinopsida; order Cupressales; family Cupressaceae; genus Cupressus; species Cupressus sempervirens. The sequence continues at coordinate 487,452,354 of CM053785.1, forward strand.
TCTGTAAGTATCACAAATAAGTTGATAACCATGTGATTCAATGCTGGTTACCCATTCATCTATAACATGTGCTTTCCGCTTATCTCTTTTTGTACATACAATTGAAACAGTTTCACTACTTGTAGAGGACCTCTTCATTTTTTCAATGATTCCCAACATATGTGTATTCTCCTCTTTGAGTTTTATTTTCTTTTTCCACGGTTCATCATTCTTTCGAGAAAGAAAGTTAACTGCCTCATGTGCATCCTGTTGATAACTTAGCCTTGTTTGTTTACCAAGTTCAACCCTTGTGATTCTATAATCAATAGGTTGCATGTCTTCAGTAGATATCTCCACAAGTGGTTCAATGACTTTAGCATACTTTATTTGATTTCTATCAATCACTACTCGAGAAACTGTCTTAGCTTTTTAATTCTTTGAGACCCTTGGTTTGCTTACTTTCTTGTTAGATTCCTTAGGTGGCTTTTCTTCTTTCTTCCTTTTCTGTGTGGTAGTGCTCAACCAAGGAGGAAGGCTGAAAGAACATGCATTGACTGAAGAAGTAGTTACCATAGTTAACTTTGGATTACCTTGCATAACAATGGTAACTATAGTTGGTGTCTCAGTCTGAATGGACGTAGGAGGAGGACTGCTATGTGTTACCTCAAACATGAATTTATCGAATTGAGCTAAAGTCACATCAAGTAATGCTGAAGACCAAACAATGGCAAAAGAAATCAACAAGGAATATGCATAAAAACTATTCTTAAAATCATATTGATCTCCTCGTGTTTCTAGTACAGGTGCGACTGAGGACATATGCAACATTGGTGTAATAGTCACAAAATCTTCAAAAGATGAATACTCAATGGAGAATACATCCATAGCAAAGCCTAAAGGCAAATCATGGGATTTATTCGATACTAGAGCCGAATCCAGAAGAGAAGTTGCAGCGATAACTTCAAGAGGACATGAAGCAAGAGGTGATGACTCCTTTGATTTCCTTGCTTCATCGTCACTTGAGTCAACTTGAATTGATTGAGATTCAACCCTTTTCACCTCAAGTATTTTTGAATCCTTTCCTCCTTTGATAGACAACTTGGACAAACTTTGGGCAGGAGGTTCAAATGTAGATGAGGTTGTGTCGTCTTTACCTTTATCTTTTAATTTTGATCTTAAACCAATTGGACTAGTAGGATCAAAGTCTTTGCCAGGCTTTATTTTGATGCATTTGAGATCTCTTCTCTTCATCCATGTGTTGGTATTAGCAAGAACAAACTAGAATCTATCCCAAATAGATGTATTTTCTTTGCATGACCATGTAGGAGGAAGAATTGGTAACTTCTCCACATCATGCTGAAAATATTCAGGATCTAGGATTTGATCACCATATTCAAATCTAAGAGGGATTGATGCAAGTTGAAATCTACAATCTGCTTCATAGTCAACCGAGTATAATCCATGCGTCGTATATCCACCTCGGTATGTACATCAATTCAGAGATCTTTTCGACAATGTATATGCAAGAACTGCTTCGTTATCTTATCATGCAACCCTTTCCAATCAAAACAACTCCTGGCTGCAAAATTTTTTAGCGTGATCCTTTGAAGTTCAAACTCCATGTTCTTTTCTTTAGGCATAGTGTCCATCGAGTATCCTCTAATCTTGAATGGGTTTCGAAATGAGAACTCCACTCTAGGACGGTGCAAATTAGACTGATAAGCTTGGACTTCCATTAGTTGCCTTGCCAACTCCATGGGTATGATTTTATATGTAGGGTACCTTGACACTGTGTATGGCTCTCCCTTGAGGCATCTAACTCGCAAATATGTGAAGTTGGAGCACTGTAAAAGCATACAACCATACTCATTTACCTTGTTCCACGCTTCATTAGATAAGAAGTTCTTTATCAAATAAGCACATAAAATGCCCAAAGAAGGCATCCTAAACCCTTCTGAAGTGTATCTGACTTTTCTTTAAGGGCAGCTACATATAGTACTCCTACACTTGAACTATAGACTTGTCATGTCTTGTTGATAGACCAGAAAGGGTGCCCAGAGCAGTAACAATGTATACCATGTAGGAGTTCATGTTGAACACATCAGTAGATAACACGTTCACCAATTCCTCACATATTTCACATATTGAGTCACTCACCAATTCAACCCAAAACACATTCCTTTTTGATCGTATTATGAGTGAGATGTACTTATACATCCAAGGTTCGAAGGTGTTTGAATCTTTGAGCCCTACCAAATGATTGAGAAGTGTGATGAGGTCATTGATTTCTTCCTTGAAATCTTATCTGCGCACTCCTTTGATTGGCCATTTGACAAGATTTGGCCTCTTGATAATCAACCAATTGTCATTTACAAACTTAGTACAATAAGGAGTACCTCATTCTACCTGTCCATAGCCTTCTTCTTGGTGATATTTGTGACAACTAGAGTGTGAGGAACATGAAATATACGATTAATAGTCTTTGGATCGAGACTAATGATAGTGTTGCCATCCTAATCTTTGATGGTTTGTGAAGCTGTATCAGTGTGTCTTGCACATGCAAGGATGAATTCTGGTTCATGGGCTGCCAAGGGAAAAGTGGATAGAAAATGAATATGATTCCGCTTGACCCACACCATATCTTCAGTAGCTGCAATATCAACTCTTGCAAGAAAGTCTACAATATTCATGTGAGAAATATCAGTATCCCATACTTCATCACAATATGGAGTTACTTGTGATTAAGGGATGGAGTTATGATATTGATCGTATTGATACTCCATCTTCTTTTTGTCCTTGCCTTTTGCTGGAGTAGGTTCTCTTGACATTGCAAAATGGTACGCTTGCACAACTGTTACATGAAAATCCTATAAAATGAGAACGTCTTCATGTGAAGGATCCATAGCAAAATTTTGACAGATTTTGGACAAGGTATAGATGGTGAAAATTGATGGAATGAGCAAGGATAGAGAATGAACAAATGGGTCAAGCTGAGAATGGCGAAATTATGAATAAAATAGCCTAAAATGGTTTTTTTGGGATGAATTACATATGTGATCAGCAAGCTTGGACTTAAGCGAGCAAGGGGAAAAACAAATAACACATTGAGCATCTCATGTTTTAACAAGTGCAAAATGTGAAATTCTATCTAGCAAGCATGTGGGAAAGTCTTCAACCATAGGGCAGCCATATGGAGGAACATGGAATGTGTAATGGTGGAGTTTTAATTTGCATTCACATGCGAGGGAAAAACAAACTTATCAACTTGGAGAAGAAGATGGAAGATAGAAGGAACAACTTCAAAAGCAAAAGCATGCAAATCTAAAAATGGAAATGACAATGACTTGCAAGAACATTCAACAAATATATACAAATACGTTAGAGAAACTAACCAAGGAAAATTACCTCAACTCCACCAAAAATGAGAAAGACAAATTCTTATCCAAATCTTGAGCAAATCTGAAAAGAATCCAAGAGATTTTCGGATTTTAGATTTGTCCAAAACCAAGACTCAATAGATTTCAAAATCTTCATAATGTGGTTCGAATTGGGACTTGGATATGGGTAGAGAAATGCAATGCCCAAAATGTGGAACAACAAACTTTGACCAAGCAAATTCAAATGCGAAGACATAAAAACGACATCTAGGGCAAAGATGAGCTTGCAAAATGATGAAAAACAAAATTGGAATAAAAAACCCTTACCTCAGATAGCCTCTTGAAGAGTTGATGCAAAAATGCCTTGAGATCACACGGTATTTTGATGGAGATCAAGCCCAAAATAGGCTGCTTTTGCTCAAATGTATGTATTGTGAATGTATGCAAAAACTCTTAAAATCGCTGTGTATAGCCTTATCGAGGAAATGCAAACTTCAAATGCACTTTAGAAGAGCATCAAAATGGTATGGAATGCATGCATCTCTTCCAAAAATCACTGCCTAGAAGGGTTAAGGTGTTTGTAAGCCAAAATGCACAATTTGGAAGTCCTAACATATCACAAATCATATGTATTTCCTTTCAAAAACGCCGCTCAGCGTTTAAAAGAAGGAAAATAGTTTATAAGGGAAAAACCATGTTTCAAAACACATGCAGTTCCAACAAAAATTGCCATCCATGAGAGATAAGACGTTTTCAAGACCAAACGCATTTAGGAACTTATAACATGTCTTGAAGTATATGCATCCCCTTTGAAAATCGCCACTTAGCCTTAGATAGAGGAAAACACAACTTTTGGGAGCAAACACATGTTATAAAATTTATTCATATCCACCAAAAATCACCACTTTTAGTTGACCATTTCAATTGCTAATGAAAACGTGTTTTTAGGAAGCATATGCATAATGGGAAATATATGCAACATGATATAAAATGTCCACTTTTTCTCCAAGTGGAATTTACAAGTCAAAACCCACATTTCAATAGCATTTACATGTTTTATAAAACATATGCAGTTGGCTCAAAAATCGCCACTTATGATTTAGAATTAAAGGAAAGCATATATTTTAACAAAAAACATATGCATTTGGGTCCAAAATCACCATTTTCGCTTAAAATGAATGAAGAACTCATCTTAATTTTGCAGTTACATGTAAATGAGTTTGAAAAACCCACTTTAAATGGTGATTTTAAAACACATGCATTTAATTATTAAAAATGAACTTTAAACACAAATACATATGCAATTGCATTTAAAAAGCACACTTTAAATGATGTTGGAACTTAGAATTTATTGAAAGTGGATTTTCATAGAGTATTTTGCATGGGCATATATGCAATATGAAATAAAAATCCCACTTATACACTTTAAAAAAAAGAAAAAAAAAAGAGAGGTCAACGCTTTGACCTGGAGCTATGAACTAGTGAGGCCACAAATGGGGGACCTCATCCCCATGAGATTTGAACCTTGATGGCAAGGATAACAACTCAACAACTTAACCATCACAACACGCCACTATTGGCTTTCCCACTTATACACTTAAGTAGTCTCATGTAATCATATTTAATATTTAATTATAGTTTGATAAAGTAACGTGAAAAATAACGTGAAAAATAACCTTGAAATAAGCTATTTTCATAAAACATAGAAAACTATGGTCAAATCAACTCGGAATGAGTTGAATTTTTTTAAAATGGACCATAAAATCCACTTCAAATATCAAATACAACATTATATCATGCAATTACCAATAAAAGCCCACTTTTATGAGGTTTTTAATAAAAATATGCAATTGACCTGAAAAACCCCACTTTTTCCCTTATAACTTGAGATAGACAACTCCGATTTGGCAGAATTCCAAGGGCTATTCACCTAAAGCAAAAACAAGACCACAAACTATCTACAACTCAAATAAAAACAAAAAAAAGATGAGAAAGTTAACCAAAAATTGAATGTTTGCAGCAAAAGAAGGAAAACTCTTAGCTACAAACAATTGGAGATAATCTTGACGGAGAACTTTCAAAAGAATACATAAACCAGACTACACAAGGACAATTCAGGGATAATGAATTGTTTTCATGATGCCTTATAACGTGTTATCAAAGAAGATGCACCTACGAATCCATGAGAAAAAGTTGTGTAGGGTTGCCTCTATTTTGTGATGTCAAAATTGAGGACAATGACTCTCCTCGCCTTCAGGTTATAGGGACATTCCTTAATGGAATGTCTTAGTATCTGACATATATCGTAGAATGCCTTATTTGAGCAATTGGCTTTTGTGTGGCTCTCTAGCTGGCAGTCAATACACCAAACTTCCCTTCTTTTGATCCTTTTTTCCCCACAGTCATCTCCTTCATCATCTCACCATATCCCTCCTTAATGCTTGTATTGTCTTGGATTCTTCGCCACTCTCTCCTTCCAGCTGTCATTGTTGCTCTTTTGCTTTCTTCCTTTTGAAGTCTTGTTTTTACTTTCGATCTCTATGGCATGTGTGCAAGCATCAATGTATGAGGATGGTGGTACAACCTTCATTTTCTGTCATAGAGATGGAGCTAGACCTTCCATAAACCACCATTTTTTCAATCTATCTGCTGGTTTATCATCCAATTCGCCTATCAGTGCCTTTAGTCTCCGAATGTAGGCTTGTACTGATTCATTTTTCCCTTATCTGGTATTATATATTTCGGTGACTGTTTCATCGTCATCCCTTAATAATCTAAATTCTTCTTCAAAGGTTGTCCTAAGATCCTTCCATGATGCTTTCTTGCCAGCCTCTAACTTCGTATACCAATCGATAGCAATCCTCCTTAGAGTGGTCGAAAATGTTTTTAGCCACTCATCCTGGTTATTCTCTCCATTTGCTTGCCATATAGTAATCAATTTTTTTATAGTGATGTTGGATCATCTAACCCATCGCCTGTGAATCTCGGGAGTTTTTGTTTTTCTACTATTTTGACCATTTTAGTTCGCCTACAACTTGTGTGTTTATTGAAGGCAAGGGTATTTCTCCTCCTTTTCCTTGTGCCTCTTCTTCTGTCCAATTGGAGCTTCTTTCACTGCTTGGACAATATTCTCTTTGTGCTGGTGTTTCCGGGTCTATCCACTCAACCCTGGTTTTTGGTTCTTCGAAGATTGCCAAGTTTGCTATTCTCCTTATGGTAGTTTCAATCAAGTTTTCTGCATTTGTTTCAAGGTGGGTTGGTTCCTTTGATTGATCAACAAGTCCTTTTAGATGATGATGCCTCTCCTCTTGCTCTTTGATATGTAAGGCCTGCCATAGCATAACTTCTACTTCAATTTCCTCTTCTACTAATTGCTTGAGGTCTTTATTTGAGATTAGGGGCATTAATGTTTCACTGGCTGCGCATTCTGTGCTGTGACGTGTCTCTCTCCTGTGTTTCTTGTTGGTTCCTTTCAGCAAATTGCAGCAGCACTTGTTGCCTTTGTTGTTCATGTTGAACTTCGACCCATTGTTCCTCCAATTGTACTAGGTTCCTTAATAGTAACCAAGGTATCTGTCCAAGGAGATCGTACATTGTTGATGAGATTGAAAGTTTGTCATGTACTGTGCTCTCAGGAAACACTTTCTCTTGGGCTTCCTTTCACACATACTGATTGATAGAAACTTCCCACATCTGCACCAAATCTTGTGTTACTTGATCCTTCCTTGTTACTTTGTCCTCCTCCATGTCGCTCTCTGTGACTAGTACTTTTTGTAGGAATAGCCAACCCATCACTCTATTACCTTCATTGTTGTGAAATTATGGTCACAAGACCTCTAGGTTCGAACACAGGCAAGGATGCCAAAAATGTAGATGAGCTCTACAAAAAATGTATGCTGTAAGTAGTACTAGTACTTCTATCTATCATACCAATACTCAGCCTTAATTACAATACACAAAGTATTACCATAATACCATGCAATGTGAAGGAAATCCTTTATTATTGATTTAAAAAATATTCCATACAAAATCTGTCTTTACATTACTTTCACCTGTCCTTATATACTACTCTGGTTGGTTAAGCAAACTAACAGATGCATCCTTTCGCTACAACTAACTATCCAATTCCCTTACAACTTTTATCAATAGATATACTAATGGTTTATTACTGACCTACAAACTGTAGGATGTGTAATATCTTGTCTAGTAATCATGGATGTAGTCGATGGTATATTGATGTTCCTAATTTATGGTTTGATCATATTTGCTTTCTCCCCACGTGTCATCTGCAACTCGTATGTAACCATAAGCTGCAGCTGCTGCTGAGTTATTTGCTCACTTACTTGCAGGTGAATTTCAGTGAGTTGTAGGGTGAAAATCATGGCATTTTGTACTTGTTACTGTGTGCTGCAAACTTGCTCAATGTTGAGTTTTACGGGTTAATAAATTTAAATACTGAAAAAAATGATGAATTTTCTAGTTTTTGCTGAGTTACCAAGTTTGAGTTAATATCGGGTCTGCTAAATTTTACCAAGTCATGAATTTTAAGACAATGATTTATCTTGTCTTATGCTTTAGCTTATCTGTTACATATTTTGGCAGTGAACATGTACAGTGTGTAGTTATGAATCTAAGTGAAGCAATTGCGAGAGATTTTCATTCCAGACTCCTAGTAAAGTGTATTGAGTTACTTTTATGTTACAACTTAAAGAGTATTGCTACTTTTTTCTATTGTTAACAGCTATCTATGGTAGTCTGTGCTTCACAATTTAATTTATAATTTATTTCATTTCTTATCTGAACTGATTTATCTCTATACTTGTACATTGTCTAATTAGTATAAATATAATTAAGAGGTTATTTGCTCCTCCTGCTAAATTTTATTAATGATATATTAGCTTTTGTTTTTGCAGTCAAGTTTAGAGAGTATCAATTCTGTGAAGGGTGAAAGAAATGTTAATTCTGGTGAGAATTGTACCAACTTTTTCCTTTCATTAGACCAATATGGAAATCTGATTTTTTGGTGTCTATTGATGCTATTCCTTTACAGAAATGCTTTTCTTGTCTTTATTTTTGGCAGAAAAGAATGATGATAGAGAATACTTTTCCTAATGCTAATTTACTCTTCCCATTTGCATTTATTGATTATAACTTCCTGCACTACATACCTTGGATGCCCATTGCATTAGCTAGAGCTGCCAGCAAGTTGCTGCTCCTGTCATGTTCTCTTGAAACTATTTTTTAGATGTTAGGGTGCATCTATATGTAACAATCTGGTATCCGAGCGATCCATATCCTGGGGCAACTTAGTTGTTAGCCAGGATAATGTTAGATATATATCAAGACTTCTCTGTAATGACCCCTTTTATAAATCTTTGACCTGTGGTTCAAATTTCGTATAAGTTAGGAAGTCATTTAGATTTAAACATGCCTTGGACCCTTATTAATTCAATATTGAGGAGTTGAGTATTATAATTCAATTATTTTAATTTATTTAATGAATTCTATTTCATAGTGCCAAGCAATCTTCTCTCCTCTGGTTACGACAATCTGGAGACGGTAGATTGACGGTGCAAAGGGCGCGTGAAACAAGCTACAAGCGGCTCCCTGGAGGATACTGTCAGGTGCTGGAATTTACTCGGCCTCTCCCTCCACCCACTCCCTATCTAAAGATTTCATTACTCAGACGAGAGTAAGCTTCCTGGACTATAGTTGAAAGCACATTTAATGTTAAGCCTTAAGATTGTGTAATGTAATGATATTTCAATATTATTGTACACAATATTACAATTTGAAATATTTAACATATATATAAAGCAATGTTTATGTATATGTGATACGTTTATATCTATTCTGAACCATATATCATCAAATATATAAATATATACTCATATATATTTTAATCAAATTAATGTATATGCCTTACTTATGCGAATTGCTTTATGAACCTAAAAATCAATTTAAATCTATAAATCTTGGATTGAATAGAATGGAATCAATTTAAAGTTATATATATATATATATATATATATATATATATATATATATATATATTGGTCCGATTGCATTCCATGTATATTAATAGATCATTGTCAACAATTTAAGTTGATGAGACTTTGTTATTTAATTAAACTTACGTTATACACCAATCATCGATTGGTAGTACGCGCAGTTAATTGCAATTGTTTATAACAAAATCCCTCAATTATTTGTGAACTCTGTAATGTATTATAATGCGTGGATTAGGCATCGTACCTGGCGAGAAAGGCTTGCAGGTTGACAGTCCACGGTACAGTGTGGATCCCTGCTGCGTGACCAAGGGTTTAAGAAGATATTGCATGCGCCGGGTAGGATATAAACGTACCACCTTATTATTATTTTCCTTCCTTTATCGCTAGATTGATGTATTTTATTCTACCGCAGATTCTACGTGCAAGACGCTGAATTTTGTACTTCCTGTATTATTATCTTTTCCCAAGCTTTTCCAAAACTCGTTCCTTCCTTCTCTGTCCTTAAGCTCATATATATTGTATTTCTATCTTTCAGGATTGCATCTGCGGTTCTATAATACCCTTCCCAATTCTAAAGATTCCTCCTTATACCTTAGTCAACTAATTCTTGGCTATACTGATGGTAGAAATATGGGATGACGATTTATTTATTCCTTTTATTACTTTATGTTCTGTCGTTGACATGTAAGAGGGAGTTAATTTGGTGTGCTTCATAATATGCTAAGACTCGTAATAGATCATCTCCACTCCTCTATTTCAAATTAGTGGTAATATCTGTGCTTGTATTTGTCCATGCTGAAGATGATGACAGCAGACATGCGTTTCGAGATCTATAGCTATATGTACTTCCTTTAATTGAATATTGTTTGATAACAATCGTTTCTTTGTTAGTGGAAACATGCCCATTATCTACGTCCATAATATTATCAACCCTTCTATCATTGTCCAATCTTCTCTATCCTAGTTCTCACGGGATTGACTTCCCTAACTGTAATGCTGATGACGATGTTGCTTGTTTGGCATAAGATGAGAGATTTCTAACACTTAATAATTCCTTTATTATCTCCTTCAACATACTTTCTTCCTTTCTTATCTCCTAGAATAATTGGCCTTTCTCCTTATAAATAGGATTGAAAGGGTGAAGACTTAAAAGGACACGTCTCCTTATCGACATATGATAAAGACTAAACTAATCCATTCCTTAAGACATAAAGAAACCCGATGGAGATTAAAGATAGTAGCTCGAATGCATAACAAAGGAACGTGCCGAAGATCATGAAGGAGAAGAGTAAACTAAAATGCCTGATGCAAAACATAATAAGAAGGAACTCGGTAGGATAAAGGGAATATCCCTAAAGATGCCCGAATACATAATGAATAATTATGTATATATTAATAAGGATTAATATATAATACTTGAAAATGAATAAGTATATATATATATAAACCTTAAGATATTATATATATATATATAAACCTTAAGATATTATATATATATATATATATATATATATTCAAAAGCATGTATAATTATATATATTTATATATTTCAATATATAATATCATATTCTCATTTTAATCAATTAAATGTTTTGTTTTAAGGTTTATGTTACGTTTATCTAATCGATGCTATAATTATTAACACTCCCTCTTAGCTAGGGAAGATAAACATGAATCATACACAGTAGAACAAAGATTTTCAGCTCATATGACCTTGGATATCAAATCATTTTGATATTAGAATGTCAACTCTTATAATATTCATGTATGTCAACTTATTTGAGATTCATTATGTGCTTAAATGATCATAAGGTTCTGATAATACGTTTGACATCAAGAGTATTGGTTTCCCAGAATATCAGAGATATTCACCAAGTACTCTAAGATTTAGATAGCACATTTGCATTGACAATTATGGCTCATGACATCTCTCTCGAGTCATTATTTTGGTCCAACCTTGCCATATGCATATCTAATTATAATGTGATTATGCAATATATTCTTGCACAATATGTGTATTGTTATATGTGTTGTTTGTGATACGAAATACATTCCATTTACATTCCACATGGTGCTCTGAATGAAGTAGAGGTAAATGCCAAGTTAATTGCAGAAACATTTGGAAGCTTTGACTCCCCTCGTTCAACAACTGAACATCAAAGGCGTACACCAGTTCGCCACAGGGATGCTTTACAACAAAGAGAAGTAAAGGTGACTATCTGGACTTGTTTCTGCTATGTTTTAATGGAAGATAATTCTACACGATGCTAGCTGAGTTGATGTTGCTTCTTTTGACTCCTTTATTGATGCTATTACTGTTGTTGAAATGAAATTCACTTGTTTCTTTTTCACATCATCAGCCAGATGATACTAATAAGGCAGATAAGACGGCCAATGCATTTGAAGATGAGTTGAGATTTTTATGTCAAGGGCAAAAGAAGTTGACTGGACATGGTCTGCAACATTCTAGTAACAGAGAAGTAAATAGCATTCGACGCTCTCCCAGAAAATTGGTTTCTCGCAGTCCTATTAATCGAGTCAGTGAAGAAGGGAACTTGACAAATTCTGTTGCTAGAAATAAGAAGCCAAGATTTTCTGGGGTTTCTGTGATCTTAGAAGATTGTGGGCCAATCCTATCTGATGGAAGGTAAGTTTATTTTTCAGTTATGCTTGTTTTTCATGTCCATATACATTTTGGTAAGCTGGGTGCAAACAATTTCCACATGCATATACATTTCATTGCTTTTTAGTTTTTGTGCATGTCTATTGAAGTAGCATGCATGTGTACTCGCTGCATTTTCTGGTTTTGGGATGGGTTTTCCATATGTTTCTATACCCCTTATTCTTTTCAATAGTCACTATTGTCTTATTTGAGATGAAAAATTCGTTACTTGAAATGCACCAATAGTCAAAATATTTTACATTCTAACGTAGCATCAAATATCTTTTGGGGAAAAAATTGGCAAACTAAAAGTATAAGATTTATTTAAAAGCCAGGAATTAAACAAGAAAAAGCCTAGGAAAAGTTGGATTTAAAAAAATGTAGAAAAAGAGACAAAAATGTCTAAATTTTTAAATTGAAAGGCATTTCAGTGGCATAGAGATAGAGAGTTTAGCCCATGCATTTTCTAAAATGGAAAGTTTGTGTAAAATAGTAGAATGCAGTGTAGTATGTAAGCTTTGTAGTAAATGATTCTTTGGTAAGTTTTGTATGAAGTCGATAAATTCATTGCTAAGTTAATAATAAAGTATTTCACTAAGTGATATGTGAGTAGTCTTTTGAGGCTTGTTGTATGATGTCAGTGGACAGTAAAATTCTACTAACAACACTACATTCCAAATTTTATTAATATCAAAAGAATGCTTAATCATAGAGATTGCACTATCATAGTAAACTCTGAAACTGTTGAAAACTTATGAAGGCCCCATCACAACTACAATAAACATGTTTGCTTCACAAAAGGACAAAACAAAACATTTTATCACTGAGAACATCAACTGATATATCATTCAATTGAAAACCTAATCAACTGATCACAATAGCTACAGTCAACATGGACATGGATTATGCATTTTGAAAGATTCGAGATACAAAACCAAGTCACATTCAAAAGGTTTGCAACTAAACTAAATCCCTAAATCTAGTCAAAATATTGATTATATAGAGTAGAAATAGAAGATGGATTCAAAAGGGATTTTAGGATAGATATGCTTAATATCAAAATACCATACAAAATCATAGTGACTGTAATGTCCCATGCCCGAACTGACCGATTTTGGCTCAAGGAATATTCTCAAACACTTGCATGCTGCCTTTCTCTTTACTATTTTTTTTGTGTTTTAGATTGTTTGATATAGTTTGAATGATGCCAAGAAATTTAGAATGTTCGCAAATGATATTTACAATACCTCTTACAATGAACTAATATGCAAGTGTAGTTCTTTTTGGTATTTTCAATGCATATACATGAGAACTAGATATGGAATGCATACCTACAGCCAACTAACATTTTGACAAACAATTGGCATACAACTATTATGCTGATCATATATGCTATTAGATGGACATTTCGTCAAACAAATGGTATGCAACATATATCTTCTTTATTAAATTTTCATTCTCATGTACAATGTTGCTATGGATTTACCAAGACTAATTGGCTTACAATAATGACTACAACAATGCCAAATCTGATTTTGAGTTATCACTTACAACAACAAAATCAAATGCCTAAGATTACAATGCTGACTTCTAATAGTTGCAAGAGGAACCTGATAATAGTGATGCCCAATGATGGAGATGAAAGTTGCAATTGAAATCAAACACAAATACCGTAGCACGACATTGTTCACGTGTACTGTAGCAGCAAGAACAAAAACTTAAAAAAGCTGATTACTAATGGCTGCCAATGATGAATCTTCAGGTTTGCACTCGATAGTCCTTCAATATTCTTCAAATCCTTCCGTTATTCCTTTACTTTAAGCACAAATAGAACTCTAGAATGAAACTCTCTTGAATGCCAAATTCAGTAGGTATTTCACCACCTCAAATGGTTGCAAAACTGAAGAATTGATGCTCTCCAATGGCTAATTGAAATCATAAACCCTTAGCTTCTTCTCCCAAATTCATATCAAATGCAATCGACAACATCAGATAAATAGAAAAGAACCTCTCAAGTTAAATTATTCTTTCCTTGTGGGTGCTCACTTACTTTTCTCCTCAATGTGGGATAAAAGATACTCTTATTATTGCGCTTTATAATATTAAAGTGACTTTATTATTATAAGTTACTTTATAACTTTATAATAACAAAAAAAAATTTAAATAAATCACTTAAGTCACTTGAACTTTAATATCTCTTGAAATACTTGTCTAATTGCCATGCCGTTTGAAATAGGAATCTATCCTCATAATTCCCCATGTGACCAAATACACTTTCTAAAAATAGAAAGGGTCCATCTCTATTACTCTTGACTTACTATACATAGTAAGTATGAAAAATGGAGTCCAAATGATATCGAACGAAGGCCAAATCCATAAATCCCGGAGTGTTGGTGATGAATCAATCCTCAAAAGACCCTCTAACTATCTTCATTAGCCTACGAGGGTCCAATAATAAGCTAAACCATAGCTAAACTAAAGTATCTAGCGAGAAGGGGACATCACAGTCTGCCCCTCCTGAAATTGCTTGTCCTCAAGCAATCTCAACTCTGAATACTTTAAAATCTTCTCACTCTCTCAAGTAGCATCCTCAACTAGCATGTCCTTCCATTTGACCAAATACTCTCTGATTGTGCGCTTCCTCAAATTCTTTTCCCTAAACTCAATGATAGCCTTAGGTACTAACACCAACTTTCCCTCATCATCCAAGGGAGGAAGCATTGTGGAGGGAACAATTTGATGTCTGAACGCATTCTTGAGATGTGATACATGAAAGACATTATGCACTCTACTATCTGATAGCAAATTTAACTCATAAGCCACCTCTCCAACTCTCCTAATCATCCTAAAAGGCCCATAATAATGCGGCTTGAGTTTCTCGGCACCACTCTTTTTGAGAGTGGACTGGCGGTAAGGTTACAACATCACATATACCATATCACCTACCTCAAAAACCCGCCCAGTCCTCTTTTGATCAGCATATTGCTTTTGCTGATTCTATGCCTTAAATGATATTCTCCTTAAGAGCCTTTACAATGTCCTGGCTCTCTTCTAATAAGTGTCCAGCACTAGGCACTCTACTATTTGATAGCTACAAATCCATGAAATTGGGTGCCTCATATCCATATAATGCCATGAATGGTGACATCTGGATAGACGTGATAAGTGGAATTATAACAATACTCACATAGATATATCCACTTAACCCAAGCCTTCTGCTGCCCTGCTATGTAATTCTTGAGGTATCCTTCCACCCATTTGTTCACTATCTTTGTCTGACCATCTGTTTGGGGGTGGTAGCTAGTACTCGAAGTGAGCTCTGTCCTGCACAATTTGAACAACTCCTGCCAAAAGTGACTCATAAATCTGTTATTCCTGTCGCTGACGATGCTCTGAGGTAAGCCATGCAATTTGAATACCTCTCTAAAGAATAAATTTGCCACTTGCTTAGCAGCGTATGTAGTAGTGATCGGGAAGAAGTGGGCAAATTTCGTAAGCTGATCAACAACATATATACAGTCTCTACCTTGGGCTCTCAGCAGTCCTGTGATGAAGTCTATGGACAAACACTCCCACTTCCTGTCAGGAATCGGAAGTGGCTGAAGTAAGCCGAATGGGTAAGAGTGCTCTTGTTTATTCTGCTAGTAAGTAGGGAACTCTCTAATGTACTGCAACACCTCAACTTTGAGCCCTTTCCAAGAAAAGCACTCATGAACCTGTTGGTAGGTTTTGTAAAAACCTAGATGTCCTACCATAGGTGAGTCATGATAAACTCTCAACACCATCCTCCTCACCTCTGACCTTGGCACCAAATAAATGCGCCCTTTTGTAAATGATGAGCTCATTCACAAGGGTGAAATCACTATTCTGGATCGATCCATCTATGAATCCCAATGCCCATGTATCCTTTGCATACTCTACAAGGATCAAATGTCTTCAATCCTCTGATATATATGTCATCAAGATCAAGTGGAGTCTTCGTGACAAGGCATCTGCTACTAATTCTGTGTCCCCTTGAAATAGGTAATATCAAAGTCATAGGCCTATAATTTGCTTACCCGTTT
Source organism: Cupressus sempervirens (assembly GCA_028749045.1). Classification (NCBI taxonomy): domain Eukaryota; kingdom Viridiplantae; phylum Streptophyta; class Pinopsida; order Cupressales; family Cupressaceae; genus Cupressus; species Cupressus sempervirens. The sequence goes on from CM053785.1 coordinate 487,468,447, forward strand.
TTGCTGCCTATCATTAAGATCTCGCTGCCCCAGGAAATATTTTAGGTTATTGTGGTTAGTTTTTGTGCTGAACTTGCTACCCACTAAATACTGCTTGAATTTGGCCAAAGCATGCATTATGACCAACATTTCCTTATCATAATGCTAAAGCTCCTCTCAGGCCCCCTAAGCTTCCTACTCATAAGCAATTGGGTGCTTGTTTTGCATAAGCACCGCTCCAATACTTTCATCGGATGCATCACAATGCATCTCAAAAGGTTTGCTAAAATCTGGTAATGTTAGCACTGGACAAGAATTCATCAACTCTTTGAATTTATCAAAACCCTTCTGTGCCTCAAGAGTCTATAAGAAAGCCCCCTTTTTCATCAAGTCCGTCAAGGGTGCTGCATGCCTGGAATATCCACTAACAAACCTCTTGTAGAACCCACACAACCCCAAAAATTCTCTCAACTGTGTTAGGTTCACTAGAGTAGGCCACTCAATAATAACAAGAATCTTTTTAGGATCTATGTGTACTCCCTAAGCACTAATAATGTGACCAGATATAATAACTTTGATAATCCCAAATCGCATTTGGACTCCCTACTCAAAATGCTCAACATAGTGTCTAAGTGCCTTACATGCTCATCCCATGTCCTATTATACACCAGGATGTCATCAAAGAAGACTAACACAAATTTCCTCAACTAATGTTGAAAGACTATACATTGTGAACTAAAAAGTAGTGGAGCATTGGTTAGCCCAAATGACATAACTACAAATTCAAAATGACCACAATGACACCTGAATGTCGTCTTCTCTATAGCCTACTCTCTTACTTGAATCTGATGATAGCCTGATCTCAAATCAATTTTGGAGAAGAAACATGCTCCATGTAGCTCATCTAATAACTCATCTAATAACTCATCAATTCGTGGGATGGGGTACCTATTTTTGATAGTCTTCTTGTTCAAGACTCTGTAATCTATGCACATTCTAAGAGTTTTATCCTTCTTCTTCACCAAAATCACAAAAGAAGCGAAAGACGACTTACTTGGTCTAATGTGCCCCATAGCAAGTAGTTCCTTGATGGTTTTCTCAGTCTCATTGTTCAATCTCTTTGGATGCCTGTAGGCTGTGATCATGAAGGGTTTAGCACCCTCCTCTAACTCCATCATATGCTGAGCACCTCTATCTGGAGGTCTACTTGGTGGTATTTCACTTAAAACCTTGTCGTGCTTGATTCTCAGTTCCTGTATGTCTAGGTGATATTTTGATTTTTGCAGCCCCTGTGATGGCATTAAAGTGCAACGGGCTGCCCACTCAACCTAGTTGTGTCTCAACAAGCTCTCTATACATCAGCAAGACATCATTCTAAACCCATTGTCACGAATGGCCTTAAGTATATGGGTCTTCCCATATGATTGAAATTTCACTTCCATATCTCTCAAATTGAGAGTGAACTCTCCAATATCATGTAGCCAAGTCATGCCAAGAACTAAATCCATATCACCCATGTTAACAACATAAAAATCTGTTTTGAAATCAAAGTTGTTGATCTTTAGGGGCAGACCTATAATCTTCCTATCACATTTGAGGATGTAGCCATCAGCTACCCTCACTCTCAGACCCTCAAACTGCTTTGTCTGTATCTCACACCTCTCAATCAACTTGGAATCAACAAAATTCTGATTAACACCTATATCAAACAAAGTGATAACTCGCTGACTAGCCAATACCCCTCTCATCCTGAATGATCCCTCTTGTTGTACACCAGTGAGATGGGCCTCCTTAAGTCTACCCTCAATTGTCTCATCACTTGTAGCCATTTTGTTCAACTTTTCATCATCTGTGTCTTGATTTTCTTCAATTGATTCCTCATTTTCAGATTGTTGGTTCGATTTTTCAGAATTATAATCCTCATAATAAGCCCACATAACCGTGTTTGCTTTCCCCTTTGGCCTCAAAGGACAGTCATGGTTCATGTCATAGGGTCTTCTATAATAAAAATGAAGTTTTTTCTTCTTTAAATCATTGAATGTCTCTCTATTCAAAGGAGCAAATGATTTATCTTTATTTTTAGTTTTTGTTTCATTCCTCTCAAGTTTCTTGAAGAATGGTTTGTTGTCTTTGCTAGGTGATGCACCCTTGGGCTGAAATTTATTTGTTGGAGCTGCATGCTCCATGCTTTTGGCTTTCCTCATAGCCTCCTGCAAAGTGAAAGGATCAAAAGTCTTTATCCAAACTCTCAGTGGTTCATATAATCCTTCAATAAATAAAACTATCAACCTCCACTTTGATATATCTGGCACCATAACTGAATACCGTTGAAACTCATTGATGAAATGCTCCAAACTCCCTGTTTGCTTGAGCTTTGCGAGGTCTCCAAAGTAAATCTTTGGGCCTTTCTTGTCAAACCTCTCAACCAATTTGTCCACAAAGTCCTTGTAAGAAGTCACCCGATTGTGCTGAAGTGTGATCAACCCATGATACCACCAATCGTGTGCTACTCCCTCTAAATGTAAAGCCGCATATTTTATTGCCTTAATCTCTGTCATAGGCTTTAGTTCTAGAAAAGTATCAAGCTTGTGTATCTAAGCTTTTGTAGTCAATCTACCACTACCATCAAAAGTGGACAAAGCAAGCTTGCTTGTAGCATGCTTCAACTCATTATTCTGTCCCCTGGGTCTCTTGTCTTGTCTGACTGCATGGTAGTGTTCTCTTCTTTGGTTCACAAACCTCTGAAAAGTCATTCTCTCCGGCACCTACGGTGCCAATAATTCCCATTCATCATTAGCATCCATAAGGATATCTACAAATGTCCCATCCTCAACTTCCTTTGCTGGCTCCTGTACTGGTTGCTTTCTAACACAGGTAGGATGGGTGGGCCTGTCTGCTATTTAGGAAAGAGCTCTATGAGCTCTAGATGATCCCATTGCACTCCTGTTATCCCCTTGTTCTTGATTCTGTCTATCATGTGGGTTCATGCACTCAACCTTGTGGTGAGTGCTTGCAAAGCATGAGCCATCCGCTCTTGTCCTGTGACCATTGCTTTGAAAAACTCCCTTGTTTTCTGATCCTCATTCTTATTGTCTCTTGGTGGGCTATCCTCTTGCTTGCCAGCCATGGTGTTTGGCCGCCTATCAAATTCTTGTTCCCTATCAAACAAAGCTCACTTGCGAGTGTAAAATCTGTGAGAGCCAACCCCAATATTCCTTGAGCCAAAATCAGTCAGTTTGGGCAAGGGATATTACATTGGTATCAGAGCTAAATCCTGCCATCATGAGGGTTTACCAATCATATGTAGCCGCTGTTACAAATGTAAATGCCAGAATACTTGATATTAAACAGAGATCAAAACGCTCAATATATACAAAAGGAGAATCGAATAGAACAGAAACATTCTATTCTAGACTCACCTAAATATTAGAAACATTCTAATATTTACAATAAGCTACAAGAGTGAGCATTAAAGATTATTCTAATACCCCCCCTAAATGCTCAATCTATTTACTACACCAATAGATCCCCTGAATTTATCAAACTTGTCAGGACCAAGAGGTTTCGTGAAAATATCTGTTGGTTGCTCTGAGGTAGGGACATAGAGTAACTGAATAGATCCATCTTCTACTAACTGTTGGATATAATGGCAATGAAGCTCGATGTGCTTAATCCGTTCATGAAACATTGGGTTTTTGGCAAGTTTGAGTACTGCCTGATTGTCTGTAAACAAAGAAGTTGCTTGAGAAATATGCATATCTGCAAGCATCTGACGGAGCCAAATTGCTTCACAAGCTGCCTTGACAGCTCCTCTATATTTTGCTTCTGTAAAAGAGAGTGGATGTGCCTGTTGCTTCTTACTAGTCCAGGTAACTGCTGCAGATCCGATACTAATCACATAACCAGATGTAGATTTCCTGTCATCAACTGAGCCGACCCAATCGGAATCGGTGAATCCACTGAGCTGAGGAGTAGTACTCCTTGTGTAAAGAACACCATAATCTGTAGTACCATGTACATAGCGTAACACACGTTTCGCTGCAATCCAATGATCAGTCTTGGGGTTCGTCATGAACTGTGAGATGTAGCTGACTGCAAAACTGAGATCAGGTCTAGTAGTAGTGAGGTAGATGAGACTACCTACTAGCTGCCTGAAGAGTGTTTCATCTACAGGAGGAGAATCAGATTGTGCGGACAATTTCAGACCAGTCTCCATAGGAGTGGAGGCAGGTTTGCAATCCTGCATTCGAAACTTGTCAAGCAAATTTCTGGCATACTTGGACTGAGACAAAAAAATACTATTGTCAGTCTGCCAAACCTCAATACCTAAACAATAATGAAGCAATCCAAGATCGGTCATATCAAAAGTTCTGCATAGATCCTGTTTGATATGTGAAATCAAATGTTTTGAACTCCCAGTAATGATCAGATCATCCACATAGACAACAAACAAAAGAATATCATTACCAGAGTGTTTAATATACAGATTACTATCTGATGGGCTATGCTGAAATCCCTGATTAACCAAGTACTGATCAATCTTTATGTACCAAGCCCTAGGAGCCTGTTTAAGACCATAGATGGCCTTCTGGAGTCTACATACTTTTGGTTCTGAATTGGCAACCTTAAAACTTGGGGGCTGTGTCATGTAGACTTCTTCTTGTAATTCACCATTGAGAAAGGCACTCTTCACATCCATCTGATGAACTTTCCAACCTTACTGAGCTGCAATGGCAAGAAGAATGTGAATAGTGCTCATCTTGGCTATCGGAGCAAATGTCTCCTCATAGTCAATGCCTTCGCCTTGGGTGAATCCTCGAGCAACAAGTCTGGCTTTGTATTTGTCCAAGGTTCCATCCGCATGGTACTTGACCTTATAGACCCATTTACAGCTAATGGGTTTCTTCCCAGGAGGGAGATCTAAAAGAACCCAGGTGTGGTTCTTTTGAAGACTCTGAAGCTCAGCATCCATTGCTTGTTCCCATTCTGGAATTCCTTTGGCCTCTACATATGTCTGGGGCTTAGGGATGCTATGGATGTTGGCCATAAGAGCTATATTAACTGTGTTGTTCTGAATGCTCTTATTTCTGGAGGTTCTACCCTCAATGAGTTCATTAGGACGAAGATCACTAATCGTTTGAGCCCACCATTTTGGCGGAAGAGTCGAGGAGCCAATATTAGATGTAGTCGGAATAGCTAGATGAGGAGTAGGAGCAAGAGCTGTATTATCTGGAAGTGGCTGAGGTGGTGTATCGGTAGCATTAGATGACTCATATAAAATAGAGGAACCCAAGTCAGAGATTGCTGAAGACTGAATCTCGGAATGTGGTGGGTAGTCAGAGAGCAGAAATGGTCTGAGTTCCTCATCAAACACAACATCTCGATGTTGTGTTTGATGATTAAACAATCAATATTTACATCAATTAGTCTGTAGGCCTTATGTGTGTGATTGTATCCTGTAAACATAAGTTTTTGGCTTTTGGAATCCAACTTAGTGCGTTTGGCATCAAGAATCCATACATATGCTAGAGAGCCAAAAAATTTCAAATGGTTGATCCTAGGTTTGTGACCAGACTGGGCTTTCTCAGGAGTCTTATGATTAATTGCAAGGGTGGGTGACCGGTTAAGGAAGTAGATAGCTATGGATAATGCTTTTGCCCATTATTTTCTAGGAACATTTCTATGTTCTAGCATAGCCCTAGCCATTTCTGTGATAGTACAGTTTCGACACTCTACAACACCGTTTTGCTGAGGGGTGTGAGGTGTGGTGAATTGATGTCTAATGCCATGAGTAGTACAGAAGGCAAAGAAAGCAAAAGAACAGAATTCCCCCCCATTATCGGTCCTAAGAGTACAGATGGAGGAACTAGACTCTTTTTCTACTAGAGCTTTAAACTGCTGAAATATAAGAAAAGCATTTGATTTTTGCTTAAGAAAATATACCCACATTTTGCGACTGAAATCATCCACAAAGAGTAAAAAAAACCTGTTCCCAGTAATAGGAGTATTCATAGGACCACATACATCAGCATGGACCAGCTAGAGCACTCTAGATGCCTGCCATGATTCACCATTCTTAAATGGTGTCCTATGTTGCTTCCCTGCTTGACAAGCTCCGCAAATGCGATGGTTCTAGGTCTGAATATTAGGTAGGCCATGGACTAAATTATCCCGAGCAAGTTGTGCTAGATACTGAATGTTCAGATGACCGTATCGTTGATGCCAGAGACTGCTGAGAGTGGATGATTCGGCAATGAAAGCATGCTCAAGGGAATCGCCTGAATCTACAAGTTCATAAATACCATGATCCTCAAGACCGACAACAAGGGTGGTGCGAGAAGCACGATCAATAATCGAACACTTATATCCACTGAAAACGACATCCAACTGAGGAGAGTGCTTCATAATCTGACTAATAGACAGAAGATTATGTTTCATGCCAGGAACATAACATACATTGAGGAACATGAGTTTTCTTCCTCCAGACTGAATCTGAATATTTTCCTTGCCGACAATATTGTATTCTTCGCCGCCTCCAAAGATTATTGAGTCAGAATAGGGAGTGAATTCAACAAACCAATCACGCCTATGAGTGAAATGTCGGGAGGCACCAAAATCGATGTACCAGGCAGAAGATTTCACATGATTTGCAGGTATGCTTGCAATAAAGGCATGATAGATAGATTCTTTTTGCTCTGAGTGTTGGGCAGCATGGGCTTGCTGTTTAATTGAGTCTGACTTTTGATGTTGCTGATACAGATGCTCAAATGGAATCCAGAAATAAAATGTTGTCGGAATCCGGATCCGCTGGCTTGAAAATCGAAGCACAAAAAATGAGACACCCAGAAAAATCTAACGACAACCCATTTGAGATCTCAAAAAACCCACCACAAATATGAAATCAAAAAAAATTCGGACCCCAAAAATTAGGGTTTCGAAGCCAAAACTCAGTCGGCGGCCATGGAAGGTCAAAGACAATAGAAAATGTCGATTGAAAAAACCAAATCTATTTCCCAGATCACGACTTCAGGCTGAGACGGTGCAAAAACACTGAGTTTGACCTCCAAATGATGGCAGGAGCAGGCATTTTGCAACACAAAGCCTTGAGTTGGAATGAAGCCGCGAGTTTTAAAAACTAGAGCCGTCTGTAACTGAGCCGTGGATCTCCCAAAAACGGCACCAAACACAAAAATCGGTTGCACAGCAGAGGTAAATACCAGTCGCGAGCCCAAAACCAGAAATGAGCTGTGATTTTTCGCCAAAGGTAAACCCGTGATTTTCAACACCAAAAAAGACGTGAGTTCCTTAGCCACAAATGCAAGTTTCAGAACATGAGAGCAGAAAAGAAAAATCGCGAGTTGCAGATAATCGTCCACGATTTCCATGCGTTTTGCAGATGACGGGAGTTGCAGAAAAACATGTTTGGAAGTCACAATTTTTAGGGTAGACTGGTCGAAATCTCAGACACAAAAACCTCAGACAAAAACTCTAGTTGAAATCTCAGGCTTTTTAGAAAGCAAGGATCACAAAATAATTTCGAAAATTGGCTCTGATACAATGTCACAAACGTAAATGCCAGAATACTTGATATTAAACAGAGAGCAAAACGATCAATATATTCAAAAGGAGAATTGAATAGAATAGAAACATTCTATTCTAGACTACACCTAAATATTAGAAACATTCTATTCTAGACTACACCTAAATATTAGAAACATTCTAATATTTACAATAAGCTACAAGAGTGAGCATTATTGATCGTTTTGATCTCTGTTTAATATCAAGTATTCTGGCATTTACGTTTGTAACAGTGGCTACATGTGATTGTTAAACTCTCATGATGGCAAGATTTAGCTCTGATACCAATGTAATATCCCTTGCCCAAACTGACTGATTTTGGCTCAAGGAATATTGTCAAACACTTATATGTTGCCTTTCTCTTTTCTAATTTTTTGGTGTTTCAGATTGTCTGATATAGTTTGAATGATGCCAAGGAATTTAGAATGTTCGCAAATGATATTTACAATAACTCTTACAATGAACTAATATGCAAGTGCAATTGTTTTTGGTATTTTCAATGCTTATACATGAAAACTAGATATGGAATGCATACCTACAACTGACATTTTGATAAACAATTAGCATACAACTATTATGCTGATCATATATGCTATTAGATGGACATTTCGTCAAACAAATGGTATGCAACATATATCTTCTTTATTGAATTCATTCCCTTGTATAATGTTGCTATGAATTTACCAAGACTAATTGGCTTACAATAATGACTATAGTATGCCAAATCTGATTCTGAGTTATCACTTGCAACAACAAAATTATATACCTAAGATTACAATGCAAAATACTAATAGTTGCAAGAGGAACCTAATAATAGTGATGCCCAATGATGGAGATGAAAGTTGCAATCGGAATCAAGCACAAATAATGTAGTGCAACATTCTTCACGCGTACTGTAGCAGCAAGAACAAAAACTTAAAAAAATGATTACTAATGGCTGCCAATGATGAATCTTCAGGTTTGCACTTGATAGTCCTTCAATATTCTTCAAACCTTTCGGTTATTCCTTTACTTTAAGCACAAATAGAACTCCAAAATGAAGCTCTCGTAAATGCCAAATTCAGTGGATATTTCACCACCTTAAATGGTTGCAACATTAAAGAATTGACGCTCTCCAATGACTAATTGAAATTAGAAACCCTTAGCTTCTTCTCCCAAATTCATATAAAATGCAATTGACAATAATCAGATCAATAGTAAAGAACCTCTCAAGTTAATTTATTCTTTCCTTTATTAGAATATTTCTAATATTTACTAATGCTCTATCTATTTAGATAGTTTCTATTTTCTGTATATTCGTTTTGTATATATGAGCTTGTAAGCTCTGTGTAATTAATTATACATTATTGATTATTTTATGGTATCAGAGCCGGTTTGTTTTTCATTTTCAAAATTTTCTAAGAGCTAAGATATTATAACTTCGTCTTTTTCAAAGTTATCCGACCTATTTCTCGGTCATGGTCTTTCGCCCGTGTCCAAGCCTCTGTTGAAATTGTCACGACTTGTGCTCCTGTGTTCTTGTGCTCCGTCTTTTGCAACCAAATTCATGTTGTTTGGTTGAGATTCACGTCAGAATACTCATGAGTTAGGCGTTTGAATATTCACGGGTGCCTCTTCTTTCGTCTCTTTTGTGACTTATTTTACTGGTCTTAATTGCCATTTTTTGATTGCATCTGCAACAAATATCGTGTCCTTCCTTTGCTGTTGATTAGGGTTTTCTTTCAAAACACTAATTTTTGAAACTAGAATTTGTTTTGGATTTCATATTTGTGGTGGGTTTTTCGAAACCTTATCTAGGTTTTCATCAGAATTTTCTGGGTACCTCATTTTTCGAGCCAACAAATTTGTGATCCTACTTCAGATTTCTTGTGGTTTTTTGCCTAGTCTTCTAGGGACTCAGTTTTTTCTAGGTCCATTTAAAATTTGCCTTGAAATCTGTGCAAATGGCATCTGTGACTAACTTGATGCTAGAAAATAGTTAGCAGTTTAATAGCAGCAATTACAACACCTGGAAGCAGTCAATGCTGACCATCTTCGAGTATCCTCATCTGGATGAGCTAGTTCTAGGCATAGAGACCCGTCCAACCTCCGTACAAGCAGATTAGGATAAATTCGATGATTGAAATCGAGAAGCTGTTATGCTTCTCAAGCTCTTTGTCACAGATGATCAGTTGTCTCAGATTCCCTTTGGCAAGTCTGCAACACACATTTGGAAATATTTGAAGGAGTTGCATGGGATATCTAACAAGAGTCGCATGTTCTTTCGGAAGAATCAGTTGTTTTCCCTTATGATGGATGAACAAATGTCCTTATAGGAACATCTCACAAAGATTAAGGGCATTCGTGATCAGCTTGAAGCCATCGGTCGAAAGATGGAGGAAGAAGATATGGTAACTATACTTCCTCATCCTCATTAGAACAAGCTTTTGCAGCAAAACTTCAGTCTTCTTAGTCATCACAACAGGGCAGTTCGCATAATTTCTCAGGCAGTTATCGACAGAAGAGTGTTCAGTGCCATTACTGTCACAAGCATGGTCACATGAAGAAAGACTGTGGTCAGCAACTCGCTTCCGAAGAAAAGAAGTTGGGAAGGTCAAATCCACAGGCAAATGTAGCTGAACATTCTGAACAAAAGGAATCTGCTTTCTATGCGTTTATGGCTAAAAGCCCTTCTGATTTAGCCTAATCATCCACTTGGTATATCAACTCTGGTGTGTCACATCATTTTTCGCGTGATTGGTTTATAGACTTCTATCCCTACAGTGATTCAGTTGTGTTTGGTGGTGGAGAGGAGTTCAAAATTCTTGGTAGAGGAAATGTTCAGATACAGTTTAATTCACATTCGATCGGTGATAACCATAATATCAGTGATATTAGTATTAATATACAATGCCCGATTCGCCGATTCACATAACATATTATCGGTAATATACAATGCCCGATACAAATGTAATCAACATTAATACAATGAGACTTGAATGACTTGTAGTGATGTAAGTAAACTCCTAGTTTATGGCTTTGATATAGAATATATAGTTCAAAATATCATTAACGAGAACTTATTGCCAAGGGAATTTTTTTTCTAGAAATCAGAGATAAATTGACAATTTATCAAGAACGTAAAAAAATTGCTTGAATTTAATTAGAAATGCATTTTTTCGCAGAATTCAATGAGGAAATGCATTTTATGAATTAGTAAATGTGTTAAGATATCAAACATGCCGAGTCTAGATATATATAAATGCAAATAGGGCATAAAGTCACATCCTCGCATGGAACGCTGATGGCTTGTAATCAAAGTCTGAATTTTAAATTCTGAAGCAAACTAATGATATCAAAACCCCAAACCCCCATCTCGAAAACAAGGAAAATGTTTGTACCCGATCAACCAGGTAGAACTAGCCAACAACAATGGAGGGGAACACTAGTTCTCAACCTCCTAACATTCTGCTACAAGAAACAAAAGCTTAAACGGAGCAAAAACGACAAAATGGGAAGGCCCTACTTCGCAACAAAAGGGGCCGAAATTGAAATCTGCAGAATAAAATAAATATCCCACCAAAACTGTTGAAAGTGATGGCAAAGAAAGAACTCCTCGAGCCGAATCCAACAAGACTGACCTCGCGAAAAAACCCATGCTCACAGCTCCTAGAACGAATAGAATTCGAATCCTTTAGAAGAGGATTCTCAAAAGCTCTCAAATTTTCTATTTCAAAAAGTGAGAAGTCGATAATAAGATCACTTTTTCAATACTTATTCACTTTTCAAGTGAATATAAATTGTCTTTGTAAACCTATAAATAAATACAAGTACAACATCAAAATAGTTTACATCTTCCTCTTCCCCTTCCCAACAACTCTAGTAAAAACTATTGGATTGGTAGGGGGTCTAACCCTAGAAGTCTACTATGGCTGTGCTTCCTCCCTCTGCAGTACGGGCTATGACTCGACCTCCATCCTAGATGTAGATGGTCTTGACACTAGTAATGACTCGTCATTGTCCTCATCCTCTTGAATGTTATCCAAGTGCACTGTGAATCCACTCTCCTCTATAGCCTGCCTCTCCAAATTGTAGATCTCCTCCTTTGTAAATGTCCAATCACAATAAGGATCTATGTCATCTAAATCAAGTGGACCAGCTGGTGTTTCCTTTTCCTTTCTTATGCACAACCAAAGGTTATTTGCACAAAGACAAGGTCATTGAGGCATTTCTAGGCTAACTTGTTCCTCTTCATTGTGTGGATGTCCTCAAGAAAGCTCCAATTGTGCTCACAACTGGATGAACTAGAAGGCTGGCATAAGATTCAGAGTGCAAGTCTTTGCAGATTTTGGACATTTCCATCCCAATTTCACCACCAAACATTTTGCAAAATAAAATCTTAAAGAGTTAGAAAGCAAGGTGGAAACATATTTTAGTAACTTAGTTTTTATCTATTTATCATGCATGTGAAAAGCTCTGAAAATTTGAACATTGTACTAAGGGTTTCAGTGTTTCTTTCTCTCTTTGCCAAGTCTGAAGAGAATAGTTTACCTTGTGCATTTTGATATAGTTCCAATTCAGACACAATAGGGTCTCTGACCTCAATCTTAAGTACAATCCTCAACATGCATTCTATGAGGCCCTCCATAAGGATTTGAGTAGGATGGAGAGAAGCGATAACAAGGGTTGAGGAAGTACCCAACCACATGAATGGGTTGGTGGAGCTGATTGTTACACCACGTATCAGTAATTTCCCATACGGGGTCAAATTTGAGGCTGCACACCTTGTAGTTATTTTTGATGGCCTCTTTGGCCCTATCCATGGCCTCATAAAAAACCCCTTTGGGTTTTGATCCCCATCTCTACCAAGTAGAGATTCTAACGAAAGGCTTCGACACCTACATTTGAAAAGTAATGAAAGATTATCATTAATCATTAGAGACTAGAATTGCAAATTAATATTATAAAACTTGATCCTTGAATACAAAAAAATTAAATATTCGACTTTTGAAGTTTCTAAGTAACCTTCACAATTTTTGTAGTAGTTTGTGCAATTGGTTGTTAAAGACAATGTATGCAACACTTTCACTATCAGGCTTCTTTGAAAAACTTGAGTCTAGGCATGCTTGACTTACAAATATTTGCTTCAAAGTGGTCAAAGAAGTATTATTACTTTGCAATGTTAAGAAAATAGTTGCAAACTTTCTGATTCTCACTCTAACCAACTCCTTTCCTTGGGTGTATTCTCTCATTAAGCAAAGAACGGAAGGGTGATTGTAGATTATTTTGTTATCATTCCCATATCCTCCACAATCAGTCTCGCTAAATTTAGCTTTCCTATGTCTTCCAAAAGAAGATCAAGAACATGCACTGCATGAGGAGACAAAAAATGTGTACTATATTTATTTTGGAGAGCTGCTTTCATATATGTTTTTGCATTGTTAGTTATGATTTGCACCACATTATTAATCTCCCCCTCCATTATAACTTTCTCTAACAATAGAGCCAAAATCTCAGCCATCTTTATCTAGTTGGAGGCATCCAAGGATTTCAAAAGACCACTTCGTCCTTGCAAGGAACCAAAAAAATTGATGATGGTGTGGTCTTTTCCATCCGTCCATACATCTAAAAGAATGGTGGAGCCAAATTGTTTCCATTGTAATTTTTGTTCTTCTACCACATCTTTGGCCCTAGAAACTACATTTGTGACTAACCTACAAGTTAATGTTAAGTACACAATTTGATTAAAAGAATAACCTACATTCAACAAAAATAAGTAAATTGTAGAACATTTAAAAATGAAAACAAGTGAACTTATTTCCCACTCAAGTCTGTGGGAGAAAGTGCCTTGTAGCCCTTGCTATAGTAATTCTGCTAAAAAACTCAGCCAATATGGAGTTGCAACAACATTGAAGGGGATGTTGTTGAAGTACTAGAAATCAACACATTATATGTTTACTTGTTGATGCCCATTGTTGTTCCACCCCATACCTTCCAATGATGGTAGTGGTCTAGCTGTGATTCTATGCACAAACAATCTCTCTATAGAGGATGATTGTGGCATTGATGGTGGTGGTCTACTAGAAATGACATAAGTGGTGTTTGAGGGAATAGTGGATTTGCACATATTTAGGCGACAAGAGAGCCCACTACGCCCTCAAGTGCTTCTTACGATACTGGTCACAGCCCACATATTTGGTTGGGATACCTAGTCACGACCCACATTATTTCATTACGATCCTTTATATTTTGAGTTGAAAATTGTTTTAGCAAAATACAAGCTAATAATGGTGATTAGAAAATAATATATGATTCTTAAAAATGAGACATAGCGGGATACCTTGAGATAAAAAAATGGTTGCCATGATGGCTATTTTTGCCCATTCCATTTGTCTTTTTTTCTCTTCTTGGGCAGAGAGCAAGGTATACATTTCTCTTTTTATTTCATCTTTGGTGTGCTCACAAACCATTGTGTCATGCTTTGTGATCCCTCCAAGGTGGTATTTCAAATGGTATATGCCTCCACTAAGTACTTTTTCACATTTTATGCAAATCACAGTATTAAATTCGGATCCTTCATAGCAATACTTTGAAGCCTTATCTCTAGCCCCTTTATGCGCATCTACTAAGGCACTCGTGGACTCTAGAGTTGATGTAGTTGTGGATGTATCTCTATTTGCCATTTTAATCAAAGTTCAATCCACACATACAGATTGAAACCACAAATTAATATACTACATTTTATTAAAGAAATACAACAAACAAACAAAATTAGTATAAAACTTAAAATAATTTTAAACATAGTTTTTGATTAAGTGAGAAACAAGTTTTGAAGGAACCTAAAACCCTTAAAACATCATTCCATAGAGAGAGGCATTAAAGCTCAACAAAAAACTAGATTGTGACCTAATGACACCAAGGAAAAAAGATGGCACAAACAAAGAAAAAAAGCGAGTGAAAGACCAGTAGATAGACGCATAAAAAAATCAGCACAAGACAGAACTAGATAAAGCTTCAGATGGCACAAACAAAGAAAAAAAGCCAGCGGAAGACCAGTAGATAGACACAAAAAAACCAGCACAAGACAAAACTAGATAAAGCTTTTCAGAAGCTTTGCATCTTCCAACTCTAGTTGATCAAAATTTGTAGTAGCACTCTTCAAATCTTCTATGTCTTTGTAGGTCTTGAGAGCTTTTCTCCTTGTAGTTGCACGAGTCCTTTTCCCGGTCCAGAAACCTCTTCAGGGCTGGCCTCCTCCTCATCTTCCACCTCAATTATAGCTTTATCTTGATTGATCTGCTCAAGCTTCCCCACAAGTATTTTTAGGTGCTCTATAGAGGCTTTGAGGATTTTATAGCCCGATTCTCCAATTTTCTTGAGGAAGGACTCCAGGCTGGAAACTCTAGTGTTAATGGCCTCAATTATTTTGTCAAACTTAGTGGGTCATTGCTTCAACAATACTTACAACTTTAGTAAGGTCTTTGACATTATTTGAAAATGTATTGTCTTACCCACACCAAGCGCCTCCAAGAACTCTAGCTTATTGGTAAAAACCCTTTGCTTGATTTTAATATCTTTAACTTCGTGAAAGACCCATCCGATAATTCTGAAAATGTCCAGAGATTCTTCTTCGGTGGTTTGCAAAACCCCAATGGATGCCTCTTTTCTTTAATTGTCCAATTCATTGAAATTAACACCTTCCCTAGAATTCTCCCCTCCCGCTTTAGGCTCCTCACCAACAGGGGAAATGGGGACATCCTCATCAAATATGACATTCTTCAGGTTGTTGTTTCTGAGGGTAGGGTTACCTGCCTTTTTAGAGGTTGAAGGGGGAGAAGGGGCAAGGGGCTTGCCCAAATCTTTTCCATAGTCCAACCAGGGGAATTTTCAGAACATGCATGGGGTTTATTGCCAATTTTCTTTTCCAATCTTGTTCATTACGCTCTAAAACAATTTACAGTATATTGGAAATGTTGTTATAGAATTTGTATAAACTTAGATTCAACAGCCGACAAAATGATTTAAAAAAAACAGAGAATTTTGAAAACTTGTGAAGTCGATTTTGCTCCAAAAACCTCTTAAATCCTCTTCAAACCACAACAAATTGCTCTAAAATGCTACGAACCATGTTTTTTCTCCTTCAAACCCCTTTTTTCTATCCAAATACCACTTGGCAACTTCAGAAATGTGAAATGACTTTCATTTGGGTCAGTATTCCCTATTAGCAGACTGCGGTCGATATTTTATCTGCTTGTCATCAATTTATTGGCAATAGGCTACGTATTTAATTGCTCAGCATAACTTAATACGATAACTAGATATATCACCGATATTTCTGTGCTATTTTATTCTATGGTTGATACCCTTTCTAGGATGCACACTCTTTGTTCCATTTCCTTCATTTTTGGTGATCGAGAGGTTTTTATCATGGTAGAATATTCCAAGAACACATTCTGCTGCTAATATCTTCAACGGAATTGTGAAGGATGAAAAATTTGCTATAGCATATGGTGTTATTTTATATAAGTATAGTCTTTTATAGTGCTTGATTCTAAGGTTGAAGAAAAACTTTTGAAAGCATTGCATGATGCACCTTGGATTTTACAAGACATATAAGTGAACTAGGGAAAGGTTCTCTTTGAATGGCCTTAAGGATGATGTTCTCTAATACATTAAGGAGTGCACAATTTTTCAGCAAAATAACACATAATATGTTTATCTTTTAGAATTAGAATAACCCTTTTTGATGCCCAATTAGAAGGGGAGATCCTACCCATGGAATTTATTCATTTTCCTTCCAAAAGTAAATAATATGAATTCCATTTATGTGATTGTTGATAGGTTAGCCAAGTATGCACTCTTTGTTTCCATCAACCCAAAATATAGAGGACAGAAGATAGTTGATCTATTTTTCAGGAAAGTACTTCGATTGCATGGTTTGTATAAGAATATTGTTTGGAATAGTGATGATAGAAATCTCAACTCATTTTGGGAAGAGCTATTTGGCTTTAGAATATGTATTCATATTTCCTATCCTCAACTTGATGGATAGAAAAAAATAGTAACTAAGCGAGAAGGGTACTTGGGGAACCATGTCACAAGGCAATAGGTGGCATAACACCCATCATCTGCCCATTTGTATGGCACCTTCCATGGTTTTATGTGGATATGATTGACTACTTTTACATATTTGGATTGATGGTTGAGTACCAACATGTGTGACACGGATAAACATAGCCAGTATATTTTGAAAGCACTGAAGATCACCTACAGTTGAATATGAATTTACAAATAACTACGTATATTGACAACATACTAAGCAGATTTGAGTTTGGAGATATGGTTTTTCTTTGCCTATAGCTTATAGATAGACTTCAATCAAGTGGATGAAAATGTCAAGCCTTACTTCTATGGATCCTATAGGATTATTAGGAGAGTTGTTGAAATGACCTACAAATTGGAGTGCCAACTAGAAACTAAGATCCATAGTGTATCACATGTGTCATGCACCAAAGGAGCACTTGGACAACGCATCACAACTGTAGTAGATTTGTCACACTTGGATGAAAAAGTCTTATACTAGTCATAGGAGATGTCTTTGTGCTCATCTGTAATACTGGAGAAATGTCTACTGTCATGGGAGATGTCTACTGCTGTGGGAGATGTCTACTGCACAAGCAGATGCAGTGGCATGTCTACTGTCATGGGAGTTGTCTTTGTGCACGTCAGTAGTACTGGAAAAGAATCTCAATCATGGAGATGTAACTTACGGGGTGGGAGACTCTGCATTTGTTAGTTATGGTACCATTTTTCAATACTTCACTACTACCTTTTTGAAATGGGCCAGCTTGCTGTCTGCTGGGCTTCTAAACTTGGGGTCACTTGCACATAAATGCCTCTTTAGTGTTACACTACAACTCTTTTTACATAAAATTATCAGTATTAGTTAATTTACTCACCTGCATAAAAGCTATGGACATTAAATATTTATTAAGATTTTCAGCAAATTTTCTGCAATGATGAAATAATGCTACAGAAAGGATTTGCAATTGGGATGGTCCTTACAGAAACCTCAGAAATGTGGAGACAACTATTTTTGCATTGGTTAAAGGATTTTACAAGGAGCTTTTACATTTTAAACACTTTTTAAAATTTGTTATATATTGCATTCTTCATCTTTTAAATTATATTTATGTAAAAAAGAAATACATTGTTTATACTTATGCTTGTTTCTATCATGTTACAGATAGGATCTTTGCCGATTCTTATATTTTCCAGTTTCTTTTATTTGCGAGTAACTCTTTGTAAATTAGACTGTTGTTGTGTCTAAGTATCCATTTTCAGGTAGTAAATGTATTGCATGGCTAACCAAACTTTGTTTTCCTGTTTGCAACATATTATTATCCCATTTAGAAGGGCGGCATCATCTTTTATCTCACAGAGTTCATCGAAGAAACCTTCATCTCTTACACCAAAATGCTCAACAGAAAAGGTAGATGGCTTAGAAATTTTCTTTATTCAGTTGGGATTTAGCTAGTGCATATGAAGTTGTATCACGTTTTATAAATTTATTTTCTGCCAGATGAGACAAATATTATCATGTTATCTGAGCTGAGCATTATAGTAAAGTGATTTGTGACGTGTCTAGTTTGTGCACCATTTTATATTTGGATTGTTTTATACTTGTTTCGGATCAGAGTTAAAGATTGAATCCTTCTTACTAGTCTTGATAGTATTTATTTTCCTTTGAGATTCCCTTGTTGAATCATAGAATAGTCATTGATTTCACAATATAGTGTTTCGAGCTTCCTTACCCGATCCATGCCTATTTATATATATATACACTATTAATTTTATTTTCATTTTTTTGAAGTTTTTGATCAGTAAGAGGCTGAACCCAAGATTGATTATTATAATGTGTTGTGATTAATTGTTATTATTAAGGCTGAGGAGACTCGAACCCAAGACCTCTCAGATAAGAGGCTCACAATTTACTGTTGTGTTATAGGCTCTTGCCTCAATTTTTAATTTTTTTTATTCAAGTAGACTTTTCTAAATGTTTTTGCTCCATATTTTCACAGTAATAATAAAATTCAAACTTCCTTTGTCATCAATATTTTGAAGTATTGATTCTAATACATTTGCTAAATATGGTATTCTGGGCGTTAAACTGCTGGTTACCTACATTGAAATTTCAAATGTATTGAAAATTAACAAATCAGCACAGAATGTTATGCTATGCTTATTTCCTGCATTTGAAATCAGCACATAACGTTATGCTGTCAGGCTTCATCATCCCAAAAATAATTTAATAGTGATTTGCAGTCTCATAATTTACTGTTTGACTCAAAGGTTGCTTTCATTGGACTGAACAGACATATGTTTCTTATGCTTTGTGTCCTGTTTGGCACAAAGTGTTCTCTAATACTCTAGTTCTTTTTGAGAAGTTAATTTTTAGACACGGACATTGTTATCATATGTTCCGCCAAATTTCTGGGATGGGGAAAGTGTCTTTGGGCCATACTTTTTTGTGACCACTTTAGCGAATGGCAGGGGAAAATTGTAACATCCCTAAATTTGAATAAAGTGACTTAATGAATTTAATTAATTAAGTGGTCCCAAAAACTAAATAATATTTTTGATTGATCAAAAATTAAATAATATTACAAAGGACTTCTTTGATTAATTAGTTTAGTTAAAAGATAAAAGATGACCAAAATAATAACATAATATTTTAATTAAAATAAGTTGTATGGACCCAAAACTTAATAATGATATCTTTCAGGCCCTTTTTATTAATTATTTAGTTTTTTGGTTGTGTCGGCCCATTTGTAATCCTTTGAAAACCTTCCTAGAGCCCCTGTTTATAAGGCCAAGTTTGGCATAGTTGTAGGTATGGTGAATTTAATATATTAATTGTATTTGCGAACTCTAGTTAAAAGTTTGTTAATGGTTGTAGCTTCAATTAGATGATTCGAATCGATGAAATCAAATGTATGAATGGCCTATCGACCTTAAACATTTGATATCTATCCTTCACTATTATTATCAAGGAGCATTAGTATTATTGATAATGAATTATTTTGTATATATGTATGTATGTATATTAGATATATGAGATATATATATATATTATATGAATTATTATCATATATTATAATCAAGATAATACCTTGATCAAATATTATTTGTGATAACTAATTTGAGTTAAGATATTAACAATAGACATGTCTCTTAATATCATATACATATTCATTGAGAAGGTGTCTTGAACCACACAAAAAGTAAACAAGTGTTATTACGAGTTACAAGAGAAACATATCATACCATCTCAAGTGGAAAGCAACGTTAAGCATCCAAGAAGCATAAACAAAATTTTCCTAAATGTAAAACTAATCAAAGTTCAACAAATATCAGTGTTGTTTGCCATTTTGGAGGTGCAAGATCCTCCCTACTCTGGCACTTTGTAGTTTCGGTGGCTGCGAACCTTAGTCACTATAATATATATTTTTTTTTGTTAAACTCTATATTTGTTCCTTTGTGCTATTATCTCCATTGAGCAATTTATCACTGTGTTAGGATCTGGCATTAATCAATAGCATTAAATTCCTTATCTTGGCTGCATCCCCATCCATGTCTATGTCGTGTTTGTGCCCGCATCCGTGTACATTCTCATGTTTGTGTCTATACCCACATTTACATTTGCCTCTACTTCTGCCTTTGTCTCCACTTTTGTGTCTGTGTCACTGCTTACATCCGCTCCCTTCATATGCCTCATGTTGATGTCCTTGTTTACGCATGTGCTCATGTTCGTGTCCACGTCCACATCTACATCCATGTCCGTGTCCATGTCATCGTTTGCATTTGTGTCCGCATCCACAATCGTGTGCCCACATGGCTTGTCCACATCTGTGTTTGTGTTTGCATTCAGAGATGGGCCTTGTTTGTGTATGGTAAAAGGAAGACCTTATGGTGAAGGGCTTGTGTTGGTCGTACAGGTTGTTTTTGTGTTGTCTGTATGTAGTGGTATTGACCATTTGGGGAGGTGTTGTAGGCCATATGGGGAGAGACAAGAGGTGCCATATGGAGGAAAGATAAAGAGGTTTGGTATAGAGATTTTGCACAACAAAGGGGCCATATAGGACATTACAACAACTATATAAAATATAGGGACGCATTTAAGAAATGTTTGAAAATTTAAAATTTCATATGATAGTATTGAAAAAAAATTCATCATGTACATTACGGATCCTTAATGTACAACATCAGAGTTTAATTGAGAGTCAAATAAATTAATAAATGTCAAGACCCAAAATTTAATTGCTTCAATAATTTTTAATATCATTTATTACATATATAAGCAATTACAATATCACAATATTATTAGATTAATTTTGATATAGATAGTCACTATATAATTTATAGTAATATAAAATAATATATAATAAAAGAGTTTTAATGATTTATTTATTTATTTATTGATCAATAATGTGCAACAGTGCTGTGGAAGTATATATACCAGGATCAATGTCGTGTGTTAGCCTAAGTACCCTCCCCCGTCATAAAATATCTCGATGACAAAATACCCCCAATTATATCAAAGGTCCATGATGGCCATCCAGAATAAATTTATTAGGGTTGAGACGGCTGTGATAACATCCTATAGACATCATTTTCAACATGCTTAAGATACATACTATATTGTAGTTACTTACATATACTGCCTACCTATTTGGACTACAATTTGTTCTTTCTTCCTCAGGGTGTTACATGAAGCCATCACCACATTCCTTTCAATCTAAAAATATTATCAAAAAACAAGATGCTTTCACATTTTTGCCCTAGTTTTATGTGCCTTCGTAAAATGCTTTTGAACTTACCATAGGGGCAAAAGTCTTCAAACACTGAGACTTATCTTGTTTAATACCCGATTCTCTATAGGAAGCCTTTGCTGACTCGAAACCAACTCCTATGGCGCTGAAATGCTTGTTTGTTCAGCCCAAGGATGAAAGGCTAATAGGCAACTTCCATTTCTGGCTCGAAAAGTTTTGGAATGTCATTTGGCCATGACTATCTTCCCACCTCAGCCAAAACCACTTATCTATGTCATCCATGAACACTTTCTCTTTGAAGACTAGTTAGAGTAGTGTTGATGTAATTTTTGTTATACTACAACATACAAAATCAAGAACTTAGTATTCCAAGATGAAAAACTAAATCTCCAACTCTCTCTCGAATAAGGGTGCTCTTATGCTAAACAATGTGATAAAATAAGACAACCTCAAGGCTCCCTTTTATCACAGACTCCACTTAGTTTTATGATATGATATGTTGGTTATCACAAAGGGACTTGTGTTGTTCATTCAGCGGATGTTGACTTAACTTCAACCACTTCCAACCAAATAAATTGCAAAGAGATAAAGCTATTTAACTCTAAGAATTTAAGCCAATGTTGGTGATGGGGTGAGACTATAATCAATCCTTGCTTTGCTATGTCAACTAGGCATAGGAGGGTGCTAGCTTCTACATATATGGGAATTTAATGCCCCTATCAGAGCATCCCATGGATTACTTCAAATTTATCTCTTTCACTATCTAGTCTTTCGACTTTGGCTACCTAACAAAGAATATGATTTATATGACTTGTTACTTGATCTTTTATGTGTATGATGTAGGGATGACTTGTATCGATGACTTGGAGGATGGTATTTGCTTCTTTTGATATGTCCAAATTGGGTCAAATCTTGTAGTTTTTATTAAATCAATATAGTATTTCCCTACCCTTTACCTGAATGTACTTCTATAACTCTATGCAAGGCACACCACAGTCAAAATTTTAATCATCGCCCACTAAAGGAGTCCAACCCTATATTGCCTTGTTGATTATGCAAACTGGATTGTTTACATTTGAGAATCAATCAGATTGTATTGATTAATCATCTCAATGAGCAAAGAGAGATCAAGTTGCTTCTTATCCTTATTGCTTAAGCTAGGATGAATGTGATCTACTGATGATATATCCTCTTGATAATATTCATTCTCTTGAGGTCCTCCTAACCTGTCACGGATTGGAATTGTTGAAAGTATTATTGTTTGTATTAATGGACTTGCTGAGGATCATATTCACCGAAGATGGTTTGAATTTGTATTTCCTCGAAATGCCAGTCTTACTGTGATTTATCGATGATATTTCTGTTTGTTCAATGAACTGCTATCCATTAATATATTTTACTTGCAATGGTATTTGTTGTTTGTTATGTCTTGAATGCTATTGCATTGCTGAATTATCATAGTGGGTTTTTATGTGACTATTTTTGGTCTACAATTTATGCATCCAAGCCTAAAGTGGCTGTTATTGAAGATTCAACTACTAATGGATATGTCGTAGAAAATGAAGGAATAATATTCTATATCCTTTTTGGAGTAGTTAACTCCCCTTTAAGATATGTCTAGGAGGCATGATGTGATAAGTCACATCTCAATAGTTATTACTCAAACTAAATTGCACCTTGTGGAAAATTAATTATGAATCATTTAACATCAGCTACAATTAGTAATTATCGTAGCTCTCTTGTGGTAAGAACCTCTATTTCAAGATCTCATGTTGATATTTCATGATGAATTGTTACTCAAGGCTATGATCTTTGTATTATCTCTAATCACATAGTCATTGTTATCTCAAATTAAATCACCTAAATTTATGTTGTCTTCTCTTAATCTTCCATTAAACATTTTTTCATTTGATACCTTCTAATGGAACTCTAAATTTTGAGAATTAGAGTCCCAAACAACCATGCCAAAGGGGTGAATCTTCAGATCTTACCCACTACTTATATTCAAACAATATGCTTCATAACACTGAAAGGTCATAATCAGAAGAATATGGAATAAAAACTTGTTTCATATAAGCATGCATTTTGCATTTTGTTGTCCTCAATTTTGACATCACAAAATTGAGGCAACCCTATGGAATTTTCTCATGGATTCGTAGGCGCATCCTCTTTGTCTTAACACATCGACGAGGCGTCATGAAAACAATTCGTTATCTCCGAATTGTTTTTTGTGTAGTCTTGTCTATGTGTTCTTTTGAAGGTTTTCCGTCGAGATTATCCCCAATTGTTTGTAGGTAAGAGTTTTCCTTCTCCCACTGCAAACACTCAATTTTTGGTTAATTTTCTTGTCTTTTCTTTGTTTTTCTTTGTGTTGTAAATAGTTTGTGGTCCTGTTTTTTCTTTAGGTGAATAGCCCTTGGAATTTTGCTCGATTTGAGCTAACTTAGGTCCAAATCAGAGTTGTCTAACTCAAGTTAAAAGAAAAAAAAGTGGGTTTTTTAAGGTCAACTACATATCTTGATTAAAAGACTTCATAAAGGTGGGCTCTTTATTGATAATTGCATGATATGAAGTTATATTTGAAATTCAAAGTTGATTTTGTGGTCCATTTTAAAATTTCAACTCATTCTGAGTTCATTTGACCATAGTTTTTTATGTTTTATGAAAATAGCTTTTTTCAAAGTTATTTTTCATGTTACTTTATTAAAACTATAGTTAAATATAAAAATTTAATTACATGAGACAACTTAAGTGTATAAGTGGGGTTTTTGTTTCATATTGTATATATCCACATGCAAAATACTCCATGAAAATCCACTTTCAATAAATTCTAAGTCCCAACATCATTAAAAGTACGCTTTTTAAATGCGATTGCATATGTAATTGTGTTTAAAGTTCATTTTTAATAATTAAATGCATGTGTTGTTAAATCACCATATAAAGTGGTTTTTTGAAACTCATTTACATGTAAATGTAAAATCAAGATGAGTTCTTTGTTCATTTTAAGCCAAAGTGGTGATTTTGGACCCAAATAGATATGTTTTTAATTAAAAAATATGATCTCCTTTAATTCTAGGTCATAAGTGGTGATTTTTGAGCCAACTGTATATGTTCTATATAACATGTAAATGCTATTGAAATGTGTGTTTTCATATGCAAACACTATCTAAATGTGCATCCAAGTATTGGCAACCCTTGGGCACATGTTCTCACTCAAAAAAGTCATGTTTTGAACTTAAATATAAGGTATTTTTGGGCTTTTTTCAGAAGTGGCGATTTTTGGAGTGATTGCATGTCAAATGTTACATGCTTTTGGTCAAAAACAGCCTGTCTAGGGCACATTTTTTACCAAAAACGTTGCATTTCTTGGTGGATTTTGGTTTCCAATCATCCCAAAGAGCTTCCTAGGGTATGTATGTTATTTCCAGCTTGTTCTTCATCATTTCCAAGCTTAAAATGATGCCCTAGATACCGTTTTTTAATGCATTTGCACATGGCTTTGATTTGGTCAAAGTTTGTTCCATTTTTTGGGCATTGTATCTCTCCAACTATCTCCACTTGTCCAATTTCAAATCTTGACTATTTTCAATGTTTGAAATTCGAAATCTATATGTCTTGTGATATTGGACAAATTTAAAATCCTAAATCTCTTGGATTAATTTCAGATTTGCTCAAAATTTGGATAAAGACTTGTTTTCTCATTTTCGATGGAGTTGAGGTAAAATTCATTTGTTATTTTCCTTAAGGTTTCTATTGTATATATTTGTTATGTTGTGTATGCAAGTCTCATTATTTCTATTGATTTCTAAGTATCCTTGTAGATGCAATAACACTGCCATTATATCTGGTATGTGTTTTCCAAATGACATTGATATATTATTTATATTGAGAATAAGTCATGAAGAGACATGTCCATTCATGGGACATGTCTATTCGTTAATCATATAATGACATATAAACATCAAACATCAACACCCCCTGAAGCTATCCAACTAAGCTATCAAACATCAACACTCCCTCTTAATGACATATAAATTATATCTCATATATAATTATATACAAGTTTATCCGACTAAAGCTATCAAACATCAACACTCCATCTTAGCTAAGGAGGATAAACACAAGATAGAGATTACACCATTGGTAATATTAGAAATGTGAAACTTTAAAGATATCTTTGATCAGAAGATATCCGCCATATTGATATCACATATGATATCAAGAGTATTGGCCTTCAGGATATCAACATATGATATTCAGCAAAACTCTTACTAATGGTCTCCAGAATATGAACACTTAATATTCACCAAGTACACATTAAGGCAATGGTCTCCAAAATATCAACATATGATATTCACCATTTTGATATCACATTTGAGTATTGGTCTTCAGAATAATGATATGTGATGTTCATCAAATACTCTTTGAGTAATGAGATGCAAGATATTCACCAAGTACTGAGTAATGGCCTCCAGAACATTGAGTCGTATGATATTCACCACGTACCCTGTGTAATGGCCTCTAGAACATGAATTTGCATAACATTCACCATATACTCAAAAATTGTTTATAGGGTATGTGCACACGCATTCTCATAATGCTTACCATATAAACAACCACCATACAAGGTATAATCTATCATGATCTGCATAGACATCGTAAGATATCCATCATAATAGAAAATTAAGTTATTGTAAGATTGTCACCTTTCAATAACTTCTGCAAATACAAGTGACATCATTTGGAAGTCGTGACTTCCTTATGATGTACACAGGGGGTAGGCCCATTAAAATCACATAGTCACAAGGTATATTCATGAAGCGTAATCCTCTTGACTGCTACGCTTTATTGATCACCGGAGAATCCATCGCAACATAGTTTGCTCTCTGTGAATCAATATGACCCACTGAATCACATCCTCTATCTGCTCCCTCTCTTTTAAGGTTGCCTCTAATTAAATGTCAGGCTCCCTCTGAATCTTAATCTTCTGAGCTCCTCATCCAAAGTTGCCTTTGAAGAAGTGTCAGACTCCTACTAAATCTGATATCAATCTTCCTTTTCCTGCAATAACATTCTCGGAGGAAAAGATCAAGGCAAATAGCTCTTATAGAAATACAAATAAATACTTGTCTACACATCAATGTTTAATCTTTCATTCCTTTAGACTTTATTGTAGCCGAAAACAATTATTTATTACATTAATTATTTCATTAAAATAGATTATATGGTCGTGTTAGTTCGAGATTATCAATCTCCTCTCATACTAACACCATCGACTATTTCCCTCATGAAATATTCTTTTGTTATAATAATATCAAATTTAAATAACCATTTACATTGGCCTCTTAACTATTTTTTATAAATGTACATTTATATCTATCCATATAAATGAATAAATAAATAATCAAAAGAATGAATAATTATTATCACACTTATATTGATTAATGTTATCTATATTGAAATCATACCTTTAGAAGATTGATCAACAACTCCACCAATGTCCTCGGTAATTTATTTAAATGAAACACTGTGCCATGTAATAATTGATTACGCACCCTGTGTAAAGCCATGGGCTAAGAGATTGGTGCTTTCTTTTACAAACATCCCATTCTGGATCACCGTGAAACATTATCATGCACACCTTACTACTTTCATTCGTTCTGTCAAAAATTTAACATGAATTCTTAATGATTATATGCATATACACCAGTGTATTTGCTCTGAAATTTTCTCAATATTTCTATTCTTTACAAATCTTGTCATCTTTGTATCGCATGGCATCACATTTCATCGTGACATTTGATAAAACAGTCACGTACTCTATTGGAGCTTGCACATTGTGCATGCTTTTCTACAAAAGCATTTCCAATTGCTAATTATATTGGTTCTGAGTTTCTTAAAGCTTTGATCACTGTTTTTCCTTTCTTATCTTTATAACACAACATAAATCTCATGATTCTGGACATACCCTGCTACATTCATGTCAACTGCAGTAATTGCAACTATAACAGCAGACCAAAAACAAGAATATATATTCTGCTGAATGTCCATACCCTGTTTTGAAGCTCCTTAGTTGAGTTTCTATTTATCAAAGTGTAGACTTCCCAAGAAAGGAATGGTCTCCACGATGGAATATAAGGAGGCAGCTCTTGATTGAATACTAGTCAGATTTTGACGGAATGCTATAGGAAGTTATAGCAGATCAAAATCATGCTCTGTTGCAAAAACATTGTTGCATAATCTCCTATGGGCAGTCATATTCACAATATGTGTTGCTATGGATGTATTGGCATATTTTGTACCAGACACACATTACCAACTTACAAGCCTCTTGCCCTTTCTTCTTTAGGAGCCTTTTTTATATCTATTACGTCCAATCTTTTTGTTTACTTTCTACATCTGCAACTAGGCTCTGACACCATGTTGAATATCTAAGTATCGCTGCAAATGCAATAGCACTGCCATTATATCTGGTATGTGTCTTCCAAATGACAGTGATATATTATTTATATTGAGAATAAGCCATGAAGAGACATGTCCCTTCATGGGATATGTCTATTCGTTAATTATATAATTAATAAAATAACAAATTTGATCTCTCTCTCATATATATATATATATATATATATATATATATCATATAACAATAAACATATATCTCTAATATAATGACATATATAAATTATATCTCATATATAATTATATATAAAGTTTATCTACCTGAAGCTATCAAACATCAACAATTTCCATTTTAAGATTTGCATTTGTTTTGTATCTATCAAGTTGGTTCTTCTGTTCTTCCGTCGTCTTCTTCAAGTTGCATATGCAAGGTCCCATTTACTTGCATGTGTGGTCGGGGATAAACTCCCATTCTAATATGAAAGCAAATCTCTCTTTTCCCTTTATGAGAATGCAAGTGCAAGTCCCATGGATATGCATTTCATGAACCTCCATATGGCTGCCCTATGGTTGAAAAAGAATTTTCCACATGCTTGCTGGATAAATGGCATGACTTATGCCTATTAAAGCATGCTATGTTTCCATTTCATTACACTTTACTCCTCATTTGCACATTTTAAACCACGCTGTTCGCATATGCAATCCACTCTAGAAAATCCATTTTTGGCTATTCTAGCCATTTTTAGCCATTATGAGCTTGATCCATTTGCTCATTCGTTGTCCCTAACCATTCCATGACCTTTCCCTATAAATATGCTCGAATCTGTATTTTTACACACCCAAGTTTGCCATTGACCCTTGATATGACAATGTTCATATACTACGGAACTTTCATGTGACAGTTGTGTAGGCACACTATTCAACAATGTCAAGAGAAGTTACACTAGCAAAAGGGAAAAGAGACTACTGTTGAATTGACTGACATTCTCAAGTCACTCAATCATCAACTCGAGTTGTTGGATGAAATCTTGGTGCCTGGAACAACATGATGGAGATTGATTTGGACATCTTGTGTGAGTATGAAGTCATCACGTCTGTTGAAATGTACCATGATTACAAACATATGATGACCAACAAAGAGCAAGTTTTATAGGGACTTGTAAAAGATGCGAATGCAGTAATAACCAGGATAACTAACCAAGAAAGCATGATTAGAGAGGCATTCTGAGGGCTATCGTGCGAAATCATCACTAAAGATAATGAACTCAAGAATCAAGAAGATGTTCTCACAGAGTTCACAGAGGCCATATGCTTACAACTTGAAGTAGATCAACATTAGTGTGCTAGATACATTTGCAAGCTGGAAGTATTTATTGAAGAATCTGCAAAATCAAATTGAGATTTGTAACAATGAGATATCTGGAGCAAAAAGCATACTTAGGAAGGTTACAATGATTTTGCAACACACCGATGAACTAGATGCTGCAATTGTATGCAAGTCTCTACGGATGTTTGGAGAGCTGATTGATACCATTTGAATACTTCAAATCAGATTTTCATATGCTTTAACTAGAATAGCAGTAGGAAAGTTACATGTAAAGAGCATATATGTTGTAAGTATAGGATAACATACACTTGTACAACCAACTCATGTAGTTAAGTTGCAATCGCATTACGCTTGCAACTTTGAATAAATTCAATGTAGTTAGTTAGAGATAAGCTATGGTGGTGAGGTTGTTCCACTTTTTCCTCCACCTTTCTCTCTCCTATTTTTCTATATAAAGGAGCAAGCTCATTGTAAATAATCATCTTTTGGAAAGGCAAGAAAACTATGCTAGTTTATTTGTGCACTCGAAGACTTTGTGATTGGATGTAAATCTAAATTGCTATCAGTAAAAGAGGCAACTTGCTTTCAAACTTTGTGTTGTTTCAAGGTGTCATGTGACGACATTTTCTGAATATTGATTGTGAGTTTTGGAGCTTTGATCAAGAGGGATATGAATTTAATTGTGCAGACTTTGAGCTGCCTGTTGTATTTAGAGCCAATTTGAATTTTTGAAGACTTTGTGCTGCAGGAGGACAAATTGTAATCGATAGTAGTGGCTGCAATTACTTAGAGCTGAAGACTTTGGGCTTCAGTTTTAAGTGTTTTTATTAAATTTGAGAGTATCCAGTAAGAGACTTAATGCCTTACTATTTATTCTACTTGAATCCTTATTCGAGACAAATGCAAGAGACTTTGGGTTCCTATTTTTGTTTCACAAAATATAAAAAGTAGACTTACCACCTCTGATGTTGTTCTTACGTCAATTCGATGGTCACCGGTATTATTGTAGCAATAAGACACTTTTGGTTAAGTTGGAAAGTTAAAGAGTTGTACGCAAATCATTCCTGAAAAAAGAGGAATTGACCAAGAGAACCATCCTTTTTGTACTTTCAGTTATGTTCCTATTAAAGCCACCTACGGTAAGAAGGGAGCCTCCTTTATTGCTGAGAGGAGAGAAAAATATCATGAAATATTGCCTAAAGTCACAATTTTGTATGTCGTAGTCAGCAACGTACAGAATATTTAAGCAACACATTTCAACACTATTCAAAGTGCCTTGATATCAGATTTATCATGATGAACTTTTACATCAATGCCCAGTCTTATTAAATGCAAAATAAGAAAGATGTTATATATACTATGCAGATTGGAGACCGGTCCAGAAATCACTAATTACCTCCCCAATTAATTTTTATTCAATAAATTTGTAGATGATGCTGTGCCCAGCCAAGGATTGTCCATTTTTCTCTACAACATTTTGGTTCCAAGACACACAAATTTTTCCAAGCCTTGTATTGATACAAGCCTCATGCAGCAAACAGGTGTATTACTGATTGTGTGAAAGGTGTGTATTCATCATATTGAAGGAACAAGTATATGAGTTGAAATAGACGACAGAAAAATATAGAACAGAGCAGCATTGGAATAGAAATGGTGATTCAGTGGATAGTGACATCACATAATAATCAGAAGAGTAGTGAGATGGTGATTAGCAGAAATAATTAGAGGTAGCGACTACTATAAATATTGAAGCACCCAGATTTAAGTAACCAATATGTTTATGGCAGTGACTGTATTGTCAGCATTAAGGAACTTAAATAGTGACTGCAATCACAGGAATACGCTGATGTATAACAAGTGATAGCCAGTGTGTGAAGACACGAAGATGTTTCCAACAACAATGACTGGTTATTGACTCTCAATAAGCATGATTGCAAGTTTATTTAAATGAGCATTTGAGTCAGGGCAAATGATGAATATTGATGCGAACCAGAAATAGTGAACAAGACAGATTTGTGATAGACTTAAAAATGAATCACAATTATGATGGAAAAAGACAACCTATCACGTGGAATCATGGAGTAAATAGATGAATAGATAAGAGACACCATTAGTTTTGGAATCTAAATTTAATGTTTAGAATCGAGATGCAACAATAAATGTTATGCATACACGATAAAAAATGAAGTGCTCAATGCATCGGATTTGCTTAGCCCAGCTGTTGTTCTATCCTATACGATACATTCACTAAGTTACAGTACTGAATTTCTTCCAGACCAACTGTAGGAGATTGTATCACATCTACAGGCTGCAGGCATCATAGACAAAGCAACGTTAGTGGAGTAAGATCTAATTCTATTAACTGAAGCAGTGAGCCAATTATTATTTGCTGTAGTTAGATTCAGTAGCAGTCATGGCACAGGCAAATCAAATAAATACATGGTGGATTTTACATAAAGAAACACCTACAATGAAATGTTTGGTACCAAGCATTTCGCAGGAACCGTCAGGGCCTTCGGTGCATGAAATTCATTTTAAACCATCACCATAGCATGAGCATGGAGTCTATATTTTCTCGTACTAATCACTATTCGGTATCTAATGATATTGTATGTTTTTTATTTTGCAAGTCTATAAAATGCATGATAAGGGAAAAAGACAAATATATCAATGGAATAAAGACCAACACTATCAATTTCAGGTGCTGAAGATGTTTCTTTGGAGAATGTAGTATTTCACATGATGTCTAAGTTATTCCTCATCGACGGCTTATGTGATGTGTTGTCCTGCATTTTGTCACCACAAAATGTTGATAACAACACAAAAAAATTTCAAGCTAGTTTCGCATTTCTCTAAGCTTGAATTTGATATTCAATTGCTTAATATTGATCGATTGATCAATTTCAATTTGTATATCAATTCATTTTATTATAGGCCTTCGTCAAGTTTTTTTCGTTTTGCTTTTTGTCAAGCTTTTACTTGATTTTTGAAGCCTTCATCGTCTTTTTCTTTGCTTTTGAATTTTCTTTTGTTGGTTTTTAGTTCTTTGGTTTTGCTCATGTCACGCCTTTCGCTTTTCCCTTCGATTTGGTCCAACCTAGATAAGATAAGATAATAATATTAATGTCCATGAAAAACCAACAAAGTTTATGGGACTGAGCATACAAATAGAAGAGCCGGCCAAAGTAGAAGCACCAAACGGTGACTGAGAAGAAACAAAAACAAGACATAAACAAGAAAGAAGACAAGGTAAGGATCAAGGGTCCTTCCTTGCCACAAAGAAATTAGTAATAGAGGGGTAGACCCGTAAACAAGCTCTTGTCTAAGAATGCCGTGTAGAACCCCTGTAGGACTATCGCTGCCTGTAGAGACTGGTGCAGTGTCTAATTGATCTAGAATGAGAAGTACTAGAAGGTCTCTTCAAACCCCATAGAGAAGATAAGGGAGAGAAAAAGGCCATAATGAGTTGGTCTGAAGTACGTGCCTAAGGTATAAAAGACTACAGGGTAATCTCTCGAAGATGGGTAGCCTCCTGAAGATAAAGTGCAAGACACCGCTGATTAATGTAGCTGAAGAACATTGAAAGAGAAGAACAATCTCTGAAAAGGCAATAGAATCTCCCTCTCATCTCATAGTAAAGAGGGCATCGAAGTATGAAGTGAATCTCAGTCTCAACCTCAGCCAAAGTACATAACTGACATATCCTATCAGCCCAATTCGTATGGTGATCGGTCCGAGCCCTGAGGTGGTGGGAACCAACTCTGAATGAGCCTAAAGAAAACTGTAAGGCATGATTCCAGCTCTGATGGAGATAAGCAGGGCGAACAATAATACCATCCTAAATCTCAAGAAAATGCTCATCATAGAAGGCCATCCTAGGTTGGAGACCTCCCAAGGGATTACTCTAGGTAGTGGTAATGTAGTGTCTGTAAATATCCTGTTTGACATGCTCGCTCAACTCTTGGTGTGAGGGGAGAAGATGAGCAAGAGCATCAAGTGAAAACTAGTAAAAAGGAAGATGATTTATCTCAATACTGATCGAACCCAACAAAGAGGTGGCTTGGGCGTATCAACAACGAGACCTAGTAGAGGTGTCAGATCTCAAAATCTCAACAGAAGAACAATATGCCAAATGAGAGTATCTGTGCTGGTCAATACTCAATACCATAAAACCACGAAGCCGATGAAGAAACCAAATTAAGTAAAAGATGGAGGCAAGTTTGAAAGGATGAGCTCCAAACTCAGCTAAGACAATGCTATGAGGGGTGAATCTATGACATCTTATGATACGTTGTAACATCAACATCTGAACCCTCTTTATAAAAGCCCAATCAGAAGCAATAAGAGAAGGCCCCCAAACCACTGAGCCATAGAGAACTGTCAGACGAACCGAGGAGTCCAAAAGGGACAACTTGGATGAAATATTCTGGAAATGATGCTTGAAGCACTGTCTTTTCAACAAAGCTAGGGAACCCATGCCCTTACTAACTCTGGACTGAATAGCTAGCCTCAAGGTAAAGCGCGTTCTTGAGAACTTCACACCGAGGTACATGTAAGAGGAAGTAATCTCAACCTCCTGACCTTGAAAGAAGTAATGAAGATGAGAGGTCTTTAAGTAGTTAAAGACCACAACCCGAGTCTTAGATAGATTGACCACAAGTTGCCGCTAAACACAAAAAGAAGCTAGACCATCCAAGAGTCTCTGCAAGCTATTGGGAGAAGAGGCCAAGAGAATCACATCATTAGCAAGGAGAATGGAAATCAAAACCTAATGCAAATAGCACCTATCTTCCGGTTGAGAAGAATTCACAAGGAAATCCTCCAACTCGTCAATATACAAACCAAATAGTGTTGGAGAAAGGGGACAACTCTACTTCACCCAATGGTGCTCTGAATCGGATCCGAAAAGCCATCCAGAGTCTTGAGCCTACCAGTTACCCTCTCATGAAGCCTCATAATAGTAGTCTGTAATATATCTAAGATCCCAATCTCCTGAAGTCTCTGAAATAAAGCCAACTTAGGAACATAATCAAAAGCCTTACGAAAGTCAACAAAACAACAATAGACCTTTTGAGAGTAGTGCTTAGCCTCTTCAATGATAGCCTGTAGCGTGAAAACATGATCCATAGTTTAATAGTTTTCCCGAAAACCAGCCCGCCCTTTAGCTCTACAACTTCTTCTATCAAGCTCACTAGATAACATGGTGTTTAGAGCAGTGGCATAAGGTTTGGCAAAAGTATGTCCAATTATAATAGTTCTATAGTTACCTGGACTAGAAGCAGGCCCGAACTTGTGAATATGGTAAACCACATGTCTAGACTAGGACTTAGGAAACCCAGTGCAAACCACTCTATTAAAGAGTCTAGGAAGGTAAAATCCAAGAACCAAAGCACCAAGTTTGAAATGTTCTTCTTGGAAACCCTCTTCATCTACTGCTTTGCTGCATATCAAAGATCTAATGGCTTCAACAATATTGAAGTAGGTGAACAAATGGCATTAAGGAGGTGAAGTGGGGTGAAGAGGTGGCTGCCCAGGAATGTCATAAAGCGTAATGATATGGGAAGTCAGAGAGTGGTAGTTGAGAGTGGAGGACAGGGGGGAGCACCGGGGAAAAAGGGTACGCCAGAAGATCTAGGGATTTTGAATAAGCGTGGAGCAAAGGGTTCTACATTGAAGGGATGCAAAATAACGCTTCTTATTGTGAAGAAAATAGAGGTAAGAAAGGCGCAAATGGGTGAAGGTAGGAGATTGAGTCTCAAAGGTGATGCGAACAGAGCGATGGAAAGCTTTGCAATTAGTATCAAACCATTTATTCATAGAACAAGTATTCCGATGCTTAGCCCTAAGAGAGGGAGGGGAACGGTGAGGAATAGAAAGGAGAGCAAAATCTCAAATGGCAAACGCAAGTGAATCAAACATGTTAGAGCCAGCAAATGACTCACTAAAACAAACAGGTGTTAGAAATTTCCTAAGGTGATAAGTAAAAAGCTCACCATCACTCTCAAGGTAGTGAAAGCGAGTAGGAAAGGAGATGGTATCAGCTAGGCAGTGAGAAGACTGTAAAGAGTGTGATAGGTGGGATGAAGTGCAAATAGAAATGCTAAGAAGAGCATGATCAGCCAAGGGGAGACGTGAAATGGTGAAACTGTGAATGGAAGAAATGAAGGAATGAGAGGAAATGATATAGTCAACAACACTCACACTGCCACAGTGGGCCCAACAGGTAAAGAGGTCCGATCCAGGAAGGAAGGATAAACCGTTCAGAATCAACAATCCAAAAGACTCACAGAGCTAGAGGAGGTGACGGCCATAAATTGAGAGCGGTCCAAGAACATCCTCTGAGGTGCGCTGCAGGCCCACACTAGTCGGGTTTAACTCAGAAGTGCAATTCGAGTTAGAACCACGGTCATGCAAAGGAGTTTGAAGATCCCTGGTTTGAGCGTTGAAGTCTCCAAGAATAATAATATCACCCAAAGCCTCAGACCATGAAATTCTCTCCTGAAGGTCACAAAAAGGATCTCCATTCTCCGAGTCATGAATGGCGTAAGAACAGGAGTTTCGAGGAAAATAACAAACAACAATAAAAATATCTCTTTGTCGGTATTTTTGCTGACCAATTCAAACCCACATAAATCTAGCATAGACGTCAGAGTGATCTACTGAAGTGAAAATGAAAATATCATCACGAACCAAGCAAGCAATACCTCCAGATCCCCGGACCCCACTAGAAGTACATACCTCATCTCTGCAAACTGACAACCACTGATAACCAGGATAACCTGGAAGAGGCGCATGGGGCTCTCGTGAGTCTCAGTAATGGCCAAAATATCTGACGACCCCATCGCATCTTGAAAAAGTCCGGGTAATGACCATAAAGAGCCATTACCATTCCAATAGTTGACAAGAAGAGAAGGGGGCTTCCTCTTGTCAAACTGCTATTGGGACTGTTATGCCGATTTGGGGGTTGTCCTCTCTACCCAACTAGTAGGAGGAGAATCACAAACCACTGCCTTAAGATTCCTGATAACAACCCATTTCCCAACATGCCTAGCATCTGACACAATTCCTTGAGCATGTTTGAGTTCTATAACTTGTGCTTTAGTAAGATCTTCGTCCAGGTAGATCTTAGAGGGGAGAGAAAACAACTTTCTCTTTGCCCTAAGGGCACGAAGCCTATTTGAAAAAGAGAAGAATCTGATGAAGAGGGTGCCCCTTGTACCAAACCAGCATCTATCCAAGGTAATATCTGAAATACCAAGTTTATCAGAGAAAAAGGAATGTCCAGCAGCAGTAGGGTTAGAAGTGGGTGTAAGACCATGAATACGCAAGTTAAGCTTGCGTGCATGCCGCACTCGCTCATCATCAATCTTACCTTCGACAATCTTGTCTAAACTCAGCCTCGGGGTAGTAGCATTTATATTGGTGCAAAGCGAAGCCCATGATTTCACCTTTTGCTTAGTTTCCGCAACCAGAGAAGAGTGTATTGTTGCCATTTCGATCTGCTGTTCTTTGATTTTGTCTAGTCCGTCTAGCTGTTCAATGACAACCTCTATGTTGGATTTTAATCTTGCTGTTTAAGAGATGAAAGTATCTAAAAAATGTCGAATATTCAAGGTATTTGATTCCATGGATTGTTTTAGAGTTGCAATTTCAGCTGTCAATTCAGAGACTCGTTCTTTCAGTAAGATGTTATCATTCCCCAGCTTCAAGAAACGATCGCACAAGCGCTGATATGTGATGGTTTGATTTTGATTGCCTGTAGTCATTGTAACCTCTAGTGTAAACCAGGGTTTGGAGTTGTATAGGTACAGAGGAGGCACAACAAAACGTAGTAAAAGAAATACCTGTCTGCAACACATGGGCGACCCACAACCACTGAATCACAAAACTAGTGATCATAAATCTCTCCTGTAGCAGTAAATGAAACACCTATAGCAAAACACCCATATACAACCTGCAAACATGCAACCCTTAAATGGAATGAAGCTCAGCTGCGAAGGAAAGGAAAAGAAGCTCAGAGCTCAATCAGAGCTGTCAGTCAACAGATATGCTCGTTTTAGTGCCTCAAAAGTGGACCTTTTTGGTGCAACAACACAAATTAAAAATATGATGTTATATTTTTAATTTGACTTTCACTTTTTAACTTAAATTCACTTTTTGTTATGTTTTTAAGTTACTTTGACTTTAAATTTTTTACTTAAAGTGATCGTAGTGCACTTTATGTTATCATTTTAAGTTATTTTAAATTGAGTTACTTTTTAATTTCTCACTTAATGTGACTATATAACTATATAGTTCCAGTTCTATTTTTTATTTTAAATCAATTGTTCATTTAAATGTTACTTTTTAAATGATGTCTATATGTTATAATTTTACATATGATAGATAAATATTGTTTATGACCCATTTAGTAACATTTTTATAAATTTAAGTGAATCAAATGACTTTAAGTTATCAAAAGTGGACATTTTACATGTCACTCGTGTACAGTTCAACTTGGTGGACCTTTTTGATGTCATTATATCAAAAGATTATCAAAAGTGAACCTTTTTGATGTCATTGCATCAAAAGGCAAGCTTTTATGTCTTTAAATCCAAAATGTGAGATGTAACTTAAAATGTGCATTACCTTCCAAAAGGTCCGATTTTGATTGCTTGCACATTTTAAAACATGTCATTGACCCAAAAAGGTCTGATTTGCCTTGTTTGCACATTTTAAAATATGCTATTGACTCTTAAAGTATTGATTTTAAACTAAAGCATGTTTTAAAATGCGTATTGCCCTCCAAAAGGTCCAATTTTGAAGGAATGCATGCATTTGGCTTACAAGAACCCGATTTTGATCATTGTGAGAGATTTACTTGATGGTTTTGCATGAGATCTTCTCCAATAGGGTCATTTTTTTTTAGCCATGGATTTTCCAACATTGAAAATGGATTTATCTTGCTA
Organism: Cupressus sempervirens; assembly: GCA_028749045.1. Taxonomy (NCBI): domain Eukaryota; kingdom Viridiplantae; phylum Streptophyta; class Pinopsida; order Cupressales; family Cupressaceae; genus Cupressus; species Cupressus sempervirens. The sequence continues at coordinate 487,506,489 of CM053785.1, forward strand.
AAAAACAAATTTTCAAACTCCTTCCAAGGGCACGTTTTTGGAAAAATCTTCAAGTAAATCCATTTTGAGTGATTTAAATCATGTTTTTGCAAGGAAAAGAGGAGTTTTGGCATCTTCAATCATTTGCAATACATCTTGGCTCACATTTTTGCACTTAAAAGCCAAAAACGAATTCATTTCATGCCTTTTATAAGTCACGATTTTGCTAAAAATGCCTAGAAAGTTGGGGTTTTAATCCACTTTTTTGCAATTTGGAGTCACTTTTTTGCATTTGGATCCATGTATATCCATTTGGAGAAGTCATTTTTGCATTCACAAGTCAAAAATGACTCAAAAACATGCATTTTTTGGCCACGTTTTTGCAAAAACGGCCCAGATTTTTGCATAAAAATTTCATGTTTTTATTCAAAAGAATCAAAAAATGGCATTTCCAGCCCACACCTTTGATCAAGAGGGATTGTTTTTGAGTTTTAAATGCATGATATTGTCTTTGGGGACCATGTATTTGGCACTTCCATGTCAAATTCGACCCTTCATTGTTCATTAATTTTTGTTAAATGCAAGTACGGAAAAAGTCAAAAAGTTGTTTGAAAATTCGGATTTGAGAAAGAATTGGTCTTTAAGTCTATAAAACTTGCTATTTTGGCTCTTTAACCTCCAAGTAAGTGGATATTTTCAAACTTGCTCATCAATTCATGCTTATCTTTCATTTCCATGCACATTATTGCTTGATGATTGCCACTAGTTGAAATCAATGCCATGGAAAGTGCATTTTTCTTTAAAAATGAAATTGTTCATTTTCTTGTTTTTGGTTTTTCCCCAATTTCCAATTACGAATTTGTGTGTTAAAGTGCTTTGCATGTTGACATGTTTGAGTCATTTGCCAAAAGTACGTTTTTGTTTTGAGTTTTTGTACTTTGTGTTTGTTTGTCGATTTTCTCCACTTTGGAGAAATTACATCTCAAGAACTTGTTTCACTTCATACGAAAGCATTGTCACATTCTATTTCCATCTTTCCATGCCACAACACTTCGCATCTCATCCGACAAATGCGATTACATGTTTTCCGTCTCATTCACCATCCGCACATGCATATAATCCCATTTTTCACTTCCATTTTCCCTCATCTCACTTTCTGCATCCATTCACACAACACAATTACATGAAATGCGTTATGTGTAATTGCATCTCAAAGGTCCTCTTTTGATTAAATATCACTTTTTGAAAAGTCAAAAAGATGTCATTTTCATCTTCCATGTACTTTGATTTCATCTTTTCACCAAAGGTGATTATAAAGTTCCTTTTCCCTCAAATTTTATTCCATTTTCATCTCCCCATATGCATTCGCGCCTTCATGAGCAATTACATGTTTCCACATCTTTCCATGCTTCACAGCTCATCTTTCATTCGCACTTACATTTAAAAGCTCATTCTTTCATCAACCTTTGCATTCCATCTCATCCTTCATCTCCCATTATATGTTGCATTTACATGTAATCCATTTTCCATGCAATGACATCTTGAAAGCCCAAGTCACGTTTGAAAATCAACAATCTCCATTTGCACGCATTCCCATGCACCAAGCACTTTACTTCAGAAAAAGAAAAAAAGAGAGTTAAAGGCGTTGATGGAAAGTTGTTCTAGGTTTACATCCAGACACTATCAAGAAGGTTTTCAAAGTGTCAGAGAATTCAGAATGTACCAATCTACAAAGGAGAATTTATGACAACTTGAGCAAGAAAAGATGGATCACATCAAGTTTCCACATGATAACAGACAATTCATCAAAGTCAAGCTATCAAAAGACACATCATCATGATTACCAAGGTGAATGCAGTGGCACAAAATACAGGAACTCCCAATCCTGTTATTATCCGGTAATCCATCGCCAAGTACAAGGCTCTTTAGAACAATCGCTATGATTATTTCCTTCTTTTCCATCTTCTTCTTCTTTTATGTTTGTAATTGAAGAGGATGTATTACATGAAAAGATGTAATTACATGTAATGCGAGTTACATGTGTATGTAAAAAATGTAATGCGAGTTGCATGTAAGCCTATATTCTCTCTTTTAGTTAGACTAGGTCAAAGTTGGTTGAGTTTCTCCCATTTTTTCCTTCACCTTTTTCTCAACTCCTGTGGCTATATAAAGGAGTGCCCCCTCATTGTAAAAGTCATCTTTTTTTGTATGCAAGAAAGATCTGCCACATTTGTGCAAGCATAATTTTGATTGTGTAGTATGAATTTGGGAGAAAAGTGAATAAATGAAGCAATTGAATTCAAAGCTTTGTTTGGAAGCAATTGTGATAGAGCAAATTAGAAGCTTTGACCGTAATTTGTGCTTATTGTCTTTGATTCATGTTATTATTGTGTGTTCAATAATAGAGCATAGTGATTTAAGAAGCAATCGGAGCTGAAGCTTTGACTGGGAGTGGTTGTGGAAATATATAGCTAGAAGCTTTGTTTGTAGCTTATACTTCTTTCTTAATTCAGAAAATAGTTAAGTTATTCTTACTTTTAGGAGTCTTTGTGCTCTAATTGTAAAGTTTTCATATAGAAGTACGACCAAACTTAGAGCCAAACCTGTACATTTTCAGCTAGCCTTTGAGTTAGTGAAGGTTTATTGTTTTATTGGTATCACTATTTCTAGCTCTTGATAGAAGTGTAGTTAGAGATTCATCGTGCCCATTACTCGCTCCATGAGTAAGTGGATTCTTTCTTGAAAGATAAGAAGAAAGGATATTGGTAACACTCATTTTATAAAATCTCTCAACTTCTTGCTTACTTTGAGTTGATCTAAGGAATGGTGAGAAGAAGGAGCTTTCCTTTTAAGGTAGGAGAGACTTTGCCTCACACGTATTGGCTGGTCATCCTATTTTGCGACTGAATTTGTACCCAAAACTGTCGGTTTCAAAATATCCACCCAACATGATGCATGATGGATACCTATGCAGAGTTTCTGAAAGATCATCCATAAGTGTTGTCAAAAATCTCGATGCTTCATCAAGGAACTCCATGCGGTTGCCATGTTTCAATTTTTTGAATTTAAAGCCCGATGACAATACCACCAAGACTATAGCAGGATATTCTGAAAGTATTAAATCTAATAGTTTTCCAAATAGAGTGACAAGTGCTCGGTGATTAGAAGAAATTGAAATATGTTGTGGCTTTACACTTTGATTTCCGCAAGGAAATGCGTTTGGAAATTTACATAGCCAAATGCATGTCATTAAAAAAATCCAAAATGATGCTCTTGTTGCAGTGATTTATCCTTACTAGGATGATTACAAAGAATTATTACTTTACGTGAAGAAGATAAATGGCTTGTTTTCGGCTAAAGCAGCAGTTATGTGTATGAGGAGTTGTGACTAGAATTCATTTTTCATAATCAAGTAGTTCCAATTGTCGATTGGTAATTGGGTAAAGCCAAGAGACACAATAGTTCATGTTCGTGCCTTTTCATAGAAGTATAAGTATGCAATGTAAAATAAAACGAGACTTACAATTCATATTCATTTACAATTTCCTAAAAAAAATTCCATACTCAAGTTATACATGCACATTTGACATATTATGTTCTTCTATTAGCGAAGATTGAATAATTGAACAAAGCTTGTGGATTTGGATTATTGGATAAAATTTTATGGGTTTCTGGGATAAATTTGCAGTAGATGGATCATCCGTAAGGAGCGTCTTTATTGCAATTTTATTTCCGACATAATTAGTAAGCATAATTATTTACTTTAATTTCTAGAGTTGGAAATATTATTAAGTTGCGTCCTTTATAATTATTTTTAAATTCTATATATATATATTGTATCTGTGTTTGGTTTGTCTTCTAATCATAGGAGTTAAAGCGCATTCTAGACTAGTTTAAAATTGTGTGTATATATTTGATCTGTCACGTCTTGATTACTTAATTGTTTTTGGTTAAGGTTCATAGAATTTTATAAAGTTGTACATAATAACTTGTAATATTGACTCTATTTGCCTTTTAAATTTTGGCACTCGTCTTTATATTGTTCATGATTCATAATCCATACGCTGACAATTATCTTTCCTTTGAAGAATTAGTAGATTCATTTGTTGGATTAATCCATAAATATTCTTATTTTAAAACATTCATATATTCATTTATTATTCTCAATTCATAATTTGCAAGTTTAAAATTTTTCTATAATCCTTTCCATTTGGAAAACTTTCATTTTATTCACATTCTAACCAATCTACTCTAAGCATCTTGGATCTAAGTTATTTGTTCAAGATCAGGTACACCCGCCTTGGCCTTGTAGAGCTAGAAGTGTAGAAGATCAAACTGATTGATCTTGTCAAGTTGGCCATAACTGGTTGGATATCCCAATATCAAGTTGGCAAGACTTGTAGGATTCCAATTTGTGGTTTTGGGAACCAACACCTTCAAGATATATTAGTTATTAGTTAATGGACTTGTAGCAAAGGTCGTATCTTCTGAATGAGGTAAACCTACCCTTTCTAGCATATTCAATATTGTTTGGAACAATATAGTCATTGTTCTTACCATTAGTTGATAATCCTTATGTAATACTTGTATCATGTTCTTACTAGAGGTAGCCATATTGATAAGCTAGTTAATACATGTTTTTATTAAATTGATTGTATCTATATTAATGTCACCCTAGACATTTATTATCGTACCATGTTATGCCATTATGGATTTAATCATAGTAAAGATGAAGCTTGGTATTTATCATTTTTTTTATTATATAACTTATATTGTAAAATATGGTGATAATTTATTTATTTTACATATAATATTATTTGTCAAATTTATATATTATGTTCTTATATTATTTTAATGCTATGGTCAATTTAACAAAAAGGCAATTCATTTGTTTATTAATTTAATTTTTATTTATTTATTATTAAATCCTAATATAGAAAGGGGACATTACAATCGACCCTTCCCAAAATCACTTGTCCTTAAGCAATCACCAATGAAACATTCAGATTGAATGACCTTAATTTAAAAATTATTCGTCATACTATTCAATTCTACAATACATTAGAATAATTCAAAGGTTGAACTTATCTTGATGTATTGTAGCACTTTGCCTCTGTTGGGTGATTCTTTACTCCTTGATGACTAAATACATAATGTCCCCAACCTTGACACTCACTGAGAATGTCCTTGTCTCTTGCTACTCACTGAGAATGTTTCTTACCTTGACACTTACTAAGAACATCTTGATGCGACTTGACACTTGCTAAGAACGAGTTTGATTCTTGGCACTCTCTAAGAACAACTTGAGACTAACACTCACTAATTATGTCTTTGGCACTCACTAAGAATGCCGCCAATCTTAACACTTCTAAGAATGTCTTGATTAGTTTTGACACTCACTAAGAAACGCCTTGGCACTCACTAAGAACGCCCTTGCTCTCGACATTCACTAATAATATCTAGATCTGGTTTGACACTCACTAAGAATGTCCTTGGCGGGTGATCCCACAATAATGGGTTCCACTTTTTGACCAATTTTGACTCTAAAATCAATATTTTTGCAACAAACGTCACGTTCAAGTGACTATATCTCCAAAACTATAAATAATTTCAAGATGACATAAACTAGTGATTTTGAGTACTTTGTTCCTACTTTGTAACCATATTTTTTAATCTAAAAAAAAAAATTATTTATGTCAATTTTTTTTATCTCCTCCAAAAAGTGGTACATAATAAAATTCAATATTTTAAAAAGTGACAGTCCGTTTGACACACATAACTTTTTTTCTAGAAATGATAATGAAGTAATTCTTTCTGCGCTTGATTTGTAGCATCAATATCCAGTGTCTGCATTTGGTTTGATTTATTTTTGTTGAATATTGTATAGTTTATGAAGTTTTGAAGTGACATGAACCATAATTCAGACATACGTTCCGTTTGACACAGATAATTTGAAGTCAATTTATCATAAACCATTTTTTTTTTTTGAATAGAAAGGTATCTCAATAAGCCAGTGCCTCCATATTTTTCAAAATTTTTTTGACCTAATTTACTAATTTTCCCGAGGTGTCAAAGTCGGTTGATGTTCAATCGGTAATGAACCTATAATGAGTTAAACTCATATTTGGAAGTCTTAATGATTAAATTATGTAATAAAATTATAGTCGTTGGAAAGCTTGCTTCGAGAAGCACATTTTGACATTTTTTATTTTACAGTAGGAGATCATTCTCCTACAATTATGGCAGTCAAAAGAGCAAAAACAAGAAAAAAAGAAAAAAAGGTTAAAATTTTTGTGATTTTGCATGTTCGTGCGAACACGTTTACCATGTTCGCGTGAACCTATGTTCGCGCGAACATGCAAATCATGTTTGCGTGAACATATATATCACATATGTTCGCGCGAACATGATTAAAAAAAAAGTTCGCGCGAACATATGGTAAACTCAATTTCTCATTTTGAAATTTTTTTCATTTTTGTTCGTCCCACTAAAGTGGAACCCATTATTGTGGGTTCACCCTGGCACTCACTAAGAATGCCCTTGATTGTAATAACCGTCTGGTTATAGCTAAATCAAACATCAATTTCTTTCACATTTCAATGGTTTGACTTTTTGTCAAACACTTGGCAAGTTGCCCAATTACCACTAAATATATGATGTCTTAAATTTTCAAACGCAATATCAGGATGTAGAGGAAATTGATCACAAATTTATTTAATTTTGGCCTTATAAGTTTCGCATAAATAAATACCAAAGGGCAATAAACAATTCTGAAATGATTTACACTAGTGTCTGAATTCATTAATCAACAAACCATATAGCAATATAATGAAAAGGGAATTTAATTGTTGGCTTATTATAACTCAGAATTTGAAGCCAACCTGTTTACTTTCAAACTATGTAATATTAACTAAATTTTACAAGTTAAGAACCTGGTCTTTGACGTAGAATGTAATTGCAAAGTCAAACTGAAAGCTGCCAAGGCCAATTTCAATTTGGCGTTCACAATCAATGCTTACAAATGCTGCCCAAAACAAACTCCAATCTGTAGACTAAACCCTTGTCCAACAATAGAGAAATTATAATACTCAATTGTATAAATGCTCCTCGGCCACAGTTAATACAAAAAGAGGAGACGATAATAAAACTCAAAAATCCACAATACCTCAGCTGTGGATTCTCAGAATTAAATCTACAATACTTCAGCTGTAGATCCCAAACCCTTATACTTCAGCAAGGGCACAAACTTCACACACAGAAATGTTACAAAGACAACAAGAGCAAAATCAGAGAATCAAATAATTGGATGCTTTTCTCATCAAATGTCCTCATATTTATAATCTCCAAATGGCACCGGTTTTTCAAAAGAACTCCACTTAAGAAGCTTACTTTACACAACATTAGAATATATTAAAGTGCCATTAATATAATTTATTAATTGCTTTTGGCTCCAGGAAATGACCTTTTCCACTATAACTTAAAATTCTGACATGCAAGACCACTGCTTCTTGTTCCCATGATTTAAAATTTTTTGTCCTAGTTCCAACAAGCTATGATATTGAGGTGACCAACAAACAACACCAACAAAAATAGCAACCTCAGCGCACTTAGATGAATGATAATAATTCACCCGTCTTGCGAAAACAACTGAAGAAGCATCAAAATCGAAATCTGACAACACCAAAGTGATCCTAATGATGAAAGACGATGAATGAACCTGATGGGGTGACTTACTATAAAAAGACACTCCCTCCAAGATTCTTCAAGATTCTTGGAGACCAAATTGGAAGCCCGAAATAAAAATCGAGAGCATCACCCAACTCCTCTAACTCAATTGAGCTCATCAGAAAAAACAGCTTGATTTACTATAAATAGTAAGGGAGCCAAATTACACCATAGGCTGTTGGAAAGCCTATAACCACATAACTGAGACCCTCAAATCCTACTACTAGCTCATGAGGGTCGCGATGGTGAACTGACTTAGCCAACTGTAGGAACTTGCTAAAAAAGTGGACATTACGTTGATCTCGACATTCACTAAGAATGTCTTGATTTGGTTTGACACTAACTAAAGATGTCTTGGATCTCGACATTGAGAATGCCTAGATCTCTTTCTATGTGTTTCTTTATTATCCAATTCTTCTAGCTTATTTGCTTGTCCTCTTTTGCACTAATAATTATGTTTCTTTATTATCTCTTTTAATTGTAAGTATATAAATTAATTGTAGAGTGCCATATTCTGTTTCTTTTTGTACATAACTAAAATGCTGAGTGCTATGATTTATACTGCACATCTTTCTATTGTGATTTTAAATAGCATGTTTAAATATACTTTCTAGAGTTTATAGATTATAGTTTATGCACGTACATAGCTCTTACTAATTAGTTATTGGTTTTAGTTGATTGGTTCTCATATTGCCCTTGTTGTGTAACAAGTGACTTCTTGTTTAGAGTTGTCATATTTGTTGAGCATCTGAAAGACATTTCGCATAATATGCAGAGTTCTTGCAATTCCTGTAAGGCATTGTTTTTGGAAGTTAATGTATGCTTTTATTGCTACACAGATTGTGGTTGATTTAGATGAAGAGGATGAGAAACCAAAACAACAGCATCAGGGTCATAGCATGTCCCTAAGAAGACGGTATTTATGGTTTTGGGTCATTTATATCATATGTTAAATGAATTTACATGCTGCTGTGGTGTAGACAAAAGATCAATTGACTGGAATATTTCTTATTCTAGCTGGCTGTGTCTTTTTTTTCAGGAAAAAGAAGGAGCCCCCAATTTACTATCCTGAAAGGTATATGGAATCAAAGCCACATCAAAATGATTTTTTAATACTACTGTTGAGTTTTAGAAGGTTATTGAATGAGTGGAGTCTCCAATATGACTGGTTATCTTGGTTGCCTCTCTTATGTGTAGAAATCATCCAGAGTCTGTGGAAATTACTCGCTCGGATATGGAATGCTTAGCTCCTTGCTCATATTTGTCTTCTGTAATAATGAACTTCTACATTCAGTAAGAATCTGTTCTTGTTCTCTTTGTAACTTACATGTTCATGCTACTTGGCTTTGCTGGTTATATTTTTTATATTGTTGCTAGTAAGGCAATAGTATTCGAGATCATGAAGTTAGGTACTAAATTTAAAGGAAGGAGCTATTATCTGAATACATTTTCTTGGGTTGATGCCACAATTCTGATTATATAAAAGATCATTATTTAAATTGTGTTTTTATATTTGTATAATCTCTGTTCATTGTTGTTTGTTAATGTTGGTTTATGAGTCATATTGAAGATCATGTGCTAGCAAACACGTCTTCATATGTTAACATGCCAAACTGTTTCCGTCACCCTTGTGCTTTCTTACTTAGAATTGCATTGGAAACACCCTGTAACTACTAATAGTTTTAGGGCTATTTTACTAGGGAGTGCCATATTTACGTCTGGAATATTGTTCAGATCAGCTGAGGTGACTTTAAAGCACAATTTTAATTTTGGAGTTTGTCTACATCGTAGCTCTCAAAACTTGAACCCAAAAAAGAAACATGGTATAAAATACAAGGTCAGAGAATGTAATGTCCCTACTTGCAAGGGCTTATAATATTGTCCTATTTTTTTTTCAAATAATCAATTTAAAGGTTATTATTGTATTATTAATGATTCTTTATATATGTATATATTCCTACCCAATCTATTACATTGTACGTATAGGCTAGGTCACCCGGGAATTGGACGAGGAGACCGCATTAAAGGCTTGACAGGACCTTGGTTCTGCGTTTCAAATGAGTGCTTTCCATCCCTCACCATGTCTAGATGCTATACCATACCTCAGTCCTCAAACATTGTAGTGGGGTCCCGTAGCTTGATAAACCTAAGCCCAAGAGTCGGTATATTCCCCTCTTGCCTTAGGACTCAACCCTACCCTCTTATCCACCTAGTTCTTATTGATTAATGTAATTCTTGGAATTGTTTTCAAGTCATTATCATCTTTCAATCAATAACATCAATTAGATGTTTATTTCTTTTATTTAATTATGTCAAATGAAAGAAAATGTTTGTTCTTATTACCTTGGTATTTCTATATAATTATGTTACCTCATTATTATCATAATTAATATTAAACAACATTTAAAATAATAAATGTTTACCTTATTACCATTTTTCTTTTCCAAGAGTCACAACTTTTCATTATAGAAATCCTTTGAAATGTCACAAGACTTCATAGTTATAATCTTTTCAAAAAGTCACAACACTTCATAACTAAAATCCTTTGGAAAAATCTCAATACTTTATAATCACAATATTTTTGAAGAATCACAACCATTCATAATTATGACCCTTTCAAAGGTTCATATCCTTTCAATATTATTCATACCTTTTCAAAAAGTCACTTCCTTATTTTCTTCATGATATTACTTTCCTCTTCCCTTTTTCCTTTTTGAACTCCTCTCTTCTCCTCTTCCTTTTTCCCTCTCTAAAATAAACTCTCCTCCCTTTTATATCTTAATTTTAAGGAGTCATGTCTATTTGTTAAATCTCTCTTGACTTTTCATTAGATTTAGTTAATTTATATCATTCTATGTTATATTATTTATTTACTTACTTGTGTTTATTATTATTTATTATGAAATTCTATTTAGAAATTTAATATACTTTCTACAATATTGTCTCTTGTATTTAATTTTATTTATTTCTTTACTCATTGAAATTTTATTAAGTTTTAAAATATCATACTAAATATTATTTTAATAATAATATAGATTAAATTATTATTATTTTCTTTTTTATATTTTAGTATTAGTCTTAACATAACTTTATTGTTTATTTAATAATATTGTATTATCTAATAATTATTAAAATTCTATTTTAAAATAGGGATATGACAGTTCGCCCTTCCTCAAATTGCTTGTCCTCAAACAATTATATAACTTCTTCTGTTGAGCTGAAATTTATATTTCTTTTAGTCCAAATTCTTAGGTTGCTATCATGGATATGTTTGAATCATTTCTAATAGTCATTGAATTTCTACATTAGTCTTTCACATAAATTATTTTTCTAAATCCCCTTTAATCCTATAGGATGGCAAGATCATGCTCTAATACCACTGTAATGTCCCTACTTGCAAAGGCTTATAATATTAACCTATTTTTTTTCCAAATAATCAATTTAAAGGTTATTATTGTATTATTAATGATTCTCTATATATGTATATATTCTTACCCAATCTATTACATTGTACGTGTAGGCTAGGTCACCTGGGGATTAGACAAGGAGACCGCATTAAAGGCTTGAGAGGACCTTGGTCCCCACTTTTCAAATGAGTGCTTCCCATCCCTCACCATGCCTAGATGCTATACCATACCTCAGTCCTCGAATATTGTGGTTGGGTCCCATAGCTCGATAAACCTACACCCAAGAGTCGGTATATTCCCCTTGCCTTAGGACTCAGCCCTACCCTCTTATCCACCTAGCTCTTATTGATTAATGTAATTCTTGGGATTGTTTTCAAGCCATTATCATCTCTTAATCAATAACATCGATTAGATGGTGATATTGCTATCAGGATTAAAATTATCTCCTACTTATCAATCGATTAGATGTTTATTTCTTTTATTTAACTATGTCAAATGAAAGAAAATGTTCATTCTTATTACCTTGGTATTTCTATATAATTATGTTACCTCATTATTATCAGAATTAATATTAAACAACATTTAAAATAATAAATGTTTAACTTATTACCATTTTTCTTTTCCAAGTCACAGCTTTTCATTACACAAATCTTTTGAAAAGTCACAACACTTCATAGTTATAATCCTTTCAAAAAGTCACGACACTTCATAACTAAAATCCGTTAAAAAATCCCCAATACTTTATAATCACAATATTTTTGAAGAATCACAACCTTTCATAATTATGACCCTTTCAAAGGTTCACATCCTTTCAATATCATTCATACCTTTTCAAAAAGTCACTTCCTTATTTTCTTCATGATATTACTTTCCTCTTCCCTTTTTCCTTTTTGAACTCCTCTCTTCTCGTCTTCTTTTTTCCCTCTCCAAAATAAATTCTCCTCTCTTTTATATCTTAATTTTAAGGAGTCATGTCTATTTGTTAAATCTCTCTTGACTTTTCATTAGATTTAGTTAATTTTAATCATTCTATGTTATGTTATTTATTTACTTACTTGTGTTTATTATTATTTATTATGAAATTCTATTTAGAAATTTAATATACTTTCTACAATATTGTCTCTTGTATTTAATTTTATTTATTTCTTTACTCATTGAAATATTATTATTATTTTTAATTATTTAAAATATCATACTAAATATTATTCTAATAATAATATAGATTAAATTATTATTATTTTCTTTTTTATATTTTACTATTAGTCTTAACATAATTTTATTATTTATTTAATAACATTGTATTATCTAATAATTATTAAAATTCTATCTTAAAATGGGGATATGATAGAGAATAGAAAGTGACCACAAACTCTAAATTCAATACGAAAACTTCCCAAATGCGTGATTGTAATGTCCCCTTTTTCTGGGACATTATAATTCTGTGTGGCCCACTTGCTTCGCCAAGGTTCGGGGGTGGATAGGTTCTCTATGGGGTTCAATGCGAGATTTGGCATAGAAATTTCTAGTTCCAAACCCATTAGGGTAGTTTTGGCAAGTTGACCAGATGCTTACTATTTTTAGTAAGTAATCAGAGCACAGTATTTTCGGTACCTTAGTGTTGGTTTGGAAGCGTCTTGCCGAGAGCTTTCCAACGAGCTATGGCATGTGATTATCTGAGTTCATTTGGTCAGCTATTTTAATACTTGATGATTATATGGTTTCCTGACTACGTGACTATTAAAGTCATTTAACTTGTTACTTTATTTTAAAAGTTACTATGTTCACTTTAGTGACTAAAGGACAAAAAAGTTGCTTTATCCCACATTGCCTAAAAGAGCATGCATCACATTGGGAAAAGGCATAAAGGTACAACAGGCTCTACATGGGAGGATATATGAAGATTATAATACTCAAGCAAATATTAATTTGGGAATTGGAAACAATTGCTGATTTCTTCTTCTAGGACGCAAACCCTTGGAGAAGCGTTTGAAGGTTGGACGCAAACATAGCCTTCTTACAAGTTTCATTTATATTTCCAATCTGACTGTCATTTTCTGTTTATAAGATTGGATTACTTGAGTTGTTGCACGTTATTGTATTGCTAATGTATGATACAGTAGTGCATTTTGAGTTATTTGAGTTAACTCTTGGTTTTAATATGTACTTCTGATTATTGGAGAAAATAAATACATTTCTTTTCTGGAGTTTCTCATAAGTTTATTTGCTGGTTATGAACAATTAATGTTCTGGAATTTAGATTAAGTCTTGGTTTACTGTACAGTTTTAAATTTGCACTTTTAATATTAAGGGTTTTGGGAAAATATCTTGAAAGGGATATTACAGTGATTTTTCATTTTCACCACATTTTTATTCTTTTTTGTCTTCAAAAAGTGATTTGTATTGCTTCACACACTATGCTATATGCATATATATTTATTTATTTGAGCAAATAGTTAACAAGAAGATATCGTGCCAAATTATACAAAGTTCTCTTTCAGACTAAGTTATGGGCAGATATGTGAATCCAGTATGTGGGTACATGAAATTCTTTTTGGGGGTTAGGGTATGTACTACGTATGCACACATGTTTATATATGCACACACAAAAAGAAGAAGAGAAATACACAGAATTGTAAAACTAAATCATTTCATAGTATGATACTTGATCATTGATCAAAGACAAATGCTAAAGATAAATATTAAATGCCAGTTGATAGTAGAAAAAATGCTCAAATAAGCCATATCGATGATATCATATATGTCTATGTTTACAATTGTAATAAAAATCATTACAATTACATAGATTATGAAATGTAGCTCTTGAAATATGATCAATGTTCATCAATCATCAAAGCAAATAGACAAGTACCCATAGATGCACCCATACTAGGTGCATACCCAGATCCCGTTCGGGGTTTGTGGGTATGAACCTGGTAACTTAGCTTTCAAATCCATTGAGCATCCCTAGAATATTGGATGTGTTGGACTTGTGCATTTTAGAGATTGTACTCGAATGTGCATAAAGTATTAACATAGCCAAGACCAAGCTATAGGAAGCTTATTCCACATAAACAATGGTGTAGGTGCAATTTGGAGGAATGAAAAAGATTAATCTTGTTGCACTGTACTGTGTGTCAAACTAAGTTGCTTAATTGGATTCAGGTTTAGGTATGGGTATGTGGGTATGGCAGAATTTTTTAGAGGGTAGGTATGTCTATACAAATACAAATAAGATCTATTAATATATACATATTTGCAGCCTTATAGAGGGAAATAAATTTAGAATAGCATGTCTCATTCATGTGCTAAACAAAATTAGTATAAATATTTAAATTTTGAAAATAAAATAATTTTTTTTTATATCAATTCGCCAACTCTTGAATGTCATGATACATCTTGAATTCGTTCTTCATTAGTTCACTATTAAAATAATAATAACATGAATAATCAGTATTAGATGGGTCATTAATGACCAACATCAACATTATCATTGACATTAGATGATCTCAGTATATTAGAAGAGCCAAATAATACTAAATATTTGTTAGATATCTAGTTTTGTTGTAGCTGAAGAAATCATATCACTTTCCTTTAGACTCACATCTCACCACGTGCTCCCTTCCTTACACTCACTTTTTTGAGTAATGAGGTGCAAGTTGGAATGCACAAGACCTAGCTTGTTTACCTTGTTGAAATGGTTGCATTTCATTGAGTGGATGGAGCATGCATTCCAGTTTCAGCTTGATGAGAAAGAGGTAGCGACCTATCAAAGTGAATGAGTTATAATTCTAAAATTGTAAATTAAACTTTAGATTTGAAATTAATAATTTTATTATTACAAAAATGATAAACAATTTAAATTTCGAGAGTGCAATAAAAGTTAAGAAACTTAGTTGTGAGAAAATTTTGAACGCAAGAGTTTGTAGGTGTAAATGAAAGTCAATTGAGGTACTACTAAGTGTGAGCATCCTTCTTATACATGACATGGAGAGTGAAACACTTTGACCATTGGAGGCTACAAATTCAGAATTCATTTATAATTAAGTCCTTCATTTTAGGACTGCGGAGGAGTTTAGTAAGTGATTTCCTATTCCTTTTAATAAATTCCACATTTGTGCATGGTGGTGCCCTTGACAACGTAGCAAGAATCTCATCACTGTAAAATTTGGAAGTGCATACAAATAAATAAGATGGTGTGGGCCTCAAAACAAACTGTTTGCACCCTACCATAGAAAGTCACTTAACTATCTTGCTCTTTTTCATTGATGATGGATTTCATCTTCTCAACGATTGAGTCAGTACCATTCTATACCTCTCTTAAACATGGTTTATCCATATTGGTAAAACACATTTACTCATGATGGGCATGGTGAAACCAAGAAAATGTTTTAGCCCAGTCCTGCCATGGACTATGGTACTCAGGGAAATGCAAATCATATTGTTGATGGACTGTGATACTAGTGGAAATTCAATAGGATTGGTAAATTGCTTCAAGAAGGGAGTCTAATTACATATTTTAATGAGAAATTGAGCTGAGGGAAGAGACACTTGGCCTATGATCCAGAGGTTCACTATAACCCAAGCCTCGAAGAAGTGAAGATTATTTGTTTCCAAAATAATGTTTGTTGTATTAACAAGAAGCCCTACAATATTTGAATGGCCAAGGAAAATTGAATTGCAGACATGTGTTGGGTATAGTTCATGCAGAGCTAAATATTCATGCTGAGCCATAGGAGTGAAAAGTTAGAAAAAGCTGCATATGTCTTGAGTAAAAGAAACAATTTTCTGAAATAAATGCAACTAGAACAAGTGGGATTTGAAGAACTCAAACATAAGGATGATCTAGAATTTGTGGAAGCTTGGAAAACCAGGCATTGATAGTTAAATGACTGAAATAAGTGGTTGGACTGTTTCATTGAGGATGATATGCTATTTAAAGAAAACAAATTGTGCATTCCTATGAGTTCAATGAGGAAAAAATGTTTTAAAGAGAAGCATGGTGGTAGGTTAGCAGGACATTTTGGCAGTTGCCAATACCAGAATAGAGGCTTTGGTAAACGAGCATTACTTTTGGTCTCAAATATATAAGGATGTAAGGAAGCATGTTTAACCTTGTAGGACATGTTAAGTGGAAAATGCAAGTAGTTAAAGCACTGAATTGTATCAGCCTTTAGTAGGGATAAAGAAATCTTTAGATGATATCAACATGATTTTCATATTTTAGATATGCCAAGAACACGCAGAGGCCATGATTCCATGTTTGTATTAGTTGATAAAATTTTGAAGATGGCCCATTTCAATCCTTGTGATAAGACACATGATGATGATCTATTTTTCAAGAATATTTTGAGGTTACAAGATTATAAGAGAGAACACTTTGGAAGAAGATGAATACATACCTAAAATTCAATTCAATATTTCATCCATAGATTGATAAATAGATGAAAGTGGTAAATAGGAGCTGGGATACTTGTTGTGATGCCTAGTATGAGTTAAGCTAGGAAATTAAGTTACAACTCTAGCACAAGTAGACTTTTTTTTACAAGTGTGGGAGTGGAAGTAGGGAAGAAATCATTTGAAATTGACTAGATTACAAACTAGAGTAGTGAAACTTAGAGACATCGACAAGGAAACTAAAAGGAGAGTGGAGATAGAAGAATTTGTAGGATACATGGCAACAAGTCACAATCAATTCAAGGAGCATAAATACGAAGGACAAACAAATGATAAGCTTAGATAAAGAACTTTCCATTGGGGACAAAGTCACAATATATCTCTGAAAAGGAAGTTTTCCAACAACGTGAAGATGAGGAGGTTTGGTTTGTGTAAGTATCTCAAATAGTTTGATTCAAGGAGCACTTGTGAGGTTGAGTTACTAGGAGCACTTGGTTTTTACCTATATTCAACATCGTAGACTTCCATGAGTACCACGAAGGCCAGTCAAATGGAAACACCCCATAAGCTTCATTAGCAAAAACAACTAGTGTGATTACCATATGAGCATATATAACAAAATTTTGATAATAGAATCCGGAAAGCTCCAAAAGTAAGTGGTTTCAAGAACACTTGGTTGAGAAGAAAGGAAGATCATTAGAAGACTCATCATGGATTCACAAGCTAAGGTGGAGTTCCTTAGATTTCCTCTAAGTATGGGACTCACCTTTCAAACAATTTGAGGTGTCTAATAAAGTAGCGTTCCGATGCATCCTACCACATTTCACAACTATAGAGAACTATAGTTCAATAATAGGTAATGCACTACAATTTGTTAGGAGTATTGGATTAGATTAACAAGAAGATATCATTACTAGAAGTCTTCAAGTTCATAGTCAACACCCAACTCATTATGCAAAGTTTGTGGCACCATTCTGTAAGTTTTCGAATTCAATTAAACATATCAGAAGGTATTATGAGACGAGAGACCTTTAGTAGAATTATAATGTGACTTTTCTAGGTGATTCGTTGGGGCCACCTCCCTTCTAATTACTATTGGGATTGAGATTGTCCATCTCCTCCCATTCTAATATTCCTTGGATGTTCCTCCTCCCCTTCTCCCCCACAAGTAGGATTTGAACATGTGCTTTAGACATGATATCTACAGGTAGTACCTTCATACCACTTGGGTGAATCCCTAAGGGGGTCTTCGTCCAATGATCGCTTCTATGCTGAGGAATTTTTAGAGATTCGGGATGGTATTATTGTTTGACCTTCCTACACTTCTTGGTAGTGGAAACACTCCCTTAGGATTCCTCTTGGGTCCTTTAGAGTTGGTTCCCGTCACCTTCGTATTGAGACCGATCACTTATTGGATAGAGGTGAAAAAACCTGTCAACATTGTATTCTCAATAAGGTTTAGTCAATGGAGGACTTTATCTTTCACTGCCTTATTTATTATGAGATTCATGGTAGGTTCTATTTTCTCTTTAGAGAGTCTTGTTCCATCTCATCCTTCTTCAAGGACATAGACCAGAGATGTGCGGCTCTTTATCTTCAGGAAGCCACTCACTTGAGGGACCACTGTCGTATATCGGATTAGCTTATCGCCTCTTTCTTCCCATAGATGGTTCGTGGCACCAAAAGGCACTTGGACTCGCCTCTTCTACCTAGATCTGTGAGGCCTCGAAGACCATATTCGCAGAGATCTAGATCCGCTCACTTTGCCTATACGAGACACCTACAGAGGCAACAACACCATCAGCACCGCCCTACTAGCACCACCACCTCTATAGGTTATCCCTCCATTATGAGGTTTGTCACTCTCCCTTTAGTTTCTTATCTTTGGTGTGGTGGGGTCACTGTTTTGCCCTTTCCACCCCGCCAAGTTTTTCGGGGTCTCAGCTTGTTCCTTCTTTCTATTTTCTTGTTTATTTCTGGTCATTGTTTGGTGTTCTTGCTGTTGTTTATCTTCAACAATTGATGCTTCATCATTGGATTTCGGTTGACCCACACCTTGTAGTTGATGTGGATAATTTCTATAGCTTGGAGCTAATATATAAATACCTCTTGGATTCATTTGAAGGATAGTAAGGTAGAATGCTTCCTTGAATGTTAGTAGTCTAGTTAGCGACAATAGTAGTGGTAGAGTAATACAACAATAGTAGTCTGGAGCATCATATCTTTACATATAAGCCTATTGTAAGATTGTGGTGGCCTATGAGCCAATTTATAATTGTTTGATCTGCTTGTGATAGGTCAGTGAGCTAGTTGTAAGCATTTGTGATACCAAATAAGTGAGAAGATGCTTTACTATTTTGTGTTAATTCCCATTGTGTTAACTTTAAGTGGCATAGTTGGAGAGTCCTTTCCTTGGGCTCTTCATCTGCTATTGTAACACATTTATCAACACTCTAAATAAATCCTGAAGTATGTCATGCTGATTGTTGTTTATCTAGCTATAGTAAACATTTTTTTATGTACACTCACTATAAGGAAATCACCATAATTTGTTCTTGTTCATATGTCATGTTGTCCTGCATTTTGTCACAACAAATTGTAGGTAACAGTATGAAACTTTTTCAAATTAGTTTCGCATTTCTCTAAGTTTAGTTCATTATTTAATTGGTTAGTACTGATCAACCAATCACTACCAATTGATATAATGGACTCTTTTAATGAAGGCTTTCGTCAAGTCTTTTTACATTTTTTTGTTTGTCGAGCTTATGCTTGATTTTTGAGGCTTCATTGTTATTTTCTTTGATTTTGAGTGTGTTTGTTGGTTTTTAGTCCTTTGGTTTTGCTCAAGTCATGGCTTTCGGTTTCTCCTTTGATTTAATCTATCCTAGAGCTTAATCAGAGTTGTTAGTCAAAAGATATGGCCATTTCAGTGCCCAAAAAGTGGATTTTTTTGATGCAACAACACGAATTAAACATATTATGTTATATTTTTAATTTGACATTCACTTTTTGAAAAATATAACTTAAATTCACTTTATGCTATGTTTTTAAGTTACTTTATCAATTAAATTCTCATTTAAAGTAATGATAGTGCACTTTATGTTATATTTTTAAATTGAGCTTACTTTTTGATTGTTCACTTAAGTGACTATATTAACTATATAGTTCAATTTAATTTTTGACATTAAATCAAATGCTCCAGTAAATATTACTTATTAAATGATAATTACATGTTATATTGTTAATATGATATTTAAATATAATTTATGTCCCACTTAAGTAATATTTTATTGAAATTAAATTGACATGTGCTTATTAAATCACTTAAAGTAATCAAAAGTGGAACTTTTTCATGCTATTGCATGTAAATTTTAACTTAGAGTGTAAAGTCACTTAAAAGTGGACCTTTTTGATGCCATTGCATGTAAACTCACTTAAAATGTGGAATGACATAAAAAAGGTGAGCTTTTTGGTTTAGTTGCATATGCATGTTTTTAGAATATGCATACACATACAAAATGTGAGTTTTTAAACTAAAGACATGTTTTAATATATGCATACACCTCCAAAAGGTGCGTTTTGCATTAAAACACATGCTCTTGCCCTTCCAAAACCCATTTTTAGAGAAACTTCATGCAATGAGCTCTCAAGAACACGTTTTTGAAGTTTTTTGCTTGACTCATGAAATTTCATGAAATATTTTCCATTAGGGTCATTTTTGCAAATCTATTTGTTTCCAAACATTGAATGTTGTGACTTCACTCCATCTTCCATTCTATTTCCATCTTTTTATGTCACAACACTTTGCATCTCATTCGTGAAATGCAATTACATGTATTTCATCTCATTCATCATCCGCACGTGCATGTAATCTCATTTTCCATTTCCATTTCCACTCATCTCATTTTCTGCATTCAATCGCATGACATGATTAGATGAAAAGTCTTTTACATGTAATTATGTCTTTAAAACCTATTTTTGACCAAAAGTCATTTTTTAAAAGGTCAAAAATGTCATGTGCATGTTTTCCCATGTAATTTGACTTACTTTTCGTCAAAGGCATCAATAAGTTCACTTCGCCTCAAGGCACATTGCATTTGTCCCTTCCATATGCACTTACAACTCTATTAGCAAATACATGTCATTTCACTTCCTTTGTCATTACGCATTTCATCTCATTCGTGATCTGCACTTACATGTAAGCTCATCCTTCATCCGCATTCACATCTCATCTCACCTTCCATTCCTCATTACATGCAATCCATTTTCCATGTAATGACATCTTGAAAGCACAAGTCAATTTTTAAAAGTCGAGAGTTTTCATTTACATGCATTCCCATGTGTTTCACTTTCAAGTTCTGAAGCATATTTATCACCCACTTCATATTTTCTCTCTCTCCACCTACCTTTTTCCATCTTCTACATATGCTTTCCGGTTCATTTATAGCCATTACATGTGTTGCATAAGTATCTAATTCATACTTTGAATAACCACTCCTCGTGTATTCGTCATTGTAACTCAAATCTCAAAGCTTTCATGGATTCAATCTCATTGAAACTTTCATGTTGTAGCAAGTCAAGATATGCTAAAATTTCTATAAAGAACGAAGACATCCAGTAAAGAAGGCGTGCTTCAAATCAAAGAAGTGAGAATTCTTTTGGTCTTCATTTTTCCAATGGTTGTTTGAGAACCCGAGTTCATGATGGTATGAGCCAAGCACTTCGTTTCAAAAAAAAGAGAGTTAAAGGTGCTGATGGAAAGTTATTTTGAGTTTACATACGGACACCATCAAGAAGGTTTTCAAAGTGTCAGAGACTCCAGTTTGTGCTGATCTACAAAAGGTGAATTCACAACTTGAATGAGAGAAAATCAAGTTTTCAAACGACAACGGACAATTCATCAAAAAGAGTCAGAGGTTATCAAAAGACGCAACACCATGGTTATCAAGGTGAATGTAGTGGCACAAAATACAGGAACTTCCAATCCTATTATCATCTGGGATTGCATCGCCAAGTACAAGGCCCCTCTAAAGAATCACTAGGATTATTTCAATTTTTTTCCATCTTTCTTCTTCTTATTTCATTTTTGTAATTGAAGAAGATGTATTACATGAAAATGTGTAATTACATGTAATACGACTTGCATGAAAGGATATAATTACATGTAATGCGAGTTGCATGATGATGAAACCCAATAATTTCTCTTTTAGTTAGATCGGGTCAAAGTTGGTTGAGTTACTCCCACTTTTTCCTCCATCTTTTTCTCAACTCCTGTGCCTATATAAAGGAGTGCCCTCTTATTGTAAAAATCATCTTTTGTTGTATGCAAGAAAGCTTTGCCAGATTTGTACAAGCATAACTTTGATTGTGTAGTACGAATTTGAGAGAAAAGTGAATAAAAGAAGCAATTAGATTCGAAGCTTTGACTAGAAGCAATTGTGATAGAACAAATTAGAAGCTTTGACTATAATTTGTCCCCACTGTCTTTGATTCATGTTATTATTATGTGTTCAATAATAGAGCATAGTGATTTAAGAAGCAATCAGAGTCAAAGCTTTGATTGGGAGCGGTTGTGGCAATACCTAGACTAGGAGCTTTGACTGTTGCTTGTATTACCATCTCGAATTCACGAAAAATAGTCAGAATTCCATACTTCTTGAGGTCTTTGTGCCCCAATGGTAAAGGTTATTCTTCTATAATAGGTTAAAACAAGACTTATAGCCATCGATACACTTTCAGCTAGCCTTTGAGTTAGTGTTGGTTTATCCATATCACCGTTTTCATCTTTAGATAGAAGAGTAGTTAGAGATTTCACCCTGCCCATTACTTGCTCCATGGGTAAGTGGATTCTTTCCTGAAAGTTAAGAGGAAAGAATATTGGTAACACCCCTTTCACAAAATCTCTCGACTTCTTGCTTACCTTGAGTTGATCCAAGGAATGTTGCGAAGGGGGAACCCTCCCTTTAAGGTAGGAGAGACTATCTCACATGCTGTGGCTGGTCATTCTATTTTGCGACTAGATTTTTACCCAAAATTGTCGGTTGCAAAATATCCATCCAACATTTCAAATTACATTTCCTATCAATACCACTACCCTGAATGAATTAAGAATGCATTCGTATGGTTTTCTCATTTGGTATAGAATTACAAGACCCTCATGCACAAAAATCTCTATTTTCTTGTCCTATCTTGATGTGGGTCTATGTGTGATTTTATGCAAAGAATATACATGTGTACTTTAGCTAAACAAATATAATTGTTATCGGGTGCGAGGAAAGTTTTATACAATTAGCTATTGTGGTGAACGACATTCCTAAGGATGACACACAGTAGCGATTATTTGGTGTGAGCTCCCTATTGGTGGTAACACTACAAGTATTGGGTAAGCTGTAGGTCAAGGGTCATTGTTGATGCCGATCACATTGGAGGAAGCACACATTCCAGTTTGGAGGAAAGTTGTAACATTAATGCTTGTCATTCGACAAAAAACTTCCTAGTATTGTTAGCCAGTTATGCTAGTAACGACTTGGGCTTTGTTAGACATCCAAACCGCACAACATATTCCTGTAGGTGAACCATTGAATATCCAACTCTTTGCAGAGACACGAGATGATCATGGACCCATAAGTAACTTAATAGAAGTGAGTTGTTCTTGGAATGGAGCTGAGTTCCCGTGGTAGACTGTATAGGGGTTGGCATTTAACAAGAGTGGGTATCGAGTGCTTGAGAAGGACATAATTCTGTCTATGAACCATTTCCAGAACTGGTGTAGGAAAAAATGGCTTGCACTCTTTTTTCTGGCATATACCATGTTAATTGTCTCTGATCATTGCAATGGGGACTTCTAAGCCTTCTCTAGGTATTGTTTTTGTGCTTTGGACAACCAATATTCCCACACACCCACTTACATATTAGAGATTTTATGATAGGATGTTGAATGCAAAAGCGGATATTTGAGGGAAACTATTCTTGAACTCACTAAGACCATTGCGTCAATCAAACTACAGGTTGAATCCAACTCATCCGCCATCTCTAATTTTTTTGGTACTCTCTTATTTGAAACAACAAACATCACAAAACACTTTGATACAATCATTGATCAACTGGGAGACCTAGACACCTTCAAAAAACAACAATGCGATCTTGTGACCAAGCACACTACTTTTCTATTAGAGACGGAGGAAAAGGCTAAATCACGGACCTCTGTTTGTGTGAATCCCATTGGATCCTTTTATTGGTGTGGAAAAGATCATCCAAGGGAAAATTACCAAGGAATGTTGCGGGAGGGCCCAGGAGCTTAACCTCAGAGTTCGGGGCCTCCCTACTAGTACTATAGACCCTATGACAGCTGGACAATCCTTTCTCGCTGACCAACTCGGCATCTCTGATATTTCTTTAGCCAGATGTTGGGTGGGACCGGATGGTACCCTCTTTTTGAGGTTCATAGCTGCTTTATTTGGATGTCTGTATAGAGAAAGGATACATACCCACCATTGAGCTAAAAAACAGATTATGGGAAAATGATATCATGTAAGAATATCTTCAAGTTTTAACCAATTTTTTGATCATGTCAACAAAATAAATGGACAATCAAAAGTTCAAACATAGAGTCTACCTAGTTGGAAGGTTGTTAAGGCTTCCTTGACAACCCTAGATGAGAGAACACCTTTTCACTTCTTATATGTCTGCAGCTCTGACATATCATCTTTCAATTTGTCTACGTTTTGAAGCATTCTTTCCATGCACATGAACAAGCCTTGTGTGACCTCAACATTAATCTCAACAAACTTCATGTTGTAGAACAATGATGGATTCACAAAGTATCTTGCAACATGAAGAGTAGAGTGCATTTTTCTATCCCATCTCCTATCAATTATGTCCCATAATGGTTGATACCTCGTCCTATCATTTTCCAACCTATCCTTCAGCACCTCCTTGGTCCTATCCATGACCTCATTTAAATATCTCATCGGGGATTTGTCTCCATCCACTAGCCTCAAGACTTTTGTGAGAGACTCTAAGAATTGTACCACCTACTCAATTACGTCAAAAAAATAGGGAGCAAAACCATGTAATGCAGAGCATCATACCAATAGAGAGCCATAAAGGGTGTCATTTGGATGGACATGTGGTAAGTAGTGTAAAAGAAATAATCGTCAAGATGCAACCACTTCACACACATTTTGTTGCCCTGCTATGTAATTGCAAAGATAATGCTCAACCCATTTGTTCGCTATCTCGATCTAACTGTTCATTTGAGGGTGATAACTATTGCTTGGGACAAGCTTGATACCACATCTGAAAAGATCCTTCCAAATAAGGCTTATGAACCTTCTATCCCGATCACTAACAAGAGTCTATGGCAACCCATGCAAGCTACATATCTCTGTGAAAAATAATTCTACTACTTGAATTGTTGTATGTGTCGATGCAATAGAAAATAAATGTGCAAACTTAGTCACTTGATCCACCACTACAAAACTACAATCCCTTCCTTTTGCCCTTAGTCAAACCCATAATAAAATCATCAACACATTGCCCACTTCCCAATGAGAATGGGAAAAGGCTATAGAAATCAATAAGGGAATTAGTGCTCTTGTTTATTCCGCTGATTTATTGTGCACTCCCTCACATGCTGTAATACATCCAATTTGAGCCCCTTCCATTTGAAGTTGTCTCTCGCTTGAAAGTTTTGAAGCTTCCCTGGTGACCTATTATAAGTGAATCGTGAAAAGCTCTCAAAATCTTTTGCTTAATCCTAGATCAAAGTACTAACCAAATCTGATTCTTATGCATAATCAAATCATTTACCACTTAATTCTCCATCCTAGGTGGAACCATCACTAATGCTCAAAACCCACTTGTCTTTATTCTGTGGAAATCAGCTCTCTCCAATCATCTGTTTTAACTAGAGAACCAAAAATTGCAACAGTTCATGTGATTCGGCAATACGAAATATTCTAGGTGATTTTTGATAAGACGTTGAATCAAATGCTGATTTTTGCCCATGAATCGCTATGAATTGCATGCATTTCCATGAATTGGCATGAATCAGCTCAAAAAATCGGGCAGCCCAATTGGGCAACTTAGCATAAAAAAATACAGCTTTTTAAAATAATTTTTGTAACATTTCTCTTTCTTATAACCCTAAAAGGCCTTCTATTTCTTGAGTATAACAAAAAGAGAGGAAAAGTGAGAGATTGACTTGAGCTAGAGCTAGAGTAGATAAAGTTGTTTTATCATTTTGTTTAGAGATAGACATACATTTCATGGATCTTCATCTTATATACATTTATGATTTGATGTCATTGGTTTTATGGATCTTCATCTTACATACATTTATGATTTGACAATGTAATGTCCTCATTTTTAGCAAGTTCCTGCAGTTGGCTAGGTCAGTTCACCATCGCGACCCTTATGAACTAACGATATGATTTGAGGGTCTTAGTTGTAGGGTGTGTTTTGGCTCTATTTGAGGGACTTACTATTATAGTAAGTCAATTTGTTGGTTCCGATGACCTCAGTTGAGTCAGACGAGTTGGAGGATGCTCTCAGTTTTTACTTTGGGCTTTCAATTTGGAATCCAAGAATCTTGAAGGGAGCGTCTATTTATAGTAAGTCACCCCATCAGGTTCATTCACCGTGTTTCATCATCAAAATCACTTTGATGTTGTTAGATTTTGATTCTGATGCTTCTTCAGTTGTTTTTGCAAGCCAGGTGAATTATTATTATTCATCTAAATACGCTAAGGTTGCTATTTTTGTTAGTGTTGTTGGTTGGTCACCTTAGTATCATAGCTCGTTGGAATCGGGACGAAAAGTTTTAAATCATGGGAACAAGAAATAGTGGCCTTACATGTCAGAATTTGAAGTTATGGTGGAAAAGGTCATTTTGGAGCCAAAAGCAATTAATAATTTAGTTTATAATGACACTTTATTATGTTTTAATGTTGTGTGTGGGAAGCTTCTTAAGTGAAGTTAATTTGGGAAATTTTGTGCCATTTGGAGATTATATATATGAGCCCATTTGATGAGTAAAGCATCTGATTGATTATTTTCTTTTGTTGCCTGCGAAGAGTTTCTGAGTTTGCTGATTTCTTTGCCCTTGCTGAAGTAGAAGGGTTTGGAAATAAAAAGTGTTTGGTGTTTCACAGCTGAGATATTGTGAATTAATTTTGAAAATTGTCTTGATTAAATTATAGTATTTCCCAACTGTTATGTACTATACCTGGGAATTTCATTGTGGCTGGAGAATTTGTGTTTTGGAACACCATTATTGTCTGCTGTTTGGCATGGTTAAAGAGGAATGTATTGTGGCTGTCATCCCTGTATTTGGCAGCGATTTCAGACTTTGTGGAAGGCTGCAATCAATTATTGGAGGGCAGCAATCAGGTTTTAGAGCACCTGCAATTATAAGCGAAGAGATGTATTTCTGAACGTACGAGTAAATTGGATTATTTCTTGAGAGCTGCAATCCATATTTCATCTATTAGAAGTCAATTTCCAGGTTCATTATTGCATTCTTGTAAACTTCCAGAAGTCAATTTTTAAATTGGATATTAGTAGCATTGCCATCAATTATAGAATTACTTCTGAATTGATTAGTGGTGTTCATTTGTCTAAATTGATAAAGACTTAATCAATTAAAATTGTGAACAGTTGGCTTTGAATTTAAAGCATTATTTATTGAGTGATAATAATTTGCTTGCCAAATGTTTGACAAAATATCAAACTGTTGATTAGCAAAAGCAAATTGATGTTTGTTAAGGATATAGCCTATGTATGTCATTAAAGATGTTTGTGCTATGCAATGTATGACCACTAGCTACAATCACTTTAAGCCTCTGTGTCCCTCTGTTTGAAGACCATTTGTCCTAACCAACTTTTTAGAGACAAAATTATGCGTAGCACCTATATCGACTAGGGTGATCACTCATTGCCCCTGTATTACACTTTAAAAGTTATTGCTTGGTCATCACTCGAGAGCCTTGCAATTGTTTTTCCCATCATCTATTTCTTCACTTGTAGCCTTTTCTTCCTTGATGTCCTCCATAGCAAATTGTGAATCCCATCTTCCAAAACTGATTCTTTTGTTGAAAAATACTTTGTTTGAGCTGCCTTAGCCTTCAAAGGACATTTTTGAGTTGATTCCCATGGTTCTTTACATTGGAAGTATAATTTTTTTCTTCTTGACGTGCGTTTAAACATGCTTTAGTCCTCAAGTTGTGGTATGTCAACAATTGTACACTTACTCTGTCATATCATTTCCCCACCTTTTGTAGTATTTTTCCCACAAGGATGGCAAGATTCACTCTTCTAATACTGCTAAAAGGGTCCACCCTTTGTTCAGTTAGGATAACTGCTTCTTGTTACTAAGTAATTGTTATTGAGTTCCCTATTTGAGCAAAAACTTTTGTTTTGTAGTGTAGTATGTGATTTAATGTGCAGGTTTTGAGTCTAGTTTACCCAATAAAGTTACCACTACGCAAATTTTGTTTATGAGCATCGAATAGTAACAAAATTGGAAACATTTAATGTAAACAACATCAAAATGTTTTTTCATTCACTTACATGTATAAGTGAAATGAATACACAAAGGCAGTTATAAGTTCTTCCCAACTTCTTGTGCATATTGGTAGAACTCCTTAATGTACTTTCTAGTTGTTATGGTCAATACTTTGTTTGACTACTCTAGCTGACCTATGGATGCCAACAATGGTTCTAGTTTCCTACGTTATTGTGTGTTTGCTCGAGCTAACTGGTATTAACCTCTACTAAGTTGGTGTCCACTTGTGAAGTTGATACCCCTTTACCTGTTTCCATTCTGTCACCTTTTGGTGATGGTGCCTCCACAATACAAGTACCCGACCCTTGTTAGTATGCTAACTTGAAAGGAAGGTAGCTTACATGGGATGCTTGAAGATGATGCCAAATCCACTCTTGATTACTTCATCTGACACAACCACGTTTCCTCATCGTCCCTTGTACCTGTCGTGCATTCTACCTATTCTTCATATTCTTCAACAAACTGTAGCAATATATGTCAACTAGTTATTGCTCGTGTATTAGCTTTGAGACCCCTTCTTGAGTGGCGTCAAAGTTGTTTTTGTGAGGGGTTGTCCCACAAGACTGTATCAATCAAGGCAACCCATAAGTTGATCCAAACTCTATTCAGTCGTCTGCAAGTAATCTCATTTCTCAATGCTGTGTTTCCTCAAACTCCTTCGATACCTCTCCTAGAAACACTGTACTTTGCCCAATACTCCTCCATTGCATAACACATGACCATTCATATTCCCCACTGTTATGCTTCCATGCACGCAAATGTGAATTAAAAAGATCATCTATAGAAGCATAAGTGGCCTTCAACATCTGACTGGAGTAAAGACAAATTTGGACGAACAACTCTCCTAAACATTAGAGATTCCCCCATCTTAAGTGCAACTTCCCTTTCAACAAGTTCATCTTTATCAGCTTGATCCTCATGTTGCACTAGGTTATGTTTTCCCTTGCTATAACCAACCGAGCATTAGAATGCTCCATGTCCAACATTCCCACATTTGGAAAAAGTACCTTTGAACTCTCTATTGTCTCTGCCTCTTCCATGAATTTTTTGATCAAGTTCCTCTTCGGCAATGAGATTTTCTTTGCTCTTATCACCAATAGGTTTATTCCTAACCCTTGGTGTAACCTATATCCTCCTCAACTTATATGCCACCTTTGATAAGCATCCTCTATTGTACTAATCCTCAACATTACTTATCATGAATGTTAAGCCTTAAACCATTAATGTACCTAGACACTTTTTCCTTAGATGATTCTTGGTGTCTCGATCTAATTGTCATTTTCTTGAACTCTTCGGTATACTTCTTAACTATCAAATCTTTCCGCTTTAGATTCTATAGTTTCTTAAACAATTCCAATTCATAATCTTCTAGTATGAACTTGGCCTAAGTCTAGAAACCGTAACTCTCCACCTAGTGATCTTAGGTTCACCATTTTCTTCTCTATCTTTAGGCGACTTTCCACCATAAGGCAGCATGACCCTTCAACTTAATCTATGCTAACCTAACCCTTTATGGATCTCTAACATGATCAAGATCAAAGTAATCCTCTAGTTCTTTAACCCAATTTATGAATTCCTCTGGATGTAATGAACCAACATAGCAAAGAACATTAATTATATGACTCTTACCCATTTGTGACATGGCTCTTAATAATCTTTCTTCCTCCATAGGGATCTCAACTTTAACTATTTCAAAATTTTCAGAAACTTCATCAAATTCATCTTTAGTTTGGGTTCCTCCAAACTCCAATCAATGCATTTGAAATCTCAGTGCTTATGTCATTTTTGAATTCCTCCATCATTTGCTCTAGCCTTCGAGGGTCCATTCTTCTAAGCAACATCCTTGCAATCTTAAGGAATCTTAGATTCATAATCTTCTCTAGTTAGATGATCTGATCACCAGTGTTGATTGCTTTACACCAACAAGTAATCTGCCAACGCCAACAATCTACCTCAAACAATTAGTTTGCTTAGTCCTAGAATCACCAACTTACCCTCAACCAATTCATCAACTCTTTCTTGCCCAACCCTCTGCATTTGTTGGTCAGGTCTATCCTCTACCACCCTGCAATTGAGATTTCTAGGGTGGTTCACAATCTCCAAAACTCGATATGATTTTTCCTCATTGTTGTTACTCCCTTTGTTATGCCAATTAGCAGCAAACCCTATTCATGATGTCACTCTCTTTGGCATTACAGATTACCTTCCAAACACACATGCTTGGTTACTAACAAAAACAGATGCTAGTCTCCCAGCTACCTTTCCACTACTCAAAGTCTTTCTAGCACTTTCTCAAACAAGGACTACTACCCTACTTATATACAAGATTGCCGAACATAAGCTGGCTTATCCGATTAACAATCTCCTAGATAAAGGAAAAGCATTACAACATAAAGTTTAAGACCTAAATCCATAAGAACATTCCCAAATAGATACGTCATGTCATGTAGACATGCAAGAGGGTCAGCCATACATATAACAACATAAAACAATGCACCAATTAGCATTGCATGTAGTGAATTTCCATCTCAAGCCGAAACATGTCAGCCTGCTTGTTAGAATAGGAAAGCCAATATAGGACTGGACCAATCATAAGATATCTTCATTAGGAAACCTCAAAACATGTTGCAAAGCTAGGCATAGGAATTCCATGATGCCTAGACTAGGCCATAAGGATCGCATAAGATAACGAGCTAGCTAAGACGATTGCTACCTAAAACAACAAGAAGCTGTCCAATTGGAACATGAAACAAGCAAACTGAAAGGAAATCTTTTTGGGTGATCCAAGATTGCCAACAACCCAAGGATGCTCTTGCATCAACGTTGCTCG
This sequence comes from Cupressus sempervirens, assembly GCA_028749045.1. Lineage (NCBI taxonomy): Eukaryota > Viridiplantae > Streptophyta > Pinopsida > Cupressales > Cupressaceae > Cupressus > Cupressus sempervirens. Next base: position 487,537,390 of record CM053785.1, read on the forward strand.
CATGAATTGATGCATGAAATTCTTGATGTTTATATAGTTGAGTTTTGAATGTTGATTGATTTATTAGATAATTTTGTAACTGATTCTTGAATGGATTTCTGATTTTGTATGTGCTGAAATAGTTGAAATTTGATGATTAATTCCTAAATTGATGGTTCTCCCTTCATTCATCCTTCCTTTGCTTCGGGGATTGATTTGTATTTTAAACCCATTGCTTGAAGTAGTTAAAACTTCAAACCCTTCACAACAAATGTGTTGCAACACTTCACAAGAATTAAGTCACCACCCTTTATTGCTGCCTTTGAGGATAATAATTTAATTTCACATTGATTTCCTAAATTCCACATTGATGATTTATGAATGTCCTTAAGTGAAATGATTTCCCTTTTATATCTCAGGGTTGAGGGAGTCACAATCCTAATTCAATTTTAATTATATTGTTTTATATTTATATTTTTAAATATTTTTAAATTATCAATTAATCCCACTTCAAAAAGGGGACATTGCAGTCTTATTTGCCAACGATTGCTTGTCCTCAAGAAATCACAAGCTGGGATGCTTAATTAAAGATACCCTGAAAGTGCAGATGCAACAGCAATTTTTTCACACTTGGTCTCAACAATACTTATCTCTCCCATACAACCATCAACATGGCCTTGACTTTTCATAGTTTAAAGAGCTGCTATCTTTCCTTGTCACGACATTTGCAAACTATAATAAACTTGACCTTGAAAAGTGTGTATGGCAAGGACCTCTCTCCAGCTGTACTCTTGTTCATTTAACCTTTGTTCATTGTACACATGAATTTGTAATGTTTTCCTATGTCTATCATAGTCTTTTTTCTTCATGACTGGCTTAGTTTGCATTTCACTCCTGAAAACCTTTCCCCGTATGCTGTTAATGTTTTTACATGTAGTCTGAATTTGCTTCAATCATTCACTGTTAACTTAGGTTTGTAGAACACGTACAGCACTCTCATGACCATTTAGAACATCCTTATGACTGTTGCACACTATAACTACCTTGACCTTCAAAAGTGTATATGGCAGAGACCTCTCTCCAACTGTACTCTTGTTCATTTAACCTTTGGTCATTGTACACATGAATTTGCCATGTTTTCCTATGCCTATCACAGTCGTTTTTTCTTCATTACTGGCTTATTTGCATTTCATTCTCGAAAACCTTTCCTCATATGCTGCTAAATATTTTTACATCATGTCTGAATTTTCTTTAATCATCCACTGTTAACTTAGGTTTTTAGAGCACTTACAGCACTCTCATGACCATTCAAAACATCCTCTTGACTGTCCTCTAAATCTTGTTATCCATCATTTTATCTTTACTCTACAGGCTGAGAGGATTAAAGCTTTAATACCAATTGTAATGTACCTTTTTAGTAAGTCCTTACTCCTTATTATTGCCCTAAAACAGTAATGCCAACTTAAGACAAGAATCACAGAATATTTATAAATATGACTTTATAAAAAATGATCAAGCTGCATTGAATTCAATTTTATACAATTGTAATTCTCAAATAATTCTGAAAATATAGTTTCTCATTTCTATCAAAGCTACTTCCCTTTTGGTACCAATAACAGCATCTTTATGGAGTGCAGGCAATACCTTTTGTCTTGTTGATTTCTTGACAAATTTTTAAAGAAGAGAAGGGAATGTAACATCCTTTCCCATCAAAAGTTGAGTCTCTGTCTGATCGCATCACCTCTTCTTACCTTCCACTTTTATGAGCCATTCTATTAATGAACTGAATATTAGTCCCCTCATTTTCTATGGTATTTAATACTGATAGACTATAGTTGATCCCTCATATATTTAAGCTTAATTAATTAAATCTTGCTAATTTACAAGGTGTACAAAATGAGACGGCATTATGTTGAGTTTTTAAGCCCAAATATTCTACATAGGTTAAATGTGAACATGCAATTAGTTTGAGTTATTTCTGTTTTGTAATTGACTAGTGATTTAAATTTCAGTGCCTTCTATTTAGCTTAATTTAGTCTAAATTTTTTTATATAGTCACTAAGGTTTAGAGTCTACACTTATCCTCCAAATCACTTGTGTGAGATGGATTTCTATTTTAGAAGTTTATGTATTATATTCATGCTTCTGGTTAAGATTGTGTGAGTTTTTTCATCATCAACGTTTCACATCATACTCACTGATCCATCATCAGGATGAGAGAGCTAAGAATGTAAAATTTATATATCATGATGATGGATCATTGAGTATGACCCAAAACATTGATGCTGAAACAACTCATGCACAATTTTACCCAGAAGCATGAATATAATATCATGGATTGTGAAAATCTGTTATCGGTGAAGTTTATATATTTTAGCCGAATAGTATAAAGATAGATGCAAGATAGAAGCTCAATAACTCAGAATAAAGTAATGATTCTGTGTAGCTGTAGCTGACAGTTGTAGATGTTTCCTTGTAAACTTTCAAAGGAATGCAAAACAGATTTCAAGTTTTAAATGGTTGTGTACTTGTGTCCATTTTTGCAGTTTGAATTTTATTGATTTGTGTGATTAATCTAATGTCTATTTAAGCATTTGAAACTTAGGTTCTGCAGTATAGTTTTAGATTTTTAATATTGCACATGTTGGATGAGGGAGAGGCCAGTCTCAATAATAAAACTGAGTCGTCTAATCAAATTCTTAACTAGAGATGATGAAAGGGCTCTTTTACGGTATGTTTGATACAAGGATCTTGAGCAATCAACATAAGTATTAATTTTAAATCTATACTAAAAAATCTAGAAAAAGAAAGCGTGAATATAAGCACTATTGAGAGTGTTCAACCTAAGCAATATATAAAAAATAGGCCATCTGTAAAAATTAGCATCTTGAATTTTCAGTTGACTGTTCGTAATGATTAAAGTGGTAAACGTAATGAAATGTCATTGTTTATTTTGACAGGCACCTTCAATGTTCTCGATCTTCACCCATTAATCAAAAGAATGATTATCATTTCTTTAATACTTTCTTTTACAGTAAGCTTGAAGAAGCCTTGGATTCTCAGGTGAGATATAATGGGAGTGTCAAAAGCTTTTGTTTTCACTTTTTCATGTAACCAATTTTTTCAGAACAAGAAAACCGAAACATTGATGGTGATGCCATCCTAATTATCATCTCCACAGAATTTTGAACCCCATGATCATCTTGCAAAATATTCAGAATTTGTTTTGTTGTTAGCATTTTTTCAACATTTGTGTTCTGAATGCATTGATCAGTTTCTTAAAATTATTTATAATTGGTTGTTAAATTTAAGTAGATATGCTAATTTTTTTTGATAAATTACGGTCAATTATTTTTTATCATGAAAGGTACTTCATGATGTGAGACAAATTAACCAAGTATTGGTAACTTATACAAGCTTATTCCTAGTGAAATGTGTAACTGAATGTGTTGCAAAGTGAGGAAACGCTTAATCAAGCAGTCATCTGTTTCCAGCAGTGGTCCATGGCTTTTGGTGAGATTATGGTTCTTGAAAGATTGGAGTGGATATTAAATTTTTCTTTGAAAATTTCTTCACAAGCTTCCTTGAGGAAAGAAATAGTGTTACATGGGGATGCATTCAGGGGGTCTGAGGGATATCCACAATGTCCTGGATGTCCTTGAAACTTGAGGACTTAGAGGAAATGTTCTTTTCTCAAGTACTGAACCGCTTGCACTATTTGGTGTGTAAAGTTTAAAAAGTAAAATTTGAATGAAAAAACTGCTAAAAAACTCCTAAAGAAACTTTTGGGAGGAGGACCGCTGTTGCAAATTGAGCACAGCTTTATTTATGTTCAAAAATTATAGCTTGTTTTCACTTTAAAGTATTTTTAGTTATTTAAAAAGTCATTCCCCCACTGCCCCAAACCATTCTTAATATATTGGGAATGATTTTTGGTGTTCCCCAATACCTCGTCCCCACATCTCGAGTCTTCAGAAACTTGGAGAAACACTCAAAAGACATGTTTTCTTGAAAGGTAAATTCTTTGAGTAAAGGAGAATAGATATGGTAAAAAACAGAGCATGAGAGAATTGATTTTTTGTTATATTGTTAACTTTCATGTCATTAACTCTTATGTTGTCGACAGACATCTGAAACCTTGCATTCTCTCAAAATTGACGAGATATGTTCAGCTTACCATGTAAACAACAGAAGTATAGCATAGTATGTATGCTTTAAAGATCAGATTCCAGTGATGACCCCATTAAATTCAAGAGTTAAGTTTTATAAAATATAAGAGCTACCAATCATATATTCCATAAACAGAAATAATATTCTGAGACAACCTTGCTAGGTATGACTAACCACCTACACCACCTTTCCATGGAGTATGGTTGTTGTTTTCCTCTATTTATTTCAAGCAGATAACTGTGGGATGAGTGTGTATATTCCACCCTACTGGAATAACATAATCTCATATCAGACCTACCATAAGTACACACCTGCAGAAAATCATTTTTATGGAAGATTTTAATACAGAAAAAGTTCGGAAGAAATGGATCATGGTTTTAGATTGACCAAAGGTGCAGAGGATTTTATTCACTTTCTATTCAACTCCTCTGTGGTTGATCTAGATTTACTTTTCATGGTGCAACAGATGTAAAGCAATAAATTATATTGCCGAAAAGATTGACTGAACCATCATTTTGCATTTTGGCTTGAAGGACAGCATTAAGTAAACACTGAAGTTAGTGGTACTGCACTAATAAACCATTAGGTGATTGTTATCGATATTAAGATTGAGAGCCAAAATATAGAGAAAAGGCAACTTTGGTTTCAGAGAATTTCTGGTTTTAGACCATTTGACCGGACTCCATCTGTATAGTGAATCAGTGATGATCATGTGAATTGGAGGGAAGTCATTTTTATTGATGGCCATGCTATTTACAGATTTATGCACAAATTCAAAATGTAAAGTTGTAAACAGAAAATGAAATTAAGGGACAAAAATTTATCTGGCAGATCTTTTCAATGTCTTCACAATCACAACAATAATTGTGTAGCTTGGACAAATTTTGTTAGAATTTGCAAATGGTAATGAGGTATATGGTATTTTCCAACCATAATTGCACGCTAGGGCTCCAATGTGGCTACAGTATGCTGCCTTTGGAGAGCATCTTACTTTCATGTCCATTATAGGAGGGAGGTCATCAAAGGAATAAAACTTCATGGGGCAACATTTGGGGCTGCTTTTCTTGTTTTCTAGGTTGAGATTACCTCAGCTTCTTCTAATGGGGCTTATAATCGTCTGCACTCAACACCATGTATACATCCCAAAACTCTTTTGTGAGCCTCGTTTGAAATTTCGATGTAGTAGAACAATCCCAATCTTTGAACAAAAGCTTGCCAGCAAGAACGTCCTTAGTCTCGTGCTACTCAACTTTGAACCATGCCCGAAACTGTGAAGCCAGTCAATGAGACCCACCCATAGTAACACGGGGACGCGTCCCCCCCCTTTTTGCCCGACGTCTCGGAGACTTCAACGCACCGGAGACTTGGGGACTCCGTCTCCCCATCCCCAGCGGTGCCACTAGATTCCACCACCTCCACCGAGGATGGGGGACATCCTGCTATTCACTATTTGCAAATTCGACTATTTATGTTTAATGTTTGATGTTCCAATTCAATGCAATGTTTCAAGTATTCACTCTTTTACATCTTTACATCCTATATTGCAATACATATTTTCATAACTAACATTTTTAAATACCATATGCATAGATATATACACCGCTCTTGTCCCCTGCCGCTGTCCCCCCACCGTCCCCCCGCCGTCCCCAAATTAAGGCCCCTCTGTCCCCCCGTCCCGAAAACTTGTCCCCTCGTTTCGCCGTCCCCCCGTCCCCCAGGGTGGTGTAACTATCGACCCACCTAAACTACAGTGCTAGCCTTGTCATCACTGGGTCCCAGAGCACATTGAAATCACAACCATCCGCATTGTGGAGATTGGAACATTTGAATGTGTCTATACTGCTACAATTATCTCCATCCTCTGCTACGCTTCTTTGGATGTGTTGACTCTACGAGTAATCCAACTTGTGATCAATGATCCCATCTATAACAGATGGCAAATGCCTATACCACAAAGGATGGTGTTGTTGGTTCCCAAAACCACAAATTGGATTCCTATGAGTCATGCCAATTCAATGCTGGGATTCCAATTGGTAAAAGGCCAGTGTGATGGGACTGATCAATGTAAACCAAGTCCCCTTCACTTCTGGCTTTGCAAAGTCAAGGCGGGCGCACCTAACCTGGACAAATCACTAAAATCCAAGAACGTTTATATCAGACAATTTGATTATAAATGCAATGAAAGTCCTCTGAATGGCATGAGGTTTCGAAAACTTATAACTTGTACAAACATTTGCAAAAAGTGTTGAAATTATGTTAACTTCGCAACTTCAATGATAACTTCAGAATGTAAATGCTTCAAACTTGTAAATCAATAAATGAATGTAAGAATGTTCAAAAATAAGAATAGTTATGAAATATTGTAACAAACAAATATACTAATTCTTCAAAGGAAAAATATGAAATAATTGCTAGTGAGTGGATTATGGATCACGAGTAATATAAAGACCAATGCCAAAATTTAAAGGGCAAATAGAGTCAATATTATAAATTTATTACGTACAACATTATAAAGTTTTATGCACTTCAACTATAAACAATTTAGTAATCAAGACCCAATGGATCGTATATATATATATATGCAATTTTAAACTAGTCTAGGTTGTGCTTTAACTCATAAGGTGTGGAGACAAGCTAGACATAGAAACAAAAACAATTAAATATTTCAGTATATCTATTATAACCAAGTTCAAAATGCTATAAATGATCCTATCCACTTATCTGATATTTAAATTGTTTACAAAATTTAAAAAATATTTATAAAGGACAAAACTCTAATATTTTTGACTCTCAAACTTTGTGCAAATAAATAAAATAAACATGCTTACTGGTAATGCCAGAAACAAAAATGCAGTGAAGACACTCATTACTCATGATCGATCCACTGCGATTCGATCCCAAATTCACATATAAAAATTTACCCAATTATCCAATATCCACAAGCTTTGTTCAACATTCAGTCTTTGCCAATGAAAGAACCTAGTGTCATAAATCAGTATAAAGTACTCATAAGTAAGAGATCTGTGTGAATTGTGTCCCTTGTTTGATTTTACATTTCGTATTTATACATATATTTAGGGTTATAATGCAACCAACATGTCCCTTCACATTACCTAATCACCTCAATCGGTTATAATTAATTAAGAAGAATAAGAAAGCATTCCTTTTAAATACCATCGGTGCCTATGACTCTTGTATTGTTGCATCCGAAAATTTGTGTTCATTTATCACAAGTACGCATCATCCTTGATTTCATACCTGAGCCCGCAAATGATCTTATGGTCTTGCATACTTTTCCACTTCTGTCTTGCATACACACGCAAGTCCTTCCTCTTTCACATGTTTCCTACAATGAAATTAAGTAAATATTAGATGCTGATTATTAAATAAGACTTGAATCAGTGGCTGACAACAACTGATTTGTACTCCTCATAGTGTAGTTTTGGTGTGGGGATGAACCGGCAGCGGTGACATTAGTATAATATCCCTCCTTGATTCATACAACGTCACTTTTATTTCTTTCCTCCATAGTATTATTAGGGTCACTTTATCTATGCAAATACCCATGGTGGATCAACTGAGCTTCCGTTCGTTCTGGATCCTTTTAATAGTATCATTGTATGCTATTCTAATTTTTCAAACTCTTCTCATACGGCATACATCCTGTTGCATTTTGCAATGTTTTGCCAAATTGATTGGCTATACCCAATCTTTTGATTTGTATACTGAGACTGAAGTTAACAACTTAATTCCACACTGTTTATCTAAAGACTGCCACTCAAACTTCATACTTAGCAGGCTTATGAAGTTTCATATCCATGTTTGAATCCTCAAACATCTACCTGCGGATGACACAGTCAATTTCACCGTTGTGAGACAGGTTACCGCTTCAAAAATATTTTAATCCCACTTTTTCAGAACTGTTCAATCATGTTTGGTCGCCTTTATGGTATATTGTTGCCCTTATGGAATATATTGTGGTTGCTTAGTTGCTGCCTTCAACTTTATTTTTATAATTTTTGTGACTGCTGTTGTATGCGATTTATGTATTCCAAACTCTGACAGCATCAGCACCATATTTTGATTCAGATTGTATTGGAATATTAAAATTGCTACTTCATCATTACATATACCCATATACTAGTTTCTGCATGAAGGTATCGTGGAACATATTCTACAGACATACACAAATTGATACAGTGCTCAACTTATTTATCTTCAGTCATACATTCAGAACTTGATATGTTGATTTATCCATTAAGATTCAGGATATGGACTTCTAATATTTTTAGTGATGACAGCTGGCATCGTAATTTTCTTTCAACATATCTGAACTTCTTTAACGGCAACATTTTTCTATGCAAGCAACATGTTATGTTCACAATATCACTATATAGTTATTGCTGTATATATAGCCTTTAAACTTGTGTCATATATGTCAGGATTGGCTGCAAATGTAATTGAATGTTGTTAATTGATATGGCAACTTTTTACATTGTGTGCTTCCATATAGGTATTTTAATCTTGACCATTTCACTAAACTTTACCCAATCATGTTATATGCTGCTAGCATTATATTGGCTTTTTCTGGTGTATATCTTTTCATATTATTTCTTGCAACTTATTTTTCACATATCCAGTATGGTAAAATAAATATTTCCATTAGCCAATCCCCAATATTACTTCACAAATGGAGACCTAAAATTTTGTAAAAACCTGGGCTCCATCAGGTGTAACCTTGAGTATTCCTCCTTGTGTAGTCGCAGTAAAAATCTCCCAACTCAGTCAAATTCTGACTGTCATAGCTCTGAATGTAACCCCTAACATCTAGCTTATAATCAATATCTGCAGTGGATGTAACCATACGAGAACATAATGCAACATGTAGACTCCTACTACTCTCTACAGATGCACTCATCCCAAATATACCATCTGCACCTGTAACTGTGATAAGCATGGTTACATCCTAAACCTTCTCACAAACATAGCCTATGGATATCAAATCATTACCGTCATTGTAGGAAATTGGAGTGCAGCTGCAAATGGTGAAGACTGTGCTTGGCTCAACTCCATAGTAACCCCGCCTAACTGTGATTGTGACTCATGTAGAGAGAATTAGGTGCTCTCCAATAAGTTTGTAGTCACCTCAAGTTCAAGAGTGTGCTCATCTACCTCCTCTTCCTTTCCCATCAATGCGTTGTAAAAAGTGCAACCCCACTTGAGAATATAGTCCTTGTTAGCTTATAACTGCAAGTAACTATGTTTCATTATCCTCATAACTCATTTAAGTGAATGAATCTCTACAAGGGAGAAGCCACTATCACTGTGCTCATCCGACATGGACATACCTTAGCAGCCAATCAAATAGGGCTAACATCTGATGAGCAGCATTAAAATGCTAAATGGCTGTGGCAATCATACTATCATTCACTTTTAAGTGCCCAGCCAACTTTTGTTGCTAGAATTCATGGCACTTATGCATGCTCTCAGCATCAAAATCAACACTGTTGAAGGATGTTGTATCGGTATCCACAATGCTCACCTCATGATCAACATCATGTGTTCTATCATTTGTGCACACATCATCAAGGCACTGTTGGTATGTACTCAAAAGATGGCCCAGGTGTTAAAGTGGCAGCTGCTGTTATGTCCATCTCTATGCCCACTTTCGCTTCCAATATAACTGCAAGTCCCTGCAAGTCATGATCCTGAGATCTATTACCAATAAATGAATTTTCTACTTCATTCTTTAAGGTTTGCTATGAAAAATCAGACTTTCTGTAGCATGAGTCTTCACCATGAATAAAATATTAAAATATTAACTACACCTCAAATAAAATAACCATAGTAACTAGAATCATGGCAATTCACGTGATTCACACGATTCGGCAATTCTATTCAAGCCAAACGATTTTTTGTGAATCGGTGAATCAAATCAGAGATAAAGGGTTTATGAAATAAGTTACTAAATTTCAAGGGTTTTTTTAATTTTCTGATTCGTGGCTGATTCGATTCCAATTCATGGCCGATTCGTGATTTGATTCCACCTTGTCAATTCCAATCCGATTCCGATTCTCGTTACTTTGGAAATAACACATGTAAATTGAATGTCTATTTCTGTCTCACACATACACCCCATTAATATCTTTGTACAAAGCATTATCTAATTCTAAATCAACAAAGTCCAATTATCACTTTGGATAAACATTTGGTAATTTCTACAAATCATAACTAACATTTTTTAGCTACTAATGTCTTATAAATCATATAACATTCTTAATGTCCAATTGTCATTTTCATATATTTTATTCAATTCAACGTATCAATTATCCATTTGTAATACCTAATTTAACATAACACTATGGAAATACTGCAAGTTATAAAATAATGTGTACAGCCCCCTTCCAAAACTCCGCAAACTATATGCAAGCACATATCCCAAAACAGCATTATCAAACAATTAAACAACATATATATATATATATATAATCTGATTTTATTTTATTTTTGTTCATAGTCTGAAATCTACTTTTTTTTTAAAGTTAATTTAAGCAAAGAATAATGATGATACTAAACAAGAGGATAAATTCCAATATCTGTCGAAAACTACAAGCTATAGAAACACTTTGATAAAGATGGGAAAGTAAAGGTAATTTCCAAATTTACGTAAGCATTGTGAGGGAATTTCTTTTACATGAAAAGTATCACAAACAAGCGCATCATGTTAAAGGTACAAATAGGATATGAGCAGACTCAAAATTATCCTCGCATTTTAGCTATTAAGTTCCATCATACTATTTAACGTTGCCAGCTAATCAAATTAAAATTTCTTATTTTCCCTTTTCAATAACTCAGCATACTGCCCAACCAAACACTTTCACACAATACCATAGCATAAAGAGAATATGAGTGAATAAATTTCAGTACAGTTTCCAGCAAATAAGAAGCAATAAAAATAAGTGTAATTAAAGATGGGGCTCATGCAACAATATAAAACACATTCAAATTTTTGTTTAATTCTTCTACCAAATTCATTGACTCTATTTGACACTCATGGTTTCCTTTTTCTTTATAGTTTGTTGCAACAACTGTGAACATTGAAAGGGGAAAGTGTGTCCAGCATTAAAATGAAGCTATTCTGATTGGGAAGGGAAAATCTGTTTTTTAAGGCCAAGATGGGACAATTTCCATTGCTGTGGTAAGCAGTGCACAACCACATGGTTGTCGCCTCTTTCGTCATTGAATAGTAGAAGCACACCAGCCGCCTATGGTAGGAAATGATGAACTACTGCAAACATAATAATACATGATGACAAAAAAGTTTAAGCCAAAGGCTTGGACTTGAAACTTATCTAGATGATAACCACGGTATTATTTCAGACTTGAGACGCATACTGGCCATCCCATATATCCGGTCACATTAAAAATGTTCGCTAATACACATCTCAGAGGGTTTTTTTGTTGCAACCAAATCATTTTAATGGAGATGTTCTAAAGGAAAAAAATAAACAAAAAATAATCAAACCATCCGATAAACAATTTAAAATGCCAATTAGAGCGTGAGCCTAAATTGTTGAGCAGAAGGCCGAACACCTTGAATAGACACTCATGTATTGCAGTGATAGATTGATTTTTCTTTCAAACTAAGATAGGACAGTCATTAAATTACCAAGCAATGTGTTGGGTGGATATTTGCAACTGACAGTTTTGGGTAAAATCTAGTCGCAAAATAGGATGACCAGCCACAGCATGTGAGACAGAGTCTCTCCTACATTAAAGGGAAGACTCCCCCTTCTCACCGTTCTTTCAATCAACTCAAGGTAAGCAAGAAGTTGAGAGATTTTGTAAGGAGTGTTACCAATGTTCTTTCTTCTTAACTTTTAGGAAAGAATCCACTTGCCCATGGAGCGAGTAATGGGCAAAAGATGAAATCTCTAACTACACTTCTATCTAGTAGCTGAAAACAGTGATACCAATAAACTGACACGAACTAAAAAATGAGAAAAATGACATTAAAGACTTTAGAAATCAAGCATAGACTCAAAAAATAGAAAAACTAAAAAGACTTGACAAAAACCTTCAATAAGAGGAATCATTATATCAATGGGGGTCGATTGATTGATCAATACTAACCAATTAAATAATGACCTAAACTCAGAGAAATGCGAAACCGAGTTGAAAAAGTTTCGTATTATTACCTACATTTTGTGGTGACAAAAATGCAAGAGAATACACCGATTGAGGAGTTTTAAATTGGAAATAAATGTCTTCCCTATACATTAGCTCTCAAACACAGTAATTGTGGTTCTTGATGTGTTTAGCTCAAGAACTAGATACGTGTTAAATGCCAAACAGAGATCTGCATAATAGCATCTTCTGGAGATAATTTCTCCCCAACTCATTACTGGACATGATAAGACCAAAACATTCTTTAAGTAATCTATCATATTTAAATCACTCTTTCCTGGTTAATTTCAAACAACATGCATATATTCCAAACAATATCGTATTTGAAACAAACTCCACACATACCATTCTTCCAATAATACAAAACTTAAAAGAAAGCAAGAAAAAGTTAAGGCCCTAGCCAAATTATCCAGAATTCGGTTTCACATACACATGAATACAGAATGCATTCCCTTAGTTTAATTATCAAAGAAGAGAATTATAAGCAAAAGCCCTATTTTATGTCTCCCACAATTTCAACAGCAAAAACATTGCAAAGCCAAGAGCAGTAAGGAATGCTTGAACTGAATTGCCAAATTTGCAGATGTCCTTCAGCAGTATGGTTTCTATAGTATGGCAAGGCTCAAAACATCCAATTCCCACTTCCAGATCCAAGAAAACAAAGAGCCCAATAACTACTTCAATTCAAGATAGTGCAGTTAATACAATGCTTATTTTAAGGAAAACATAACTGTTTGAAGGGTATGGTTACCTTTGTGGGTTAGAATTTTCCATTGTATATTTTTATGTATTTCATTTTAATCAAGTCACTAGTTTTCACTATACATTCAATGCATGATTAGCACATATTAATTGAAAGAAATATTAACTTTTTTTTTTTTTTGATCGATAATAAGATATATTTTATTAATAGTCAAAAGATACATATCATCTTTACAGTATAATCTTCATGTTTTGATATCTCCTTACATCTGCCATCTATACCCCACCCATACTTACAAAATTACTTATGTTCCAAGGGCTACCAGCTTTACATTTTTGACCTTTTTAAACATTACTACATAGAAAGACCTCCTTGACCCGACTATACAGAATACGACAAAAACTATATCAAAATGGACAAAAAACTTGCTACAGAATATCATCTTTCGAATGATTCATAGTTTCTACTGCTTCGAAGATCCACGAACCTGCTTCAATCATTTTCCTTTGTCCCGCTGAGCCTTACTATCCTGTTGGAGCAAACATCAAAACTCTCCCTTGCATATCTATTGTGTTTGAAACTGTTGTCTTGAAAAGGGAAAATGCCAACCCGCTGATAAGAAACCAAAAAACCTTCCATCCTTCAAACTAGTTATTCTCTGTGTCCTCCTCTAGCCGAGCGCCTCTTTCTTGGGATGACCATGTTTAAGGTCTTGCTCTGTAATTGTGCATTGAAATCTAGGATAGCATTCTCGAGGGTTGCCCACGCTACTTGACGCTCGTTTACATAAGCCTCTTTATCCGTTTGTCCATGAGGCCAATTTACAAATGGAGCAATGCCTTTCTCCCTTCCCTCTTCTTCATCTTCATAGCCCTTGCTGTAGTCGAATGCCCAGCTCGGATGAGCCCATTCCAACATTGATTCCATGTTTGGAATGAGGGCATCCTCAAAGAGTTGCCGCATAACCCAGCCTACAACCTGTTCGTGCTCGCCTACCTCGAAACCCCATGCCATTGTCATTGCAGCTATGTCTGCCTGGACTTTCCACCTATGCTCTGCTTCCTGAAAAAGAGGACCCAGTGTTGCCTGTAGTGCTTCCACCACTACTTGAGATGAACATTTAACCAGCTTTTTCAGTCTTTGGTCTGCGACATGTCCAAATAAAGCTTTCTGTTGACGCTTTTTTTTGAACGTGAATGAGGGCTCCATTGCTGTTTTCGCCAAACTATTTAGCTACTGTAAACACACCAGTCTGCCGTCCTCCTTTCTTATCACACTCAAATACATTCAATGTAGTAAATTTTCATTAATAATGATTACCTCCTTACATTTCTCTTTATTGTAAAGTCTGCGATCTCTCCATTTGAAAGATTTTGTACGCTTGCCCAGATTGAGGATCTCTAAAACATCATGCCGAGCCTTCTACCTCATTTATTGGTAATTATATACATCCTTACAACTTATATGCTTAATAATTTAAAAAGTTCTCCTTTTATATTTGCCTTCTCTAGCCTTAATTTCTCATTATTCAGCGTTAGAGCCCTTTTGGATAAGATGTCCACTTCATTATTACTTGCTCTTTTTATGTGGGATATTTTAAAGTCTTCAAATTTATGTAATTCTTGCTCTATGAGATTAAAAATAGGTTGCAGATGCCATGCATTAACATTTAGTTTGGAAATTGCCTGCACTGTAAGCAAAGAATCCCCTTATAAATGGATTCTTTTAATCCCCTCCTTACTGGCTATTTGAACTGCTATTAAAGCTACTTGGCATTCTGCACTCTTATTTGTGCCAATAGGAAGTTTTTTCGCTCCTACCATCATGAAGTGCCCTTTACTGTCTTTGAACACTAACCCAATCCCTAAAACACCAGGATTGCCTTTTGCAGCTCCATCGAAATTAACTTTGACCCAACCTTCTTGTGGATTTTCCCATTCAATCTTCTCTTGCCTTACTGCTTTATTGCTAGTAACCAGTGCTCCTAAAGGTGATTTAAACCCTATCCCCGGCCACAATCTCTGCATAAGTTTGTCATCTTTTGTAAAAGCGATCTTCATTGCTTGTCTCCTTGTCACTGACACACTTACTGTTTCTTCTATTGCAATGATTATTCTATTTAAGCATCTCCTCAAACTCTCTTTTTCACCCCTAAAGATCCTCCTGTTTCTTTCCTTCCATGACTCCCATATCATCAGGGAAGGAGCTACTAACTATATACTCGATAGAGTTGATTTCCCATGTCCTCTTGGCCATCCATCAAAGACCTCCCTGAGCGATTGAGCTCTTGGACCTTGCCATCGTAATTTAAATTGAACCATATCCCAGCATTTACTTGCATATTGACATTGGATTAATAGGTGATCTATGGATTCTTCTTGTCTCTCACATAGTGAGCATCTAGATGGGCCTATAATCCCTATTTTCCTCAGTCTTTCTGCTGTTAGAATCCTTCCTTTATATGCGAGCCATGCAAAGGCCCCGGCTTTAGTCAATGCGTCCTTATTCCAACGTAGGTCCTTAGAAAGGAAGCCTTCCTTTCCTGTTTCAGCTAAAAGATTATACCCAAGTTTGACTGAATATTTGCCTGATAAAGATCCACACCATACAATTTTGTCTTTTCTATTTGTTAGCAGCACATTCCTTTCCTTGAAGATTTGTTTCATCTGTATTTTTTGTTCTTTTGTCAAGTCTTCCCTTGACACATCCCGCCAGCACCATTCTTTACCATTCAGGCTTTCCTTTTCAATCAAATAATCTTTAACTGAATTACCCCATCTTTCTTTAAAGTAAGATTTCAGTTCCATATCCTCATTAGCTTCTCCAATAACTGCCAGCCCATTCCATGAATCTTCCCAAAATTTTGCAGATTTCTCATCCCCTATCTGCCATGATATATGCTTAGTTATCACTTCTCTACAAGATAACATAAAGTTCCATATAGTTGAACCTTTCGGAGGGTTCCAAATTGTGAAAATCCTCTGATCTTCCATGGAATCTAAGTATTTTCCTTTCAAAACTTTGACCCAGTAAAGTTGTGGATTCTCATATATTGCCCATATTAATTTTGCTCCAAGTGCTTTATTCATTAGATTCCAATCTCTCAAACCAGCTCCCCCTTCGTCCTTGGGTCGGCATATTTTTTCCCATGCTAACAGCAAAATCTTGTTGTCTTCATTGGCTCCATTCCAAAGAAACTTTCTCATTTTCCGTTCCAATATCCGAACCACTTTTTTTGGAATATCAAAGCACATCATTGCAAAGACCGGTATAGCAGAAAGAATTGTTTGGAGCATTAGTATTCTGCCAGCTAGGGATAGCCATTTACCTTGCCAACCTTCCATCTTCTTTTGACACTTTTCAATAAGTTTATCCCATAAATCAGTCTTATTTCTTCCTACAAAAAAAGGAATACCTAAATACTTGTTTGGCATTAGCCCCATTTTTATATCCAAGATACGACAGATCCTACATTTCACACTTTGAGAGGTATTGAAGAAAAAAATCTCTGACTTTTTCCAGTTTATAAACTATCCCGAAATTTTACCAAATAACTCTAGAGTGTCTTTCATCACCTTTGCTTCCTCTAGACTTGCTACTCCTGCTAAAAATGTATCATCCACAAATTGTGAGTGAGTGAGAGCTTTGACTGTTTCTGTGATTTTTATCCCCTTCCATTGACCTTGTTCTCTTTGTTTTTTAATCAGCCTACACAGCACTTCTGCCATTATGATAAAGAGGAAAGGTGATAGTGGATCACCTTTTCGAATGCCCTTTTCTTGTTCAAAAAAGCCTTGAGGGCTCCCATTTATCAAAACTGAAATATGAGGTGTTTGTATACAGCTCCTCACCCGTTGGATCCATTCCTTGCTGAAACCAAATTTGCTCAAAACTTCCAGCATAAAGCTCCTATTTACCTCATCATATGCTCTTCTAATATCTAGTTTGACCATCATATTTTGAGATTTTGAGGCTTGAATGGTGTGCACTACCTCATGAGCCACAACTACCCCCTCAAAAATCAATCTTCCTGACAAAAAACCACTTTGCTCTGTAGAAATGATCGAGTTAAGCACTTGCTTAAGTCTATTTGCCATTACCTTTGAAATGATCTTATAAACTGTGTTACATAAAGAAATGGGTCTAAAGTCCTCAAAGGTTTGCTGTGTTTCCTTCTTTGGCACAAGGGCTATAAAGGTATTATTGAAATCTTTCAAAATGAAACCCCCTTGCCTTGATTCCTCTATTACTTCCCATAGATCTTTAAGGAAAATAGTGCTCAATTTTTGAAAAAACATAGCTGGAAATCCATCCGGTCCTAGGGCTTTATCCCCTCCTAACCTTTTTAAAGCTTGAACTACTTCACTTTCTTTTATTGGATCCATTAGAGCTTTGTTTTGAGCTTCAGTTATCGTTGCTGGTATGATATTCAGAACCTCCTCAATCTCAGATCTGACTCTTTCTTCTTGCTGACCTTTATGTGAGAAAAAGTTTATGGCTTCCATATTTAATTCCTCACTTTCTTTCTTTAGAACTCCGTCCATGTCTTGGATTTCATAGATTCTATTTGCTGCTCTTCTAATTTTCATTGAGTTATGAAAGAAAGTGGTATTTCTGTCACCATCTTTTAGCCATACTTCCCTAGATTTCTGCCTCCAATTTATCTCTTATTTATTTAGACAATCTTCCAATTCCTTCCTAAGTAATTTCTCTAATTTGAAATCTTCTTCAAACATACCATTTTCTATAACTTTGAGGCTTAGAATTTTTAACTTCTCTTCAATATCCTTTTTTTATCAAATATATTACCAAAATGTTCACGATTCCAAATTTTTAATTGCTCCTTTAGAAACTGCAGCTTTTTAAAGAAAATAAAGGCTTTATTACCTTTTCTAGGTGGGGCATTTTTCCACCACTCCTCAATCAATTCTGAGAAACCTTCAATTTTCAGTCACATTGCTTTAAATTTAAAGGAGCATCTATCTGGAGTTTTTTCATCTTGAATCCGAAGAAATATAGGAAAATGATTTGAGCCTTGGTAAGGGAGAATTTCTGCATCACAAGACCAATTTGCCTCTGCCCAATTCCCTGCCACTAAAAACCTATCCAGCTTTTCAACTATATGCACGAATCTTTCTCTTCGGTTGGTCTACGTGAAATCTCCTTTTTTGAAATTTATATTTACTAATCCATTGTCATTGACAAAAGCACTGAAATCCTTTTGGCTTTCAGAGATCCATCCTTTCCCCCCTTTTTTGTCTTCCGGATTCAAAATGGCATTAAAGTCCCCTCCTAAAATTGTCACCTCATTGCCTAGCTCCTGCACTTTCTTAGCTATAGACTGCCATAGCATTCTCTTCTGAGCATTATTGTTTGGGCCATAAACATTTATCACCATAAAGAAACAATGAAGATGTTTAACATAAACCTTTGCCCATTGCCAATTTGCATTTGAAATTGACTCCGAAATAGTGATAGTTTCAGGTTTCCAAAGAATCGCCAAACCTCCTGAAGCTCCTTGTGCTCTTGTCAGCATACATTCCCATCTGCTGAATTTGTTTTTAAATCTAGCAGAATCTTCTTCTTTGATCTTAGTTTCTTGAAGGAAAACTAGATCCGACTTCGATTGATCAAGGTGCTTATTGATCAAACGAATCTTGTCAAGGGCATTGCAGCCCCTGACATTCCATGATAGTGTTTTCATGGCTCCTGGGAAAAGGCTTAGCCTTTTCCCGATCTCAAAATTTTGGTTTGGCTTGCTTCTTTGCCCGCCATTTCCAGCTTAACCCTGATAGGTTTTGGACCTCTTTTCCTCTGGCTTCCAACATTAGGCTCCTTCTTTTTGGAGCTGGTTTGTTCTAGTGATCTCTCTTCCAGGATACCTGGCACCTTTGATAAGCCAAGGTCATTTAAAAGGTCCTCATCTGTGGGTGACACCTCATCATCCTTTCCACTGCAGCTGTCCAGAGTTTCCTCAAAGGATTCACTTAGATTTCTGCCTGGGGAGACTTCAATTTCTTTAAAAACTATACCATCATCTTCTAAGATCATCTTTCCTCTTGGAGTCTCATTCAAGACTTCCTTTTCTCTTATTGGATTCTGTTGAACATGCATATTAAGCTCCTCATTCTATTCATCCACCCTACCCAAATGGTAAGGAGAGTTTTCCTTCCTTTGTTGATTCCTATCTGTTGACTAGATGCCTCCTTGCTCATTGTTAACCCTTGGAACTAACTCTTCTTCCAATGGATTTTCTCTTACCACTTGAGTGGAGTTTTCTTTTTCCCCCATAAAACCCATCACATCTTCTCTACTCTCCATGCCCCTTTCCTCTATTATCCTCTGTTTTGGAAGATCCTGATTTTCCTTTAAATTATTTGTGGGGAACTAATAGCTTGTTTGTTGATCCTGTAACTCCTGACCTTCTATCTTCTCCAATTCATCTAGGAGCTTGTCTACCTCCAGACCTTTGCCTTTCTTGTTTTTGACATTCAAGACAGCCTTTGTTTGAGTGTTGTTTTCTTCCCCTTCCCATATTTCAATCTGCTGTTTCCAAACCCCATATTCCGTGCTTAGGTTGATGAAATCTGGGCATAGATTTCCTTCCTTCAAAAGAATTAAGAGCCTCGAATGGGAAGATGAATCAGTTTTATTTAGGACCATCTCTGAACTTACATAATCCCCTATTATGTTTCCAATCTGTTCTAACACCTTCTCTCCCCAATATTCTGTAGGTAAATTGTGAAGATTGACCTAGATAGGGAATGACTGTGATTTTTCTTTGCTCGGGTCAAAATTTGGCATCCACTCCTTAATAATGATACCCTTTCCCTCCAATAGATAAGGGCCATTGCTCATAATGGCATCTTTATTTGCTCTACTCCGTGCTATTCCCATATAGAAACCATTTGTAATGGTTTTTAATCTACATTCCACCCCCCATAAAGATTTGCAACCCATCCTAATGGTTCTAACGGATGGCCATGGTCCCAACCATTTAAAGAAAAAAGCTTTCTCTCTCAGTTCACTAACAGTTTCAATCATGTTTTCACTATTAATACAGATAATAGACATTACCTCATAAGTAACATTCTCTTCTGAGTTGTGGGATGGTTCTTTCTCCACTGGTTTCTCCCCTTTTGCTGCTTCTGCTATTTGCTTTGGTTTGTAAAACTTATGAGCAATCTTAGAGTAGTCAAACTTATCAAACCGCCTGTAGAATAGATCACTCCTATTCCTTCCCTTTCCCCATTGCCACTTGTTCCTTCCATTCTGCCTTCTTTGAGGTGGATTAAAACGCCCATGTTCCTGGTAAAAGGATTTTTCTGTTTGCCCCCCATTCCGCCTGAAACGGTTCATTGGCCATTTTCTAATGAGCTGATCCCCATAAAGCCAACCTTCATGGCGTCTGAAACCTGTGCGTCCATCTTCAGCTCGCTTAGCCAGCCCTCATCCTAAAACTATTGACCATTGCCCCCAATGTTCAAATCTCTTGTTCGCCCACTCACGCTCCATAGTATTAAGATACAAATATAAGAAATATTAACTTATTAAGAACATTGTGACTATTTAATTTAATTAAACTATTGATAATTTAAAATTCAATACACAATAGGCACCATACTAATATTAAATTAATTCCATGTTTAAACCATTCAATTTTCACATGGGAAATATTTGTTATCATTGTAATTTGAATATATGTTATTATGAAAGCCATCACATTCAAATATTATAGTATTGATAAATTTTGATTTACTACAACAATAACTTGAATCAAAATTTAAATTGATCAAAGCATTATGCTCAAGATTCATAGTTCCCAAACTCGGACTGACCTTGGACTTGACAAGGCTGACTTGACCCATGACTCAGCTATGACTTGGAAATGACTCTACAAAATGAAAAACCCCTTGAAATGTAGAGATCTTTAATGTTTTAAAACTTGTTTCATGCATCCTTCATTGATTAAAACTTAAAGACACTTTAACATCATCAAATAGAAGCTAATTTGTCATCACATACATAAATAAGGAACATAAATAATAAATACATAACATATGTAAAATGCAAATTGTAGCTGGTAGAAATAGAAATCACAGAATCATACGACATAGATTTATAGAAGTCTAAATGTTGTCAATTTTGTTGTGAAATCCATGAAACTCATGACATCAAATGTTCCATGAAATAGGTATGTGTAACTATAAAGTGTAAACACTGTAAACAAAATCATATCTATCTATTGAGGCTCTAGCTCAAGCCTCATCCTCATCCTCGGCCTTAGCCTTAGCCTCGGAGTAGTCTTTCTTTTTTCTACAAAGGCATATAAGGAAGGTCCTAAAGGATTGAGAAGCCATATTGTCCACCTATGAGGTGCTATGATCAACATCAACAGTGCATGTGCATCTACCGAAGTGTGCTCTATCCTCTTCCTCTACCTAAGCCACAATCTCAGCTTCTATGCCTATCTAGTCAACCCACTTATAGTTCTCCTTAGTGAGAACTAGATCAATAGCCTCAATTAGCTGCTCAGACTTTGGATTGATCTCCTTTAGATTGATTGGAGAGGAACCAGTGTCCAAAATCCAATCTGTCTCATGCTAAGATAAAGGTTGCAATGAACAAAGACAAGATCATTTAACCTCTTCACAAACAATCTATTATGCCGCTTAGAGTGGATGTGCTCAAACATGGACCAATTGTGCTTACATCCAAAAGTGTTGCCTTGGTGACTCAAAATATGGATGACAATTTTTTGAAGATTTTGGGCTTGAGGGCCCAAACATTTGCCACCATTTATCTAAAATACGGAAAAGAAAAAAAATGCTTCATTTACAAGTACATTTTAAAGGATAAATTAAAAAATTAAAAATTAAAATGCATAACTTATAAGCCTTAAACTTAAGATTATATTTGTACCTGGTTTTAATTATGTCTCAACATCTGTGCACAGCTTGCTTGAGAAAATCATCCTTTCATTATTATATGTATCTAGCTCAATGGTTGTAGTTGAGGCTATGCATGACTAACATCTTTTGCACCACAATATATAGACCATCTTATGTGAAGACCCTCCTCATCCGTCTTGAAGTCAGGACTAAAACGAAATGCTAGGTTGAGGAATACACTATTGCATGGAGGGCCTGTGGAGCTGGTTTTGCTATCACCTATTAATGATCTCCCCAAATGGAGCCATACTTATCCTCCACTCTTGCATACCTTGATCTAATGACCTTGGCCATATCCATGCCCTCAAATATGTAGTCCATAGAGAGCTTCTCCCCATTAAAAACTCCTAGGAGAACTGCGAGGGGCTTAATGATCTGTATATAATGTAGAAAAAAAATAGTTAAAGTCACAAATTAAAAAAAAATTAAACATTTGCAAAGTTGCAAACCAAATAAAAATATGCATATAAATTATAAGTTAAACAAAATTATAAAACAAGTAAATACAAACTGTTAAATTGTAATAAATTCTCTTGTAAGGATCCTTTATAAGAGGTCCAAAAATCTTCATAAAAAATGCAATTTCCTACATCTGTCCCTAGAGTGCTCGTAGCATAGGATAAGGAAGTCCACTCATTCCCATCAAATATGCACCTCAAAGCTACCTTTGATGTCAACAAGGATTTTGATGTGAGGAAATTTGAGGCAAACCTTGTGATACTAGGACATGTCAACTCTTTTTTCCCCGTGTATTTCCTCATCATGCTAAGGACCAGTGCATGATTGTAGATAAACTTGTAGATATTCTTGGCCCTTTCAATGCATGATTTGACCTATTCAAGCTTTATCAATATCCTCTAACATGAGGTCAAGGCAATGGGTTAATTAGAATACTAGATAGATGTTGAAAATATCAGCAGAAACAGTATTTCATTCAATTATTAGTCTTAGTTATACATTAAAAGCTTCTATACTTAATTACTTCTATTAAAATATATTTATGTTTTAAAAAAATGATATGTATTAATAAGAAATGGTGATATAAAAGTTGCCGATTTGTTAGAACTTCCCATGTCTATCTGTTAGAACTTAGCAATTAATCCTCATCTCAGGTCATTTTAATCATGATGATTAAGATGAACTTTGCGAACTTACAATTTGCATTTACTGCTGTTTGTGCAGGCTAGATCTGAAACTGACAATTCCTTTGCAAAACTTCGAAGATGGTTTAAAGGAGTAAATATCTTTGAGAAGGCATATATCTTTTTGCCTATACATGCTTGGTAAGTATTTTACAAATTTTTTCAATTGTTCAGTTGAGTTTTGAATAGGCTCATTTATAATCAACAGGTATGTCTTTACATGTCTCAAAAACTGTAATGATCAGAATAGGTTATCTGTAGAACTAGAAATGCTTTTGCACCTGATCAAACCGGAAGGATACAAGAAAGTCCTTGCCATGAATAGTGTGTGTGGAGTTTGAAAATGCTTAGTTTAAATGTCACAATTCACATCCAGTCTAAAACAACTGTGATATGGTTATTAATAAAACTGTGATGTAGTCATTAATAGAAGAATATAAATTATCATAACCAATTTATTCTATGGATACCATTTGATCCAACTGTTTGGAATTAACTGATACTACTTCAATCAAATGGGGAATCTTATACATGTTAACAAATTGTATAGCTCTCCAATGACATTGATTTAAACTATATCTATCATAGAATGTTATCCCACAAGTGAGGCAAAATGGTCATAAGCGTGCAATATAAACTACAAAGCCCTTGATAGGCCTTGGTCTTCTTTTTGCATTGATGGTAAAATATCCATAAATTCACTTTAATGGGGTTGATGTGAAGGCCATACTCTATATGCTTGATCAAGAGGAGCAACCATTCCTCAATCTTAGGCATCTCAGCAATTGTATGCATTACATATGGTATCTTATCTCAAGCATATGCCAGTGTTCCTATCCTGATTGAAATCTCCTTAAAGGACATGCATCTTGTATGTAACTAATTTTCACACTTGCAATCCACTGAGTCAATGACTCAATAGTGTTTGCAAAAAGTATTTTCTTATTCATGGTATTCTTTATAGTTGAGGACAGTATTCTGATTAAAAGTTTACTCCAGCTTGAGATGAACTCCAACTTGAAATATGTTATAATTTCCTTTCCCTTCATCACAGGCCTAGCCAATGGTGCAAAGAAAACTACCTCTACTTTGGAACATGTAACTGGGCACAGAAAACTACCTCTACTTTGGAACATGTAACTGGGCACGTAGAACATTGCTGTTGACAAACTTTACCTTCACCTATTTATATAAAATAAATAAATAAAATTTCCTAGTCAAGTATTGGTACCTGATACACTGATACCTTTCATAATGGTTTCATGGTATTTGACTTTATCACTTCATTGCATAGTTACAAGATTTGGGCTCGTCTCAGACATGGAAAGCAGGATTTTGATTTGGGCTTGGGCTGGACTTGACAAGGACTCATTGAAAAACCAAAGAAATTCAAATTTTTTTGTTTGGATTCAAAACTTTTTCCATGCATTATCTAATAAATTAACATGAAAGACTCAATGATTGAGATAGATAGAAGCTACTTTGAGTTTGCGCACATACACAAGTCTACATTGATCAGATAAGTATAAATGTGAATTTATGAAGGAAATAAGTCAAACTCAATAACACATTAGAAATACAAATCGTGTCACTGTTAAATGTCTACAATTTTCATGGAATATGAAATTCATATGTCCTTCAGAAGTTCATGTTTATACTTGTGACCTCTACCGTCCTGTACTGTCTGAAAGAGGGTAGAGGTCACTCTGTATCAAGTGGGACAGTGACTAAATTTACCCAGCTAGATTCCAAATTCATCAATGGCAATATACAGAAGTCAAACTGAAATCTGCACCATGTACCCTTGCAAAGATGGCGTGAATGCCTTCACAATGGACCGAGAACACCAGTCCATTTCAGAGAACACCCTTCTACCAGTCCAACAGGCAATTGCAGCACTATTGAGTTAGATTTAGGTAGATAAATATGACTCCAAACAGCCCAGTGAGCTACAATGAACATAGGTTGGAATAATCAACTCCCAGTTGCAATGAAACTTAACACAAATCACCAAGATATCAAGAGAATGACCCTTGCAGGCCTGATGGATGAAGTGCAATGCGTCAAATAGAAGTATGACCTCATTAAACTCTCTCAAACCTTGCATAGAATAATCGAGTCCTAGCCCAGGGCTCGCCAAATCAGCCCAGACTTGGTCTGACTCAGCCGAGTCAGAGTCCAGGGGCAGCAAACCTGGTAGAGCTGACTCAGCTGTGGACTTGCAGAGTCCTGTAACTATGCTTCATTGCTCAGAAGGAATCTCTTTGTATTAAACACTTTCAAACATGTAAACAGGCTTTGTCATTCTCAAGTTTTTAAAAAAATTACATTAAAGATTTTTCTGACTTTAATGTCCAACAAAGTTGCCAAAATATTGCCCCATTGATCAAATTCTTTGAGAACAATATTCCTAGTGAAGATTCTCTTTTGGTTCATTATTATCCAATTATATTTGTCTGGACATCATGGTTTACAAAGTCTGTTTTTCCTTCTGAAGAATCCGTGCCAATTTTGTGTGCAGTGTCATATACAATCCCTGATTCTTGTTTAAAGGAAGTGCAAACAAGGAGAATCCAACAGCATTATATTTTAGTAAATGGACTCTTGAAAAATCATTCTAATAAAATGACTATATCCTAAAACAGGGGCTGGCAACAGAAGTGATAAATATGGACGCAATGATGGGAACCATAAGAATATTATAGAGCGAGATTTATTTAAGAGTAGAATGCCAGTTAGATTGCAAAAGCCTAGAGAAATATTTTTTGTTTCATCAAACCACAATTTCACCAACCAGAAAACTAGACATCACTACTGAAAATATTATTCAGGCTCTGCAAAAAAATTGGCATCTAGGCAGTAAAATACTCAGAGAAGGATTCAGGAAAGATGTAGCTCCAAAAGTATTCAGATGAATGAAAGTTTGGCTGCATCACATTCAATTCTTCTCAATTGTTTGTTGGTTCAAAGGTTTTTACAACATACTTTGCTCAAGAGTAAGATCTATGTTGATCCTCCTGTTAAAATTTCTTTAAAATAAGGGTTGCGGAGGAATTGGATATCTCTTCTTGTCAAGGTACTAAAGAGAAGACAAAACAAAGATGAAAAAACATTCATGAAAATTACAGTAAAGAATCTAGCTCTGTGGTCAATGTTCTAAGCCCTTGCCAAGCCCTTTAAATGCCACCAATAATATGCAGATAAACTTAGAAAGGTATAGATTACTTTCATTCCTTTGCAGTAGGAGGAAGACCTTACCTGCCCCCTCTTCTAAAATGCTTGAGTAAAAGACACTAATAATTCTAAGTCCTTCAGTAATAACTGTTTGAAGATCTATGACTAGCTTCCATTTGTATTTGAACCAGCACCAACGCCTACTTTTTTAGCCACAACCTTGGAAACAGGTTATTCTAAGATGAATGAATTTGATTTTGGACATAATTTTGATATTTATAATTATTCTCATATTTGGATAGCGTCTCTTTTCTTTTTGGGATGCAATTGAAAAATCTTATTTGCCTTGAATTTCAAAGTCTTGAGGAGAATTTCAAATTTTAATACATCTTTTTCTTTTTTCTTGTGATCACAGTCAACACTGGAGTTTAGCAATAATCAGCATTCCTGCCAGGGAAGATGAAATTGGTCCTATTATTCTTCATTTGGATTCACTGGGTCTCCACACCAGTGGAACAATCTTTTCCAATATTCGGAGGTATGGTAGCATAAATTTGGCATTTTCATAGCTTGAGAAGTTTGGGATTTGGTTTTCTAAAGTTCATCTTTAATAATGCTCTATAGAAACTACTTCACTATAGCTAGATTATCTGTATATATTGTCAGCTATTTACAATCATTATGAAGCAACTGAGATTGTCTTCACAATGTAGGAAGAAGTTTGCATAGGATGACATTCTTCAATGTTAACATTCATGGAAACTTCCTTACTGAAAAGTAAATACTTCTCATATATTCAAAATTCTGAGATCTGAAAGATTAGCTGTTATAGAGAAATGCACTGGGAGCCATATGTCTGACAATTGTTCTTTGTATCTGGATGATGTATTGTGGTACAAACACTGTTAATTCTTACTTTTGAAATGTTCTGTTTGTAAATAAACATGTGTATTTTATTAAAATATCTGACTTTTGTCATTTAATAATGGATATACAAAAGTATAGGAAAATATCACTATTTCTATTTATATGTTGGTTGCTAAGATTACAATTTGTTAGATACTTTGTAATGCATACTTAATCACCTTAAAATATAATTATCTTTACTCAATATTGGCTTTCTATTTTTTGAGGTTCTAATATATTCAAAGTGGCTGCATGAACTTGTTCTATCTAGAATGATTTGTGCAAAGGGGAAGGTTCATTATAGAAGAGATGTATGAAATTCAGTAGGAGGAACCTTAATTATCCGAAAAATCTGCTCACTTGAATAATCTTGAATTGCTAAAAAAACAATGAATTACCACTTGTTTTATACTGTAAAAGAATGAAGAAGAATCAAAATGGGGGAGTAATTCATAGAATTTGGATTTGATAGTAAATGATGAAAATCGATAATGACATTTTCTCAAATTTGAACCATTTTCCTAGATATTTTTGAAATGAGATGCAAATTATGTTGATTTGCCAATTCCTCTTTTTGTGGAGTAACCTTTGGCTTAGTTGTCATGACTACTTTGTCAAATTCACCTATGAATTCTGGTGAGCTTTGTTAAATATAGTGTCCTACACCTAGAGAGGCATAACACAACAGTGTTCTATTTGTGGGACACTTTGATTTTTTCATAAAACCATTTGGTATTCAGAAAAATGCATAATTTATGCCTAAAGGTGTTCCATCAAAGGGGTCCAGTTCAAAGGATTAGATAAAAACCCCTTTAATAGAACCTATGCTACGGGATCCATAGGCCAAGATGTTAAGTTCGGGTCTGGTTCGAATCAGATTTGGGATCTGATTCGGTACATGAGTGAAATATCTCCTACTGATTATTCATTGAAAATTTTCACTTTCTCTAATTTTGTCAAACTCTGTGCTTCATTGTTGAAGGTATTGTTTTTGTTTTTTAAGTGTAAAAACATTTGTTTGATATTTGTTTAAGCAGATTTCTTGTTCTGAAATAAACAGAAACTATAATAAGATTTGCATTTGTACACAACTGTATTATCAATTTTCTTTAACATTTAATAACTATGGGTTACTAGAATAGTGATAGAGCATGTTATAGTTTTAGGATTCAGACTCAGCATGGCTTTGGTAGCCCAAAGTAAGACTCCAACTCAAGACTTGACAAGAAACATGGCTAGAAATCGACACAAAAAACTCAAGTTTGACCCCTCCAAAAAAATTAATTAAATTGCAACTTTAACTCCATTTGTGCTTAGTTGCTGGTTCGGGTTTAGGGGCGGATTCGGGTTTGAGAATCCAGTTCGCAGATTTGGGATTTTTTTCCCCATTATGATTTGTAAAGAAATAAATAAATATATTAAAAAAAAGAGAGAAATATACATAATTCTAAAACTAGATTATTTCATACTTTGAATCTATGATGCTTGACCTGTAATGTCCCCATTTGTTGCCAGCATCAGAATTTCAAGGATTAGCCTAATACTGGATCCTCGTAGACTAATGAGGATGGTTAGAGAGTCTTCTGAGGATTGACTCATCTCCAACATTGAGGGATTTATGGATTTGGCCTTCGTTCGATATCATTTGGACTCCATTTGCCATACTATGTATAGTAAGTCAGGAGTGACAAAGATGGCCCCTTTCTATTTTAGAAAGTGTATTTGGTCACATGGGGAATTATAGGAGAGATTCCTATTTCAAACGGCATGGCAATCAGACAAGTATTCCAAGAAATATTAAAGTTCAAGTGATTTAAGTGATTTATTTAAATATTTAAATGTTATAAAGCAACTTATAATAATAAAGTAACTTTAATATTATAAAGTGCAAATGTAAAGTTACTTTATAATTTAGAGTCACTTTATGACAAAAGTAACTTAAGTGACTAAAAGACGAAATTGGCTTTTTTTCCCACATTGCCTAGTTATTTGTGTCTTCCCTCATATCAAGGTTATAAAAGCGTGGAGCTACATTGGGATTGACACCATGAGATATATTATTATTTTGAAGACAATCCTGGTTGCTTAAATGTGACTGGTCTACTTAAGAACAAATTTTTTTAAGAAGAATCGAGAGGCTGGACGTAGCCCCAACATCTCACAGTGAGTTTTTAGACTAGAGTTAGTGTTGGTGCAAGATAGTTGGAAGGCTTCTGGAGATTGACGGTAGGTAGCAGAGCACAAGCAGTTGAATTTGATAGTTTTTGGAGCCGAGTATTGGGGTACAAGCAAGTGAAACAGCTAGTAGTTGACTAGCAAATCAGAGGTCCGCCATCAACCAGTGTAAGAAAGGTACCATTCCAGATATCTCTATGACATTGCGTAAATAGAGGTTGTGTCGTGAGGTGGCCTGCTCATAGGGATGTGGATATACAGTCGGATTGCACTAGAGGACAGTGTCGCAGAGCTTTTACTACATTCGTTGACTCCCTCTCAGCCAGCCGTGAGAGCCATTAACCCCAACATAGGACGAATGGGACGTCTATAAGGCAAAACATGTACAGGCTGCAAGTCAGGTGAACTGCTGAACAACGTTGGAAAACAAAATTGTGATTAGTGAGCAGCGGATTCAACAGGGATCCTTGTGGTAACCGTTATCTTGTCAGCTTCCGATAACAGCGGACTCTCTTAGGAATAAACGGATTTGTATAACATCTCATCAGTCTTTTTAATAAGTTGCCTCTGTAATACAATATCTTCCATTTGTGTGAGGTATTATGTTCAGTATTTCCTGCACATTAGGTTTAATATATTATGTCATTGTTTATTGTGAATTTGAGTCTCCTTTCTTCCTATGCACACTAATGACCTTGAGTTACCGATAAGACAAGTCTTTGGAGATATTTAATAGAGACGTGGGTAGCCATTTTCTTATCATAAATTTGGAAAAATGACCTTAAGAAGATTACTGCAGTAGTGTTAGCATACCCAGCAGCCAACTTGCACATCAACTGTTTGTTCAAATTCCAAGGGAAAAATTGATGACTTAAATCTGATTAATGGCTGAAATATTACAGTGGTATTTGATCTAGTATCTTCAAAACATATGTCCATTGAAGAACACACCAATGTGAACAATACCTTTTGCTTGTATGCATGTTGACAACCATCTGTAAGTGATAAACTGGAGGGATAATTAGGTCTGTGATGTTTAACACCATTGATTTGGTATTGAGTGAAGTTCTAGAATAAATTTGAGGACGTTATATTATTGGTTCAGGTCTGCTTTTAGTCACCATTTCAGAATTAAATTTGGTTCCTTGGCAAGAGTTTGTTGTGTTATTTCTAGTTGTAAGGAAATGTGATAAACTTGGCAAACATCCTCAAACCAAATAAACATTTTCATATTGAAGAAACTAAGTAGCATTCACAACATCCGGGTTGTACACCAACTGTTTGGAAAAATTCCTCTATCTTTTTTTCCTATGGACAGACATAGGATGACTAGTAGTTCTAGAAGCCAGTGAAGTAATGAAAATTTTAGCAAGAAAATGAATGCTTTGCAGGAGAGTATGGAAAAATTTAAGCTTCATCA
Source organism: Cupressus sempervirens (assembly GCA_028749045.1). Lineage (NCBI taxonomy): Eukaryota > Viridiplantae > Streptophyta > Pinopsida > Cupressales > Cupressaceae > Cupressus > Cupressus sempervirens. The sequence goes on from CM053785.1 coordinate 487,568,197, forward strand.
ACAGAGGTTGGCGGAGAGCTTGTCAGATGCAGAGATAGTTGAGAGGGCAGCGAGGTATATAGTTTCTGCCTTTAGAAGGCCGACATCGAGTTTACAGGGAAGGAAGCTTGAGTTTTCCCCAATAGGTGTCCATGATGCAGATGTACCTATATTTAGTATGATGATGAACCCATTTCACAGAGGTCAATAGATGTGTCAGTACCCTTGGTGGATAGCAGCACTGAGCTTCAGCACGTTGAGGCCCCCAAAGTTGTTGCAATTAGTGCAGAGACGGTTGATGCAGTTGTTACTACTGATACTTTAGGCTCTCTTGAGGAGGGAATTATTGTTGGAGATTGGTATGCGAGTTGTCATAGTGTTGTTCCACTGCAAGAGGCAGTTGCTTCCTTAGGTGGGACCGATGCATGTATGGAGTCACCTAGTTGTGATGCCAGTGAATTGCGTGTTATAGCGGAGTCAGTAGGTGTGGGTTCATGCTCTAGTGTTATTGGTTCACAGCCTGGCATAGAGTCATGTGTGCAGTCATGTGACGACAGTTGAGGCTCGATTAGGCGATGGGAATGCAGACAGTATGGAGTCATGGACACCTTTGATGAGTTGTTGAATGATGCTATGAGTTGCACTAAGTATGATACCCCATGTCATATATTGGGTGATGACTCTGAGGGGGTTTTGGATGAGTTCCAGGATTGATGTTTGTAGGATCTTACTATTGAGGTGGAAGCTGAGACGTGGGGAGATTGATATTGCTAGGGCTTCTATTTCTTCGGAGGAGTTGTTTGAGGTACATAGTAGTTGTATCTTGGATGTAGAGTTGTACAAGGATGATAGCACATGTATGAGTGATCTTGTGGTGGACAGTTCTGATTTAGTTTTCTATTATAGTGCAGTTAGTGAGACACAGAGCTTGCATAGGAGTCAGGGGTTACAAAGGCATCATGTAACTTATCAGCTGAAGCTGAGTGATAGTGACATTTCTTCATCTCTTGATCATTATGATGCTATTTGTCATATGCTAGCTACATTTGGTTAGGGTGCTCCTGTGTTAGATGAGCACGGTGATAGTAGTCTTTCCCTAGCATAGGTTCATGCGCTTTGAGAGGCTGTTAGGATCTTGAAGCATAGTTACTCTCAGTTAGTTCATGACAAAGATTACCTTCTGGAGTGGGGTAGCACCTGCTATGAGACATTGTTAGGGAAAGAGAAAGAGGTGGTTGAGCTCACCCGGAAGCTTGAGGTGATGGTGGACTCTCTTCAGTATACTTGGCTCTTCAGGAGTCATAGTCACAGTTGGATGAGGTTACCGTGGAGTTGGAACGGGTACAGTCAACACCAACCTAGACCTTGTTCAATTACATATTGTGGTTGGTACCAGGTTTGCTTTTACAGTTGAGGATGAGGGACATGATGATGTGGTGAACACATTCATCTAGGATATAAGTGTAGTATGTACAGAGGAGGTGAGAGCATTAGATGACAAAGATTACCTTCTGGAGTGGGGTAGCACCTGCTATGAGACGTTAGGGAAAGAGGAAGAGGTGGTTGAGCTCACCCGAAAGCTTGAGGTGATGGTAGACTCTCTTCAGTATACTCAGTTGGCTTTTCAGGAGTCACAGTCACAGTTGGATGAGGTTACTGTGGAGTTGGAACGGGTACAGTCAACACCAACCCTAGACCCTATTCAGTTACATATTGCGGTTGGTACTAGGTTTGCTTTTACAGTTGAGGATGAGGGACGTGATGATGTGGCGAACACATTCGTCTAGGATATGAGTGTAGTATGTACAGAGGAGGCAAGAGCATTAGTGGAGACGGGCTCTCATGGTGACTTGCTTCCTTCTACCAGAAGTGAATCTATTTCTTCTTTTCCCACCAAAAGAACTTTGTTTCCCTTTTGAAATTATCTTATTAGCATTTTCTTGTTCTTTTAAAAGTGATGTTATTTGCCCAACTTACAACCCTTTCTTATCAAGCCCTACACACATATTAATACCTTTACCCCCAAGGCCAAAGAAATGAAGTTCAACTCTAGAGTAGGAGCTTCTATATCGTGCTTGGCAAAAATTACATTTACAAATGAAGCACTCACATCCACTACTATGTGTGATTCTTGTAGTGTGTCTCCATAAAGGAGACCCTTTATCAATTTTAAATTGTTGAGAACCCTCCCCACCCACTGAACTTTGACTACTCATTCTTGCACTCTGCAATTTATAACAAAAATTTAAAAATGAATTCTTTAAAACTTGTACAAAACATGGAATAAATTTGAAATTTTGGAAAAACTTGAAACAATGAAGAAAAAACTAAAGCAAATGGTTCAAATATATATCTTCAACACTCAAATCAACCTTCAAACAAGAATTTAAGTTTTAACACTCCACAATAATTCTCCTTTGTATTCAATCACTTCACTTCAAACTTGTAAGAATGAGAGCAAAATGAGACATGAAATGAGCCTAAAATGAATTAGATATCAAGTAAAAAGGGGCGTTTTAGGGTTGGGTTGAAAAAAACCAATAAAAAACCATTTTTTTTTTGTTTTTTTTGGCCATTTGGCTTGTGGGTTCACTGGGGTCCGTGCGGGGTCTGCATTTGACCCTGCATGAATCTACTTGAACCCACAAGGTCAAACGCGGACCCTACGCAGGCTAGTCCACAGACTCGAGTCCAGTTCAAGGCCAAGAGCCATGAATTTGATAACTAGGGTAATCACTGAAAGTAAGTGCATTTGAATAGAAAAGAGGACATCATGCCTGGTACAATGTCATTGAATGCAGTCCACCAATTGTACTTTGGTCGCCAAAAGTGATGTGTCACACTACCCAACCATGTGGTACCTCAGACCCACCTCATCATGCTCACGGAGATAGTCACATGACCCAAGCAAAAAAAATGCACATACAAGATGTAAACTTATACACAAGTCAATCAAGTGCAATAATTAGGGGATGGCTTAATGATCTCAATGCAATCACCAAACAACGGATACCAAGATACAAGAACACTAAGGTCACTACTCAGATCCAAGTATTCTTGTATCTTGGTATGTTGGCTCAACATTGCTCAGAGGACCACAACTATGCTAGCTCAACGTTGCTCATATGACCATGATAATCATATTAGTTTAATCTCATTATTATGTTTTACCCCATTTATTTATTTATGTTATGATTCTTATTAAGAACTCTATCAAGGCTTCTAGAGACCCTTTGTGTCCCAACGTGCCTTAGACAGCCACTTGATTCCAAGCAAACAAAATGCACATACAAGAAATAGGCTTTCATGCATGCCATATAAGTGCAACAATCAAGGGATGATACAATGATGCCAATGCAATTAATGAAACAAAAAGTACCAGCATACAAGAACACTGAACAAAGTTATGGTGGAGAGACTCAAGAATAGAGTGTCATCACAAAACACATGGTGGCACATGTGGCTTTGAGCACTCCTCTCCTCAGACAACCACAACTACGCCATCTCAACATCCATAGATGGCCATGGCTATGTTGGCTCAACATTTCTCTGATGGCCACAACTATAGTGGCTCAATGTCTCTTAAAAAACCACGATTAATCTTGTTATTATGTTTTATCCCTTTTATCAATTTGAGTTATCAGTTCTTATTAAGAACTCTACCAAAGGTTTTTCTTGAGACCTCTTTGTGTCCCACCCTGCCTTGGAAACCTTGTCATTAGTACCTCTCCAAACTAACTCAAACTCCTCTAAATGCATAGTTTTTAGAGAAGTTTGAATTAGTTTTCAGACATAATAATGACAGGGTTTGTGGTAGGCAGCCATCAATAAAGAATCACAGCATTTAAACAGAGATTGAGGAGTTTTTATGAATTAGCTGATTCATATATAGTATATACAGCCCGCATGAGGCATCAAAGGCTGGAATCAATACTCCAGAGCAGTTTGATCAGATTTTGGGGCATCATTTCATCTCAGAATTGAGCGGGTAGCTGTTTATCGACATTGTATGTTATTTTATGGAGCATTTTCGCAAACTACTACAGACTGCGAATAGTTTCCAGGTTCCATTTTTGGCTGCAAGTTATATTTCAGTTTTATTATTGGCCATTGTTGTCTAGTTCTATTTTCAATAAATAGAATGAGAAATCTAAATCTCTATTGGTGTATGGCTAGTGTTTTAGAATTGGTTTCCATGTGTTTGCAAGTTATTGTCAAAAACTCTTAAAAGTATTTAACTTAAAAAACCAAAAGAAATTCAGAACACTGCAAATACAATAAAAAAGCTGTCTATTGCCAGAGAGATTAGAGATTGAGCTAGTAGAAATCATCACATTATTGTTATTATCAAACTTGCCTTCGATAGTTTGTTTAGGCCATTTACAAAGTCTTTTGTTCCAAATTCTCATCCGTTCACATTTGACAAGTGTAACATTGTTCATTATAATATTTTATTGCTTCATCTTCTTTTTTGATGAGCAGTCTCAATATTATCACTTACAAAATAGTATTACACATATTCATAAGAAAAGGTGGGTTGAAATAGTTGAAAAAGGGCAGCTGCTTGGGAAAACACAATATCACAATTGCAGTAAGCTGCTACATGAAAAGAGTAAGAACAATGCATGGAGGATGAGGGTCCCAGTCATCCATTTTTCCATAAATCAATGGGGGTCTGAAGTGCTCATGGAAAGGTCCCAACCATCATTACCATCTTTATCATTCTCATCTTGTTTATCTTCGTCAACAACTCAAACAAGAGACAAAGAAAGAGTGAGCATAGGGAACTTGCTAGAGCCTTGCGAGCCTAGATTTTTTAGTTTTTGCACTGTTTGAGCATTCATGAGCTTGTTTGTGAATTTTTTTTTTAAAATTGTATTTTGGCCCATGTGACTTCTTCACTGAGATTCACTTGATCATGCCATTTAGTGGTATAGTCTTCTGGTGTTTTAGGGAACTATTCTGGTTAGATTTGCTATCATTATGCCATTTCTTCAAGTCACTGTCCTTGGTCAAACAATGTGTAGTTGGATAGTAGGGTTTTCATCATCAACCCTTGCTAGCTCTGAAATCATTGATGACTTTAGCTTCGTGCTCTTTTTCCTACACTATAGAAACTTATACTGTTTTCTGCTTGTTTGGAAGTGCACTAATCTGAACGACTTATTCTTTATTATATCATTTAACGGTATAGTCTTCCAATGCTTTGCAAATAGTTCTCGTCTGGTTTTGTGCTCATTATAATATTTTCTTTCCAATAATACTCCTAGGTTAAACAATGTACAGTGGGATAGTAGTTCTTTTTACAACTAGATCCTGCTGGCTTTGAAATCATTGAAGACTTTTAGATCATGGTTTTATTCAAACAGTCTAAAAGTATATTCTATTGTCTTGATTGGGCCATGAACCAGAGAAACTTATTCCTTTTTCAGGCATAAGCTCTCAATCTCCCATCCTTCGTGGCAACTGCAGTTTCCTCCAACTTATTGAATGGTCCTGACTTCCTATTGCACCTCAAGTTGTACAAGTAGAGTAGATAAAATGGCTACTTAAGTTTGATACAATTATTTAGATGATATCTGCATGTTGCTTCTTTCACAACTTTGCATATATTCTTACATCTACTGCATTGGCATTTCCCTTTCCTTAGTGGGTTTGCATCACTATTCTGGCACGCTAAATTGCTATCTATGCATGCCAACATAAAACCTTCTACCACTGCAATAGCGGTTTCTACAATGATGACATTCATCAGCTCTAACCTGTTCATGAGAACATGTGAACTATTTTAGCATAAAACAATTTACACAAGCAAAAACATGAATAAAATAGAGAGCAACGAGAACAGAAAACTACTGATTGGTAAATGGAATACTTCTTACTAAATATTTGATTTACTATCAAAAGTTTTTGCGTTACATTTCTAAAAGAAATTCATTGTTGGGTATGCAATCTTCAAAGTTAATCTATATAATTTTTATGCAACACATCTTAAATACCCATTATGCAATCTATGCTAGAGTATAGTTATACCTTACACATCGATGAATTGGGAATAAAGGGGAAGGTACAGCTTGATTTTGCCAGGTTCTTACATAAAATGTTTAAGGAAATCCCCAAATATGATAAATATGACAGGAAAGTTTATGCACAATTTCTATTATGCAAACTCTCCTTAGGGTGGCAATGAATCCTCATTCTAAAATTACAACACTGGATAGGAAAATTGTTTTTTGAGTATCTTAACACATGTACCTGACATATATGATTTTGCTTTATAGTTACTTAAAAGCAGAATGGGAGCATTTAAATCAAGAAGAGGTTCCTGCACAAGTTCCTATTGCAGGAGAAATTTGGAAAGATCTGCCAAACAAGATTCAAGAGAAACAAATAGAGGTATATTTGGTTTTTAGTTTATACTTATGTGCTTTCTATGCTTCTTGTGTTTCATGATTTATGGTTTTTTACTTTATATTGCACTAAGAGTTTTAGTAGGAGGTAAATATATACTTTGAGTTACTGATGCAGCAATTATCATCTCAGAGGTCATTAACCTATCATTAATTATAAGCAATATGGTTTGGTGTGGCATCTATGGACACCACCTCTGTGTTATATGTTGATGATTGGTGATCTTTGACTTAAATCTTTAAGATAAAAAGGTAGATATTTCATTTTGAGCTAGGAAATATGATCATTGCCATCATAGAGGTCATTGGTCCATTTGTTAGTAAATTGCAATATAATGTCATGGCACCTATGAACAACTTAGAAATTTAGCTATTTACATCTTTAGAGTTGCAAGTTCTTGCATACAGGAAGAAAAATTAATACATTTCTTCATACATAGAACACATTGTTGGGCGGATATTTTGCAATCAACAATTTTGTTAAAATCCAATTGCAAAATAGGTAGACCAGCCACAACGTATGAGATAGAGTCTCTCCTACCTTTAAGGGAAGGCTGCCCCTTCTCACCGTTCCTTGGATCAATTCAAGGTAAGCAAGAAGTTGAGAGATTTTGAAAGGGGTGTTACTAATATTCAAGAAAGAATCCAGTTACTCGCATATCAAGTAATGGGCAAGATGAAATCTCTAACTACACTTATATTAATAGTTGGAAATAGTGATACGGATACAAAACACCAACTCAAAGGCTAGTTGAAAGTGTACCGGTTTGGCTCAAAGTCCTAATTTAACCTATTCTATAAGAATAAGCTCGACCATTGGGGTGCAAAGACTTCCAGAAGTAGGGAATTCTAACAATTTTTGTGAATTGAGGTGACAATACAAGCTATAGTCAAAGCTTCTAGTCTATGTATCATCACAATCGCTCCCAGTCAAAGCTTCGGCTCTAATTACTTCTTGACTCATTATGCTATATCATTAAACATACAATAAAAACATGAATTAAAGATAACAAACACAAATTACAGTCAAAGCTTCCAATTTGTGCTATCACAATTGCTCTCAATCAAAGTGTTAGCTCCAATTGCTTCTTTGTATTCACTTTTCTTCAAAATAGTATTACACAATTAAAGTTATGCTTGCACAATTTTATCAGAGCTTTCTTGCATACAATAGAAATATTATTTTTACAATGAGGGGGGTACTTCTTTTATAGGAAAAGAAGTGAGAGAAAGGAGGAAAAGTGGGAGTAGCCCAATCACTTTGACCCGATAAAACTAGGTGAGAAGAATTATTGGATTACATGTCATTGGGACATGCAATACATCTTCTGTAAATACAACAATATGCAGAAAAAGTAGAATTGCTGAATCAATCTTGTAGATTGTCAGCAAAAGCCTCTGTACTTAGTGACAGAAATGTGGATGATCACCAGATAAGAAACCCCTGTATTCTGCACCATTGCACTCTCTTTGTCGAATTTTCATTTATTATTTGAAAACTCGATGTAATCAAGCTTTTCCTCATTCCAAAGTTGTGAATTCTTCTTTGTTAGATTCGTACGTTTTGGAATTTCTGACACTTCGAAAAACCTTTTCAATGGTGTTTGGATGTAAATCCGAAACAACTTTCCCATCACCATCTTCAAATGATTTTTCTCTTCTTTTTTACAAATCAAAGTGCTTTGGTGCATTCCCATATGAACTGAAGTTCTCAGCTAGCCAATGATAAAGTGGAGACCAAATGAATAATTGCTTCTTGAGAATCAAAGCATGTCTTCTCAACATGATATCTCTGTTTTCTAAAGAATTTTTGACATATCTTGAAGAGTATGCCACAACATAAAGATGAAAACATCTTCCAATTGGATTGGATCCATGAGGGATGACTATTTGAAGTATGGATTAGATACTTATTGACTACTTTCGAAGGCTTGAAATGTTTAAGACTTGTATTTAGGGTAAAAATGGCCAAACTCAGATTTAAGATGGTGGATTGCATGTGGGCAAAATTAGGTTTTTTCTTTGGGTGACCAAGAATGCAAGTTGGAAGCATTTGGGTATGTGCAAAATGAAAGTTTTGGCATTTTAAAATGTGAGTTTTCACCCAAATTGGGTTCTCTAGATGTCATTGCATGTGGTAAAAATTCCTCATTTTATATGATGTAAAACATGCAATTAGGTTCAGAGAGTGCGATTACATGTATGGGAAAGTGGAAAATAAATGAGTTGGAAAATAGATCAAGTATGGGAGATGGAAACATGGAAATGCACTTGCATTCTTCAGTGAAAAACTTCAACTTCTCTCCAAAAACAAACTAAAAACAAGCAACAAACAAGAAAGAAAAACTATGGACAAAACAAAAACTTACCCCTTGCTGTTGACTCAAACATGACAAACTTGAAGATATACCTTTACATGCAATTTCGTTTTTGGTGTTTGGAAGAGTTTTGACATTTGCAAATGAGAAGCTTTCAAACTTATTTAAAGACAAAATGCAAAAGACATGGGTTGTATTTGAACAGATGGCAAAAAACGAGCCAAAAAATGTAGTATTGTAGCAAAACAAGTAAGAAATACAAACAAAGTTGAAATCTTCTACTTACTTGGAGCTCAATGAGCCAAAAATGAGGGAAAGAGAAGTTTAGATGAACAAGTCTTCTCCAAAATTGGGTTCTCCAAGTGCAAATGCATGCAACAACTAAAAGCCTATGACAAATTCAAAGTTACAAACTGTGATTTCCAAGGTCAAATACATGAACCATTTTTACTTGAAATGGTAAAAAACATGGAATGCATAAACTTGCTTCTAGATTCTAAATGCCAAAATGTGCCCTCCAAATGCAAACACATGTGCAAAAATGATTGTCTCTGGGCATTTTTGGAGAAAAAATGCCCTTTTGATGCCTTTACATGAGACATTTTGGTTTGTAATGAAGAAAAACCCCCTTTGAATGTGTTTGCATGCATCTAAATGCTAAATTGCATTCTATGGATGTGATTACATGTTTTATTTCTCGTCAACCTCCAGCTTTTTTCTTGGAGAGCAAAATCGGACCCTCAACATGAAAATGCATATTAAAATAAGCATGTATTGGAGTTGGAAGTGCAAATCACACTCTAGGAGAATCATTGCATGCAACACCCAACATGTAGAAAGCAATTTCCATTCAAATCGAACTCTAGAAGAGTGACTGCATATTTAAAATGAATTGGAAATGTCATGTTTTAGTGCAAATCGCACTCTAGAAGGCCATTTACATGTGATGCCTAGGCTAGAAAAGTGTTTTAAATGCGAATCAGACTCTAGAAAGGTCATTGCATGTTTTAAAAACTTAGCATTTGCCTTTCAAGGCAAATTGCACTGTATGAGTGCAATGACATGTGACGTTTCTACATGTAGATGGTGGTTTTCATGTAAATTGGACTCTTGAAAGCCTTTTACATATTTAAAATGACTTGCTTTTTCATTTGCCTCAGTCAATCTTTTCCATTTAAGTGCAAAATCTCACTTTCCAAGTGCATTTGCATGTGCTGAAAATATGCTTTGACTTTACATGCATATGGGTAAGACAAAATATATCTCTCTAAATGCATCTACATGTAAGAGGTAAATCTCATTGCATGGGACATATTTCAAGAAAAAACATGTTATTGGGTTGGACAGTTTAAACTTTCTATGTAGCACATGTCTAATTGATTATTGAGTATCACTTAAAATGGGTCAAATTTAGTATTTACACTATATAGTTTACATATTGTGTAAAGATTTATTTTAAAAGCAATATTTACTTAGATATTTTAAATAAAACATTAAATTAAATCTCAATATTTGATTAGACTATATAGTGCACTATAGTCACTTAAGTGAAAAATTAAAAAGCAACTCAACACAAAATTATAACATAAAGTGCACTATAGTCACGTAAGTGATAATTCAAAAGTGATAAAGTAGCTCCAAAACATAACATAAAGTCATTTTAAGTTATACTTTAAAAAAAAGTGCAACTCTACATTAAACTATAACATCCATATTTTAAATATGTGACTGTGCTTGGAGAGTCCACCTTTTGGGCACTTAAATGGTCATATCTTTTGACTAATAAGTCTGATTAAGCTGTAAAGTATGCCAAATCGAAGGGAAAATTGAAAGCAAGAGATTGAACGAAGCAAAAGTTTAAAGAAAACTAAACAAGTACTCAGCAATGCTAAAAGGGACATTGAAGGCCTAAAAAATTGAGCATAGGCTAACAAAATGAAAAGGACTTGACGAAAGCCTTCAGTAAAAGGATTCACTATATGAATTGATAGTGATTGTTTAATCAATTCTTACCAATAAAATACTGAACTTTCTTAGAAAAATGCGTATAGGAAAAGTTTCATATTGTTACCTTTATTTTGTGGTGACAAAATGCAAGACAACACACATCATTGTCGTCAATGGTATTGTTGCACTGCATATTTGATTTAAAAAGTTTATAGTGAGAGTGAAGCCCATGCCAGAATAAGGAATAAATTGAAATAGAGAGGGAAATACGTAAAGCATGTCAGAAAGTTCATAAAACTATAATATCGACGAACTTGTCTCACAAGCTAAGAGATGGTGAGAGAAAACCGAAGCTTGTAATTGTAAAAATCGTGTTGCATGATTGATTGGTTTATTTCTTAAAAGCAGCCTTGCATTCACCATCTCAACATGCTTTCCTCCTTGGGTTGTAGTGGGGTGAGGGTGCGGCCAGTTGGGGCAGTGGCAGGGGATCTTGTCTAAATTTCATTAATTGTATGCCCTTCCCTTCTTTTAGAAAGTATTCTACTGCTGCTTATGCTTATGCCTATCCATTTGTGGCAAAATTCTTTGAGGAATGCGTCCCTGTGGAACACGGGTTCTTACATGTCTATTAGACAATTTAGACAATTGTTTGTGTTTTCAGATGCTATTGTTGAGACCTTTAATAAAATATTTTATGCTTTTTATAGCTCCAAATGAACATGCTACACCTTGATTATCAAACAATGAGGAAGAGCCCCTATATTGAGTCACATTTTGTTGATTATTGCACAATGCAATACAGAAATATGGGAAGGAATTGTATTTCACTAGCAAAATTTTGCCTATAAGTGTTGGCTGCACGTTTTTCAATCAACACTCTCTACACATTGGAAGTAGTGAGTGCACAAGGAACTTGAGAGAGAGTGAATATTTTAGCAAATAAAGTCAATTACTTTGTTTGTCATTTCCTTTCTTGTAATGGACGAGGTTGCTGAAAGTGAAGTATGGTCCATTCTTTTCTCAGATTTGTTGTTAGAATTGATTTATCATTGGTGAAATGAAAAGATTGAATGATTCAAGAGAGAGGAAAAACAATCCAATGTAGTATCTTCAAGTAATCATGGGAATAGTTTCTTTTACAAGTCATCCTGAAAAAGTGAGTCACTACATGGTGCAATGAAAGCAAAAACATGAGATTGTGGATCTCCCTTTGCATTGTATTTCTTAATCATTCACACTTTAAGCCCTTAGAGTAAAAATGTGTTTAGAATGTAGAGAGTTGAAGGGCTGCAACATTAGAATGGTTGTGAAGAAGTGTTTGTAAAGTTGGGAAATTGATTCTACATTTGCCCCATATTTTGAAGAAGTGTATTAAGGACATGATAAAGTGGAGCAACATAAATTTGCACTGTAGAATTCTAATAGTAGAAGTTTGAGCAATAGATGTTTGAGTTACTATAGTTGTAGCATGTAATGTCCCTTTCAAGGCCATTAATTTTTGATGTGTCATTAGCCCATTTTGTCTTAGTCCTGTAGACTAAGTAGGCTTTACATCAACCAAAGTGAGAATCGGCCTAGGCAATTCCACTTTCAAGCCAATCAGAAAGTTTCAAGGGGGTTTCCAGATGCATAGTATTTATAGTAAGTCAACAGGGCTCAATATTCTTGACATTTCAATGTTGGATTGAGAGCATCTTGCCAAGACCTTTCCAATGAGCTATCACACATGATTATTCGAGTCCATTTGATCAATAATGTTGATGTGTAATGATTAAATGATTTATTAATAAAGTAACTATTAAACTAAAATACATATTATTATGTCACTTTATTATTAAAAGAGCACTATATTCACTTAAGTAGGAATGGATATTTTAAAGGAAAAATAAAGCGAGAAAAAGGAATATGAAGCTTAAGGGAAATGAAGTGTCACAAGGTTGTGCTTTAAAAGAACACTAAGAGGCTCATTCTTAGCATACTTGGTTATTTGATTTGATTACTATTCTCTTGGATAATTTGAAGGTTCAACTTCAAGTTGGATTGAGGATGGAAACCCTCAAGCTTGGAGACAGTAGACAAAAACCCATTATTTGTTGGAGATATCATACAGGTGTCTCACTTGTGCTTAAAATCTTTATTGCTTATTATCCAATCTTGCATGAAATTATCTATTTAAATTTTTGAGATCTATTTTGAGAAAATTGGAGAAAACAATAAGTATTTGGATCAAAGTAAGTTTCAAAGTGTATCCAATCCTTCCTAGCGTACATTCAAGTCTTTTAAATCACTTGATGTGCTTTGGATGCCATTTTCCAAATTCTCTGCATGTTGCACATTGCTTAGTGAACACGGTTGTACACGGTTGCTAAAATGATGCAATTTTCTACTCTAACTTCCTACACTTGGCAAGCTACAAATTTTGACTCATCTCTTGCAAGTATTGAGTCAAGATTCAAAATCTATTTAACACTTCATCTTGCAATTTTCTAAATCCAAGAAATCTCTTTGATTGCATTTTCAGATTTTTCACTAGTGTTTTAAAAATGACTTCCTCTCTTGCCTCTTGGGAAAAAAGTTTGGTTCCTTGTTATTTTTTCTTAAAGTTTTTGTTGTATATATCTGTTATGTTGTGTATGCAAGTCTCATCATTTCCATTTAAAGACAAAAAGTGTTTACTCTGATTAAAATAAGGTTTGCTCCGTCAAAATCAAGACAAGACAAAAGATAAGTATAAGACAAACCAGAGTCAGCGACCATGGAGCAATAACAGACAAAGAAGTTTGCAAGATAATATTAAATCAGAAGAGACAGAAATTGAAAGGCCCAGGTTCTATAAAAGACAAAAATGATTTAGAGTTTGATTGCCACGTTTTCATTTGAAGTAATAATATTCAGAACCAACACCAGTATACAGATATAAAAAATTACATATGATAAAGGCCACAATATGATCCAAATAGGAAAGGAAATATGAAGCTGCCATTCTAATTATTGAAGACAATAATTATCGGTGATTTAATAAACAAAGAATAAAATTAAAAGAAAGGATGTGTCTTTTGGTCAAAGGACATACCATTTTGATTGGATTGAAATAATATAAATAGATGAAGTGTGCAGATATATGAAGAATGTGAAGTAAGTGAAGAAGAAAAGGAAAATATTAAGGCATCGAGATTTGAAATGAAGACAGTGTGGAGCAGAAAAATGCTTTAAGTAATATAATATACATTCAGACTTATTCTGAATTTATATATTTATACCTATGTGAAAATATAGATATGTGCAGATGGATAATGAAAAATAAGAAGAATAAAGAAGTGAGCAGTAAATGAAAATAAGGTAGTTTAGAACATGTGGAAGTAAAGAACAATAAGGGAAGCGTCGGTATATCAAGAAGACCAGAATATATAAAAGATTAAAGTTAGAGGCAGATAATAAAAGGGAGAAAAAGATATAGAATGATATATAATCTGATTTAAAGGAGTGGACTACATGTGTGTGTGTGTCAGGTTGACTTAAGATAGATTAGAGAATAGATAGCATCCATTATCTAGTTGAGTAAGCAACTAAATAACGGTGGAAAAGAAGTTTTTTTGTGGTGGGTTGGTGCTCACGAAGACACGAGTGAAGGTTGGTGCTTCCAGTAGGTCGGAGCCTGCAAAGTGTGGGAGTTGGAGCTTCCAATGAGTCCGTGCTCATAAACATAGGGGTTGAACCCTGTAGTAGGTTGGAGCCTACAAAACATTGTAAAAGAACAATTTATATAAGAAAGCATTTATTTGTTGTGGTTTTCTCCTGCATTGGGTTTTCATGTAAAAATTGTGTTATTGTGTTCATGTGCATAGTTGTTGATTCCAACGTTTAAGTTATTAAAGTTATTGTTTGGATAAAAAGTTTTAAATTGGCAAATTTCTTATTATACTGAGTCACCCCCCCAGTATAATCATGTGCTCTTCAACCCCTATATGTCTCCTTGTAACATAGGAAATTTTTATACTAGTATCTTACATAATACTTGGAATAATATTGTCAAACACTTATAATTCCTGTTTTTAGCTAAAACATTTATGTAGTTGTGGTTTTTATATTTCTTTGCATGGAGAAAACCTTAGATAAAGCTACTCTATCATGATTTTTTGCTGAAACCATGAATTACACGCATGAACTTGAATCCAAATCTGAACCAGAACCAGCAACATTAGTTTTAACCTAAGTTGCCAATTCGGATTCGGGCATGTGTGTCAGATCTGTGGATTCGTAATTTTTTTTTTTCCCATTATGATTAATGAGGGTTCATCTATATATATGCATTATATATACAAAAGAATAAGAGAAATATACATAATTCTAAAACTAAATCATTTCATAGTATGAATCTATGAATCTAGTATACCTGATCATTGATCTATTTTCATTTTTATAAAGAAAATCAACACATCCACATTGAATTTTACATTAAACAAAAGATTTTTAATGAAGTTAGACCCACTTAAAACACCCTTTAGCCAGTGGATCCTCGCGGATTCACATGGGTCCACTCTAGGTCCTTGATCCTCGCAGTATAGATGGATCCGTGGAGTAAAAACATGGACCCTGCCCAAATCAGGACGAATCTGGCAAAGAATCTGCATCCGGATTCGGCCTCTAGGGTAGGAATCCGGCAACTAAGGTTAACCTTAGTCTTTGGCTATTGTGGGCCTTCAATAATGATACACAAATAAGTTAAACATATGTTAGATCTTGTACTAAATGTAATTACTTCTAAGATAATTATTCCAATGTAGAGAGTGGGAATAACTAGTGCATTCTACTGGCATTGACATATAGTGGTTATTCTTAATTTTTGGGAACAACTACAATAAATTTGAAGAAATTATCAGTCATCTACTTACTTGATGGTAATTAGGAAACATTTTTAGCTTCGTATACAGATGTGATTTTCTTCGAGAATTATAGCTTCATAGTAAAAATGTGTCAAAAACATCCCATATTTGGTTCTTGTATAAAATTCATCCATAGTGGCTTTAGCTGTATGTAAGATGCTATGTGGCTTGTAATGCTTCTGTAAGATATATTGTTTCCAGGGTCATGCAAATTGTGCAGTAATATTTGTAAACCATTTTTGTGCTGTTTCTATTATCACATAATATAATACTTAATTATTTAACAGTGATCTTGACGTGTCTGTTAATGTTAACAGGAATCTTGTAGTGAGACATGAAATAATTGCAATGCTGGTTTCATATTTGATAATTCTAGGTCATTATTCCATTTTCTTTTGCCCAGGTTCCTCAGCAGCAGAATGATTATGATTGTGGATTATTTGTTCTGTTCTTCATGGAGCATTTCATTGAGAAGGCTCCTACAAGACTCAGAAAGACAGATTTGGATAGGGTGAGAAACACATGCTTTTTAGTGACGTTTTCTTATGAGTGGAGGTTTCCTACAAAATATTTAAACTCTTCATTTTTTTTGTGCTGAATCACATTCTTGGTTTATCAGTTTGGCAGAAAGTGGTTTGAACCTGTTGGAGCTTCACGTTTGAGGGGTGTAATTAGTGAATTGCTTGAGAAATGCTTTGAAGATGCAGGAAAAGGAAGCCGGGATATTATGAACAATTCATTTCCCCTTGTCGAGGATGTAAATTAAAAAATATAATTTTCTAACAAGCTCCATGGATAAAATAAAAAGGCTATTTCTTAAGTCTGAAAAGCAATTTTGATCGCTTCTTAACCATTTCTTAGATCTGTGTGATAGTTGCAAAATAGAGACTCACCCTGTAATCTCAATGTACACTGTGGTCGTATGTATGATATGTTGGTGACAGAGATGGAGCACTTCATTTATCCAGCATTATGAGCACAAATATGAAGTCTATATAATCTCTCTCTTGCTCATGAAGAATTCCAGACTCTAACAACATCATTATCAAATTTACCTGAAAGAAAATATAACCTATTACAAAGTGCAAGATCCATATTTGACAGGTCGTCTTATTGAAGACTCTGACAATATTAGTGATGCTACTAGCAGATATAAAATGAGGTGTAATAAATTCTCATTTATCAGATATAAAATGAGGTGTAATAAATTCTCATTTATCAAGAGTTCTATGTACAGGAAATTTTTTTTTTTAATCAAGATATGTAAAGAGCCTTGCGATTACATGTTTTCAAGATTATTAAAACCACTGGGTTGCAATTAATAAATACTATTAGTATTTTTAAGGAACTGTGACTTGTAATGTCACAAGCAAATTTTACAATTAAAAAATTGTTTTCAGTTGAAAGACCAGCATTTTTTAAATTCTCATTATTTCACAACTTCCTTAAACAGAATAGTGTTGTTATTTGGGGAATAATTTAGTAAATTAATTGCTAGATTTGTCCAATAACCACGAATTATAAATTGATAGCTTTATAAAAAAATCCTGACAACCATTTCCTATAGTAGTTACTACAAACGATGAATGCTTCTCCATGATATGTTTGCAGATATTGTCTAATTTACTCTGATACATAAGAGGGTAAATATCAAAGTCTCATGGACATGGATATGGATACAAATACAGTTCTGATATCAGATACAAATACGGCCGTTTTTTAAGACCCTCAATATGGATATGGCTCAATACGACGTTAATAAAGGACATACCCACGTATCTTTAACACAATTTTCAGAGTTATTAGAGCATATTTTCACTACAAATGCAATGTTCCATTTCAGTTATACTCTTTCGAAGGGAAAGAGCTTTCGATTTTTTGTCGTGCGGTGATGGCCTGGAAGTCATACGATGATGGTTGTGACCGTGTGCTACAGAAGTTGTACGGTAATTGGATGTGGGTTGTACGGGTTGTTGAATGGGGTCATGCTGTTGGGGGGATAATGTCCAGTGATTGTGGATGATCGTACAGTAAAGTGAGGTATGGTGATTGTGTAGGGAATTCATATAGAAGGGATGAAGGAGCTACCATATGGTGAAACGGAGGGTGTACCTTACGGCGACATGGGAACCAAATATCCCCGTCGGCAACGTCCCACGACAGATGCAGAGAGTGCACGGTGAATGGCATATGGAAATTCTAGTTGTCGTAACGTGAGTAGAGGAATCGATGTACGGTGGAGTTGGGAAGTGTACATTGGTAATCTTGGAGGCTGCACAGAGGTATGACCAGGGTTGCATGAAGTGGGGAGGCAATTGGTATATAGTTGTCCAAGTGAAGATGCTGGATTTGGAATGCATAGATGTTAATGATGCTGAGTCCTAGGGCAAATGGAGTTAATCAAATAAACGAAGACATCACCAATCTCACCGATAAATGCAAGATCTGATAATTGCAATCAAATTAAGAAATGTATATTTGCAAAAAAAGATAGAACTCCAAATGTGCCAGGTCCAAAGAAAAGAAATATAGAGAATTGAAGTTGAGGGTGGAATCCCATAGAAACTGAGCCTGCCAAGTAGGGAAGATCTTCCACTCCCAAAATGGCAAACATTATTGACCTCTAACAAGAATTCGTAGTATAATAAAACAATTCAAAATTGCATACCAAAACAATGCAACCTCACAGACATAAATGCCCCATTGAGGGAGAAACTAAGTGTCGATAGAAGATATGACAAATTCCTACATAAACAATTAAAATAAATCAACTCGTAAACAAAGTTTGAACTTAGTATTTATTTTATGTCAAGGGCATTCTAGTCTTCTTGTCCTAGAATTTGCTTGCCCTCAATCAAACATAATGTTGGATGTTGAAAAACTTGTTCACCTTCCCACGTGGTGTCATTGAGTGGCAAGTGCTTCTAGCATACCAAATATTTCTCGATGGTGCGATTCCACAGTTTTCTATCCTGTATGTCAAGGATTTCGACAGGCTCCAATATTAACCTTCATTCATCGTTCAAAGGTGGCAGTTCTGTGGATACACGGATGGTTTGCCCCACAACCTTCTTCAAGAAGGATATGTGGATCCAACTTCCTTTTGGTAGCTCAAGCTTGTAGGCAACTTCACCTATGTGTCACGTTATGCAGTACAAACCATAGAATCGTGGCCTTAGTTTTCCTTTGCACTTACCTTTAGAGATGATTGCCTGTGTGTTTGAAGACAGAGATATACCAAATCACCTACCTCAAAGCTTCTCACATTTTTGTCTATCTGCATACATCTTATGTTGATTATGAAACCTTCACAATATTGTGTTCTTTTTACAATCAATCCTTTGCCTTTGATGCACGAGTGTCACCCATAACCATATACACACATAAAGGGGGTTGTATTCGTAAAGTGCCTTGAAAGGCACTATACTAATAGACACGTGATAAGTGGCATTATAATAGTACTCCCTAGATGTAGCCATTTAACTCACACCTTTTGTTGGGTCAATAAATAGTTGTGAAGGCATCCTTCCAACCATTTGTTCATAATTTCTATTTGTCCCTCAGTTTGGGGATGATAACTGGTACTTGACAACGATTATGTTCCAACTAGCAAAAATGGTTTTGACCAGTAGGTGTTGAAGAAATAATTGTTCCTATCACTTATAATGTTTTGCAACAATTCGTGTAGGCGGAAGATTTCCTTGAAGAATAAATCTTGTACTTAGGCAGCCTAGAAATCAATGGTGATGGTGAAGAAGTGTGCTTACATTTTCAATATGTCAACCACCACGAAAATGTAATCCTTTCCATTTACCTTCAAAATTCCGGTGATGAAATCCATTGAGATGTTATTCCATTTTTGTCCTAGTATCGACAAGGGTTCTAGCAAGCCTCCTGGTAAAGTGAGTTCATATTTTTTTTGTTGGCATGTTGCACATTCTTGCACATATTGTAGGACATCTTTTTTAAGAACTTACCATGAAAATATCTCTTTGATTTGCATGCAAGTTTTGGGGAATCTCGGATGTCTAGCTAATGGTGAGGAGTGCATTTCCTTCAAAACTTTATGCTTCATTATGGATTCAAGTACCAAATATATTATGTCTTTGTAGTAGATGATGTCATTGACTACCTTGTATCAATCGTCCTAAATATTGACATCTATCAATTTGCATGCAAAAATGTTCTTGGAGTACTCCAATAAATATGCCTTCCAATCAATTGAAATTTGAGATAATGAATAGATGACGAGTTTCTTCACAAAGCATTTGCAACAATATTATTCATTCCCTTCACATATTTAATGTCAAAAATTAAAGCATGAATCTTAACCATTTTTGTTGCCTCTCGTTTATATCGTTCTGTTAACCAATCAAAATAACTTTTATTAACCTTATCAATTCTCAAAAGTGTGATCAACATAAACAACAACCATAAGAAGATAACACCAGATATGTTAACTGGGGGAACCCTTGATTAGAGGGAAAACCTTGGTGGGGATGGTACCCACAAAAATAATGTACTAATACATATGTTCCTTGTAAGAAGATGTAATCTGTTAGAGTCAATGAAATACACTCAGTACATATCAGTGCCTCTTAGGAGACTTTGAATCCTTGTTAGGAGTTGTGCCAATCTTGTTAGGAATTGTAGAGGGTAGAAGGGCCCACTGTCCAAACAGCTTTAGGGGTAGACCACCGAACTCACTGTCCAACTGGTCTTGTATTATCCCTTGTAGAATAATATCAAATACAACTCATACTCTTGCTTTGTCCTCTTACCGTGCTTCCTTCCGCACCAAACACTACTCAAATCTCCATACCATAACTGCAAACTTGCATCACAATAATTCCTTAGATTGCTTACTCACACGTACTAATCTTCTTCACTTGTCGCATACACATTCACAATTCCTCATTACAATCAAGGAAGCAAACCCTCCATTATACCAAGTCCTCAAAATAATTTATTGAGTTTGCCTTGAGGCTTTCTCAATTTACAATTACAATAGGACCTCATTAAGTTAAAATGATACACATTACATCAGATCTTTCTATAATAACACTGTCAACTCATAGTTTTTACAACTTTTCACATGTGCAACCTCAGACTTTGCACACTCATTGACGTCATCATCATCATGTCTTTTACCATTGTCTAACTTCGCTCAACCAGATTCTATCCCTGTTAGGAGACATAACCCAACTACCAGAAACCACTTCTCAGGAACTCTATCTATAAATTGTCTTCTGTAAGTCTCGAATAACTATAAGAAGTCTTTGACTTTCTGCATGCACACTTAATCATGGAATCAGGACACTCTATAGAACATGTCTCAAGTTGTGCTTGACTTGATCTGCAATCCTCTATCAACACTAACTCAATCTATGTTTTTTATTCTACCAGTCTTCATAGTACGTTGACATCAATGACAAATACTACCATGAGTGCAACTTATGAGCACACTAACAATTTTTTCAAGTGATCCAACAATGCTAGGATACTCCCCCATAGGAATATCATCGACATTCATATTAACAATCTCTCCTTTTTGCATTGATGGCAACATAGATGAAAAACATCTAAGTTCCATAAATACCGAATACTAAAATAAAAACATATTTTCAAATCCTTTTCATCAATCAAATCTGAATCTCTTAGGAACAACTCTTCATCAATGTTGTTGCTCCCCCATTGACATAAATTCATCCCATGAACAAATCTCCCCCCTTTTTAGGAGATACTTCTCTTGCACATTCTCAAAAGTTCATTCTCTCCCCCATTTTAGGGAAACGTTTTTCATGTATTCTCTCCGCCATTGACATTAATGAAAAAGGCATCATTATGTCAATCTATTGCTTGATATATTCAATCAATCGAAGTGTCCAAAGACATTGTTGAATACCAACTACCAAGAGTACTTTATGATTCAGCTCAAACATAGATACTCTAGATAAACAATAGTGCTATGCACCACTGGATTGATGAATTTTTTGTATCATCTACTCTAATGTAGGTAGGGGCATAACTCTAAGCATACCTCTCAAATACTCAAATGTATCCTTAGGTAAAGACTTTGTAAATATATCTACATTGTGATCTTTTGTACTAAAATATTCTAGTATGATCTCTTTCTCTATAACTTTCAATCTCAAAACAATAGATATGTGCTTTGTCTTCGAATGTAACACAAGAATCTTAGACATACTCACTATACTTGTGTTATCACAATGTATGACAACAGGTTCTAAAAACTCTATCCCAATTTCCTTTAATATTTGTTTCATCCACATGATTTGATTGCAATTGTTTTTTGCTACTACATATTCTGCCTCGATGTACTCTGTGAAATACAATCTTGTTTCTTGCTTAGCCAAAAAACCAATCTTCCTCCTAAGAAAAATGTTTCACCACTTGTAATCTCTCTATCATCCATATTGTTTGCCCAATCTACGTTAGTATATACACATAAAGTAAAGTTGTTTAATATGTCCTACCACAACCCAAAATCAGGTGTACCCTTCAAATATCTGAAAATTCTTTTTATTGTTGCATAATATGCTTCCTTAGGATCAACATGAAATATTGCAACAATGTCAACTACATTAGCTATATCCGGTCTTGTATTTCTCAAGTATTGCAAACCTCCAATCATGGATTTATACTTCTTCTAGTCAACAGTAGGTATCTCATCTTTGCTAGATAACTTATAACCAATTACCATATGTGTACCAACAGAGTTACAATTTTTTAAAACAAATCTCTTCAATAAGTCTTTCAAATACTTAGTTTGTGATAAGAACATACCATCATTGTTCTGCACAATCTGTAAACCCAATAAATATTTCATCTCACTAATCATGCTCATCTCAAACTCTTTCTTCATCTTGTCAACAAATTTGTCACTTGCTTCATCATCACCTCCACAGATTATATCATCCACAAATATCACAATAATCAATAAGACCATTCTTAATTTCTTTTAGATGTAGGAACTACTATCTGCAATACCTTTAACAAATCTCAATTTTGCCAAATACATGTCCAACCTTGCATACCAGGTTCTAGGGGCTTGCTTTAATCCATATGGAACTTTCTTCAATTTATATACCATATATCCTTCTTCTATTAAAGGAAAACCTTTAGGCTACTCAATGTAGACTTCTTCAAGTTCTCCATTTAGAAATGTTGACTTCACATCCATTTGATACACTTTGAATTTCTTGTTTGTTGCATATGCCAAGAACATTTGTACTACTTCAATTCTAGCAATAGGTGCAAATGTCTCCTTATAATCGATACCTTTTTTTTGTAAATATCATTTGCATACCTATCTTGCTTTGTTTCTCACAACTTCACCTTGTTCATTCATCTTATTTATTAAAACCCACTTAGTTCTTATAACATTTTTGTCTTTAGGTCTAAGAACTAATTCTCATGTCTCATTCTTCACAATCTAATCTAGTTCTTTCTTCATTGCTTGAATCCAATAATCATTCTTGCAAGCTTCATCAACACTTTTAGGTTCAACTTGAGCAATCAAACACAATTTTTCATATACCCCATTTCTCGTCATAACTCCTCTATCTTTGATTATAATAATCTGATAGCAAGGTGATTCTTTGTCAAATTCTTGTTTGGTGTTATTGTTTCAACTCTTTCTTCTGCTATAGGTTTGGATCTTGGTTCCTCTCTATGTTCCACAACTTGAATCTCATTCTGCAAATCACTGTTAGTTTCATAAAACAATTCAACATTCTCTTGGTTAGTCTTAGGATTAGTTTTTTCATCACAATTGTAATCAAGTCTTCTTTCTTGAACTCCAAACTTCTCATCCACTTTAACATTTGTGCTCTCAATAATAGTCTTAGGTTTGTTATTAAAACATTTATAAGTTTTGCTTTTCAATGAATAACCAAGGAACATACCTTCATCGCTTCTTGAATCAAACTTACCAATATCATCATCTCTTAATGTAACACTTTCTTCCAAAAATTTTGAAGTATTTCACTGATGGTGCATGTTCAAACCATAATTCATAAGGAGTCTTGTTTGTACCTTTTCTAATCTGCACTTTGCTCATTGTATACATTGTTGTATTAATTGCTTCTCTCTGTAATGTCTTTGATACATCACTTTCAAACATCATAGCTCTTGTTTCTTTTGTTATAGACCTATTTCTTCTCTCATCTATACCTTTCTATTTAGGTGTTTTAGGGGCTAAAAATAGTCTCTTAATACCATTTACTTCACAATAAGTGTTAAACTCATTTGAAGTAAATTTTCCACCTCTATCAAATCTCAGACATTTAATCTTCAATCCAAATTCGCTCTCAACTCTATTCTTGAGCAACCTAAACTTCTCAAATGCTTTGAACATTCTTTAAGATATGCTACCCACATCATCCTAACAAAATCATCAACAAGAATCATGAAATACCTTTCACCATAGAATCCTATTGTCTGTGTAGAACCACTCAAATATGTGTGAACAATTTCCAACTTTGTTGGTGTAGTGAACTTCTTGCTAGGAATATAATTTTTCTTTTGTTTAGCCATCACACATTCCTTTTACACAACATTGGTAGGCTTCACAATTTTAGGCCAATCTCTTATTGCTAATGTGGTACTTGCTTTCACAATATTATCAAAGTTTATGTGGCAAAACCCTTTATGCCATAACCAACTATTGTAAACCTTAGCAACTAAACATGTCATCTCAGTAGGATTCAACTAAAAAACAATACCTATGGATCTTGTACCAATACCAATCATCTTAAATCCTTATCCTTGATAATACATGTCTTCTCTATGAACTGCAACTGATATCCCTTGTCAGCTAGTTCTCCAACACTCAAAGGATTATGTTTCAATCCATCAAGAAAAATAAACATCATCAGTGTTAGTTTTTCCATCAAGAGTAATGGGTCTTATTCTCTTTATGTGACAAGCTACATTGTTTCCAACTGTGACAATTCCTCCATCATAACTATTGAACTCAACTAATGTATTTATATCACTAGTCATATGATGTGAACAACCACTATCTATGATCCAATCAACTTTCTTCTCAACTACTCTTTCTTCTCTAACTTTTTTTCAAGACTTCCTTCTTTTATAGCAACAAAACCTAACTCATCATCACTTTCACTCAAAACTCTTTCATCTAATTCATGATCATCGTTTGCATAAAAACATTCTCTAGGCTTTATAGACTTGAAATTCTATTTGTACTTCTTTACTCTTTTAGGGCATTTAGAAGCATAAGGATCAAATTCATCACAAGTCCAACATTTAAATACTTTCTTAGCATTTGGTTGTCTTCTTACAAGCAGGGCAATTCCTTCTTCAATATTTTTGTCTTCTTCATATCTTGATCTATTGTTTTTAGCATAATTTGCACTAGTGCTTGCACTCCTTGATAGGGTAAGACAAACATTTAATGCGCTAAAGGCAGTCTCCTATCTTGGAAAATATCCAGATTGTTTCAGACTTATTTCTGTTGCTTCCAATCTTCCAAGAAAAGTCTCTCTAGAGAACTTCACAATATAAGTTATCACTTGCTCAATAATTTGTGCTATCTGCTTGAATGGTAATGTCAAAGTTTTCAAGATCTTCCACAGGATCTCATCTTCTTCTTTACTTCCTTCACAAGCCTTGATTCCTGCAAAAATTTAAGATGTTATGCCAATATAACTTCTTACAAATTCATCTTCCATCATTTTAGCTTCTCAGTTATCTTATCAAAACACATTTATTAACCTTATTAATTCTCAAACATGAGATCAACATAAACAACAACCACAAGAAGATAACTATACACAATAACACCAAATATGTTAACTATGAAAACCCTTGATCATAGGGAAAACCCCAATGGGGGCGGTACCCACAAAAATGATGTAATAATATATAAGTTCCTTGTAAGAGGGCTCTGTTAGAAGTCAATGAAATACATTCAGTACATATTAGTCCCTATTAGGAGACTTTGAATCCATGTGAGGAGATTCTTGCCCTGTTAGGAATTGTAGAAGGCAAAAGACCATTGTCCAAACAACTTCAAGGGTATACCACCAAACTCATTGTCCAACTGACCTTGTATTATCCCTTGTTGAATAATACCAAATACAATTGATCTCAACAACTCATACTCTTGCTTTGTCCTAATACCATGTCTATTCTGCACCGAACACCACTTAATACCAGGTTCATAAACTTGCATCTCTATAATCCCTTAGATCGCTTACTTGCATGCACTAATCTTCTTCACTTATCACGTACACATTCATAATTCCTCGTTACAATCATGAAAACAAACCTTCGTTTATACCAAGCCCTCAAAATAATTTATTGAGTCTACCTTAAGGCTTTCCCAATTTACAATTACAATAGGACCTCATTAAGATAAAATGATACATGTTACATCACATCTTTCCATACTTACATAACATTGTTAGCTCACAGTATTTACAACTTTTCACACATGCAACCTCGAACTTCACGCACTCATTGACATCATCATCGGGATGTCTTCTACCACTATCTAACTTTGCTCAACCAGATTCTATCCTTGTTAGGAGATATAACCCGATTACCAAAAACCACTTTTTAGGAACTCTATTGGTAAATTATCTTCTATAAGTCTCAAATAACTGTCATAAGTCTTTGACTTTCTGCATGCACACATAATCACGACATCAGGACACTCTATAGAACATGTCCCCAACTGCGGTTGACTTGATCTGCAATCCTCTTTCTGCACTAACTCAATCCTATTTGCTATTTTGCTAGTCTTCACATTATGTTGATATCAATGACAAATACTACTATGAATGCAACATATGATCTCACTAACATTTTCTCAAGCACTTTAGCAATGCTAGGATACTCCCCCATAGGAATATCATCAACATTTGTGCTAATAGCTTCATCTAAGGAAGGCTTCTTGGGTGGGAGATTTTTGTCTTTGTCCCTCAAAACTAATGGCCATTTTGGAGTGGGAATAACCTTGATATGAAGATGTTGACGATGTTTTTGATAGCCTCCAAGAGGGTGGCAAGATTGGAACTCTTTACCCAACCCCTTAGTAGTTCTATCAATCTGCCCATGAATAATACTATTTTTCTTCTTTCATAAATGTCTATAACTAGTACAAAGAGTTTCTGGAACTTAGCGATGTAATTTTCAATCGATCATATTTGTCTTAATTACACTAATTCTTTAAAAATGAGTTTTGGATCTTTGCCATCAAATTGATCTATTAACTTTTTAGTGAATTTGACATAAGTATTTACTTGATCATGTCCCAGTGTAATTGTATCATGATGCCACCATTCATGCACTACTCTCTCCAAATGGAGTGTAATGAATTTAATTGCTTCCTCTTTTGGCATTGGGTTAAGCTAGAAGTAGGTATTGGCCTTCATTACCCATGTCGATGCAAAGATTGATCTAGATTCATCAAATGGAAAAAAAATTATTTAATTTCCTTTTGAGATCATAATTGAAATACCTTCAGTTTTCTCCCCTATAATGTCGCATTCTTAATTTCACGTAGTCTTTGTAGGATATATCCCCTTCCAAGATTACATTCCTATAATATTCTTTCAATTGTTTTTGAACTTCCTCAAAGATTGGCTCATTCCCTCTATGTGGCACCTTTGTTCATGGAGGGAAAGTTGGCATCTCCTTTTCCAAAGTTGAATCATCATTGTGACCATTTTGTTTGCTACATATTTTACTATTGGCAAGTTTCCAGAAAGTGTCTTCCATAAGTCATTGAGTGTCATTAATTTGTGTCTGAGTTCTTGAAAGCTCCCTCAAGTAATGCCATGACTTCAACAGGAGTGGGTTATCACAAATACTCCATTCTATCAACTAAGTGGGGTCTCTTTTATTTTTGGCTATAAACTTTCTTTCATTGGCCAACGATTGGAAGGATCACTAGCTTTGATACCATTGCAATGTTATGCTTCAATTAGACACTTTTGATGACAAAGAGCTTCAATTTCATTGTTGTGCGCTGATGACTCAAAAGCTATATGGTGATGGTTGTGTGACTATACAAATTGTGCTATAGATGTTGTACAGTAATAGGAGGGTTGTACGAGCTATTGAATGGGGTCATACTACTAGTGGGATAGGTGAGGTATGGTAGTTCTATGGGGAATGTCATATTGAAGGGTTGAAAGAGACATTGTACAGTAAAAAAGAGGATGTAATGTAAGATGATAGGGGAACTAGATATCATCGTCAACAATGCCCCACTACATAGTCAAAGGGTGTATGGTGAATGGTCTATGGAAGTTATAGTTGTCGTATGGTGAGTAGAGGAATAGATATATGGTGGAGTTGGGAAGTGTATGTTGATAATCTTCGATGCCAAACAGAGGTATGACTAGGACTGCACGAAGGGGGGAGGCAGTTGGCATATGGTCGTGTAGATGTAGATGTTGGAGTTGGAATGTGTAGACGTTAATGATGTCAGGTCCCAACGAAGATGGAGTTAATCATATAAACAAGGTATTCACCAATCACACTAATAAATACAAGTACAAATAATTACAATCAAATTGAGAAATGTATATTCGCAGACAAAGATAACACTCCAGATGCCCCAGATCTGAAGCCAAAAAATAGAAAGAATCAGAATAGTGTAAGGGTTGAACCCCGCCAGAACCAAATTCACCAAGTAGGGAAGATTTTCCACTTCCAAAATGGAAAAAAATAGTGAACTCCAATAGGAGTTCATAATATAATAAAATAATCCAAAATCACATACCAAACAACTCAACCTTATGGACATAAATACCCTATTGAGTGAGAAACTAAGTGCCAAGAGATGACACAACAAACTCCTATAGAAACAATTAAAATAAAAGTGGGTTTGAGATATGCTAAATCAATAGGCTTGTAAACAAAGGTTTAATCTATTATTTATTTTATGATGGGGACATTACACCAAAAGCAATATAGATGCAAGAATTTTACAAAAATAATTAAAAGTTAATTTAACACTTTACAATATACAAAGTAGTAGAGATGCATTGAAAGATAACCCCAAAATGTGATGTAAACAGAAAAAAAAAAAAACACCTTGTTTGTTTTGCTCATTTGATTTAGATTTTGTTTATGCAAAAATAAATTAAAAAATTGTACAAAAATAATTATAAGTTAATTTAATACTTCACAATCTACAAAAGTAGTAGAGATGCATTGAAAGATAACTCCAAAATATGGCGTAAATAGAAAAAAAAAACACCTTGTTTGTTTCTCTCATTTGGTTTAGATTTTTCTTATGCAAAAAAAAGAAAAGAAAGAAAGAAATAAATTGCATAAATGAAGTTCTTTAAATAAAATTTGGGAAGATTTATGTCAAGTTTTAAAAATATCAAATCGTATAGTATTTGGTAGGGATGGAAAATCAAGCTTTTCTTAACACACATGGTTCAATATTCAATGTGTATCTAGACTTTATTGGATATGGGGATACACATGTCCCACGAAGGACATAGGAGTTTTTGGCTACTCTAGTAAATGTCAACCTTAGAAAGGTGGTAATTTCATCAATTTATAGAATCAGGATGCCTTGTGCATACGTCCATGGAATAATATGGGTGATTTTGTGACAATGTGTAATAAATGCATTCCTAGTTTATCCCATAACTACAAAACATAGAGCAGGAAAGTCATAAGTGAATCATCCCACAAACACAAGATTCTTCCATAATGGTACAGAGGTGAATGTTCTTTCATGACATGTTTTCCAATCTCATCTAAATTCCTGGGATCTACAAAAAGCAAATAATCAACCCTGCTTGAAAATGGTTGTTTAACCAATGGATGTGGTAAGATGCATTAAAGGAACAAATATTATTCTTAGTTAGGAAAAATTATTCAGAAGCATTCCTTTTAGTGAGCATCAAAAAATTGAAGTCACAAAATTGTTAGATTGGGAACCGAATTCTATGCTATACTTAC
Source organism: Cupressus sempervirens (assembly GCA_028749045.1). Classification (NCBI taxonomy): domain Eukaryota; kingdom Viridiplantae; phylum Streptophyta; class Pinopsida; order Cupressales; family Cupressaceae; genus Cupressus; species Cupressus sempervirens. The sequence goes on from CM053785.1 coordinate 487,597,717, forward strand.
TGTGATTAAGGAGTTTTCATTTTCTGATTGGAACCTTTTCTTGATTTAGGCTAGCTAGGAGGAGGCAACCACTATTAGGGAATTCAATCCTAGGTTAGTGTTAATAAATTCCTAGAGGTTTGCATTTGGGTTTAGCACGCAAACCCACAATATTGTAAACTTAAATCTATGTAGTTCTTACTAATACTTGTAGAATTTAAACATTCATCCTCATTTGCAACACATTCTTTTTGAGTACATAATCAATAAATTGAAAGCTTAATAGCAAATATTGGTCACTTGATACAAGCCACATAGATTTATGCAAAAGCAACTTTTTTAATGTGTGTGATGATCTTGAATTAAATTGGCACTTACAATGTTAATCAAAAGTTGTTGCCTTTATAGTACTAAAATTAGGAAAGTTTGTTTGCTAAATAGATAATCTCCAATGTATGTAGCAATCAATTTGAACCAAGACCACTAAAAATGTTGACTTAGTGATTGCATATTAAAAAGATAAATTGCCATAAACATACATATCTTTGGTGTTGCTTGGGACTGATACATCTTATTTTGATACACGATTTCCATGTTATCTCTATGATAATAGAAAACCTAGTTTTGTAATATCTATGGGATAAGACTAGTTAGTATAGTTGTAAGTACTATGACTAATTAAAGGAGACTTGTTTAGCATTTAGGGCACATTTGTTTCTAGAATTGAGTTGGAATTGGAATTCACAAATACCAATTTTTTTAAAGTCCATAGTTGGTTAAAAAGATGAAAATGGAATAAGAATTTCTAAATTCTAATTTTAACCCAAAAGGAGTTTGGAACTTCCACCTAAATACTTGGAATTGGAATTGGAATTTGGAAGGAATTTTTTTGAAATTATGATAGCAAAGGAAGATTTTATGTGAAGTTCATTTTGACACTTATTCACCTAGGCTACAAAATTGTGTGACAAAAGATTCAACTTTCACTTTTTCATATTAAAATCACGATAATCTTATCGAAGAAGGTTAGGTCTTAGAGTGAGCCCCTCTACAAGAAGACACAAATCAACATTTGAGAACATTTTAACTTTGGAACCAAGGGATCTTCCAACTCAATCCCTACTAAATGTGTTTATAGTTCATCAAAATTAGTCTTCTTGCGAATGAAGGTGCACACAGATTCTCTTTTCCTTAAGAAATAATTTTGATTTCAAGAAATTTTGTAAATGCAGAGCATGAAATGAGATGTCTTTGAAGTGACATTGCAAATTGTGATGTGTGTGTGTAGGGAGTACGACAAGATCATCATAGGAACCATTAACCTCCAAGTACAATATCATCAAAATTGGTCTCTCTCTCTCTCTCTCTCTCTCTCTCTCTCTCTCTCTCTCTCTCTCTCTCTCTCTCTCTCTCTCTCCTTGTGATGGCAGAAACTTCCTCACAGATTTTATTTTTTATAGTGAGGATTATGTTAACATGCATGTCCTTCAACACTACATCAATGAATTTTAGTTGTACAAAAACTGTCTTCACATTATTTCGACAACACCCAAAATTATTTTAAGCTTTTCCCTTCTTCTCAAATGCACCCATTGTGCTAGGATGAGTTATAGAGCCATTTAAGATGTTATAGGTCTCATGCAAACATATACAAATCTAGATTTTCATATTGAAGAATGTCATTACATTATCTTAGAATTCATGTTATTCGTTGAATGAGAAAACCCATTTTACCAAGCTTTTGATTTTGAGGTCAAGTGATTAGGGTTTTTATTAGTCTAGATTCTCAAAAATTTGGAGGGCAGTAATTTTATGGTGTTATTTTTGTTATGTTCTTTTTTTATAATGATCGAAAACCAAAGACACATTCCAAAAAAAAGTGTTGTGATGGCTTTTTCTATTCTCATCATTACTGTGGATGTCAATTAGTTTTATTTTTCGAAGATGTAATACTTGTTTTCTTTGTTTGGGGGGTTGGGGGGAGGGGGCAGGAGGGCAGGGGAGAAATATCAATAATGTACCTTTAAATATACACTACAATAGTTTGGGTCAAATTGCAACAATGATGTAATTTGTGGTGATTTTCATGTTTTTTTTTTTTTTTAATAAATAATTTTGTAATTGTCCCTAACACTGTTCAATATCGATGTTGGTATCGTAATTGTGATGCCCGCTTGAGTATAAATAAAAGAAGAAGAAAACATGACATAGATCATTCCCCATTTGTTTTGATTGTGGAGAGTTACACGTGAAAGAGGGTGGAGAGCTCCAAACGAGGGTGGAGATCTCTAAATGTTGTCATGCCCTTGTGATCAGTGCATTTTGTTGTTGTGATCTCTACATTTCATTTTCATGCCCTTGCTCTGTGATTTCGTTGTTGTGATCTCTACATTTTATTACCGTGCCCTTGCTCTGTGATTTCATTACCATGCTCTTGTGATCTCTGTATTCCATTTTCATGTCCTTGCTCTATGATTTCATTGATGTGCCCTTGCTCTGCAATTTCATTGCCATGCCCTTGCTCTGTGATTTCATTGTCGTACCCTAGCTCTGTGATTTTCTTCAAGGGCTATGTAAATGGTTGTTTCTTTTCCTTCTAAACAGGGATCTCTTTATATTTCCTTCTAAACATGTATATTTATAGATGTTTTTTAAGGTGCTTATTACATCTTAACACAACATAAAAATTGATCCAGCTGCCTACATATTCTAGAATCCAAATAATAAAACAATAAAACTCACTCAACCCATGCTAAGTGACTTACCTCAAGAGCCTCCACCAAAATAATGTAGACTAGGAAAAATGGGTAGAGCTTGTAAGAAATTTTACAAAAACATATCATAGCAGATATTCTTAGAAAGAAACTATCCATAACCCTGCAAAATGGGTCTATTTGTTGATTAGATGGGTTGATTACAAATTCCTGTAAAACTATCATTAAATTAGGTACAATAAAATGAACAGTTAGTTGTTCCCAACTAGCAGGACCAAATACAATTTTCCAAGGTGATAAAATTGTATGTGCACGAAATTGAAGAATAACTTCAGTGAAGAGTTGAGTGTAAGGAGTTGTTTCTAGTTGTTATTTTTGTTGTGCAATCTCTTTCTAAAGTCATTCCTTTTCTTTCTAAAGCCGCTCCTCCTTCTCTCGTGCCTTAAATGTTGATTATCAAACTTTTGAATATCTACCTCTACCTTATCTAATATCAACTTCACATTGTGTTCTAACTCTGGCATAGGTGTTTGATCATCGATAGCATTCATTTCAACATTCATTTCAGCATTGTTGTTTCTATGTATGTATGTATGTATATGTATGTATATATATGTATGTATAAAGAGAGATCTTGTGGATTGCAGATTATGGATTATAAACAAACAAATAAAAATCATGACATTAATTATTCACCATTTGTATTGATTGATTGTCGAGAGCTACACGTGAAAGAGGATGGAGAGCTCCGAATGAGGGTGCAGAGCTCTGAACGTTGGTGGATATCAGTGGAGATCAAAAAAAAATTGTCGTTCCCTTGTGATTGCTACATTTCGTTGTTGTATCATACCCTTGTGAACTTTGTGCCCTTGCTTTACAATTTTCTTCAAGGGGAGAAGAGGTACCTATGTAAATGTTCTTTTTTCTTTCTTTCTAAACATGTATCTCTTGTTCATATATAATAGCTTTGGTTAGATTCAAGGTTAACTGATTATGATGATTGTATACATATGTGCATGTATGTATGTATATCAATTCATTGTGCGAACTACTTTACATGCATATATACACACTTGCATATTACTTGTGCTAAATTAAATTAATCATTCATGTCTTGCATTCACACAAGTAATAGTCCTTGCATTCAATTGAAACTATTCATACCAAACTAAGTATGCAAAAAATTGTTCATGTTTGCATTCTTTAAATATCACATATATAAATGAATAAAGTAATCTTAGGATATGACTTTTGCATTGATAAAAAAAATGTTGATTTACAAATCTAGAAAAGAAAAAAAAGTGAAATAATGTTGATTTTTACACAATGTTAGGAAATTGTATTTGGGAAAAAAGAGTACATTCATATTTAAATCAAAAGTAAATCAAAAGGGGCAAAGAGATAGAGCTAGATACACGGAATAAACTACAGAACCAGAATTAACTGTAGTATGCTTTTAAAATCCTTCACTATCATTATGCAAATGAAGTTTTTGTTTCTCAGAGCAATATGATTAAAAACTAACATGCTTTCTACAAATAGTCTATTTCAATGAAACTCTAAAATACTCATATTTGGCACAAAATCGAAGCAAATCTTCAACTTAAGTTAAATATTGCAAAGGCAATCATTACCTTTTTTAGAGAGATTGTCATATGCATGGATGATTTAAAATAAGAAATAAATTACATAGCAAGCCTGGTCAAGATTTATGGTATGTGATTTCATTACCACACCTACATTTGTGCTTCAATTTTTTGCTTGAAATATACAATAAAATAAGTCGAGTAGGTTGTTAAATCTTCATGCATTTGTCCCTTCAATAACCATTGCGGAGGTGCTTCAATTCCTTTCACACCCAACTACCTAGCTTGTAACTGTTTATGCAAATGTCAGACTTAGTAATGGTGAATTCAATAAAGCTTGGTGTATTTTTCCTCCAAAAAAATTATAAAATAAGATTTGTATTATAACAAGTGTATTATTATTAAATATATTTCAACTATGATTCTTTCTATCTGATAACAACTTTATTATGAAATATTTCAAATATTCAATATGATTGTTTTCATTACCTTTTTGTAATTAGGAACGAAATAATAGCTGACATCAATGATAAAAATGGCTAGTTCTTGTTTTAGTTACATAATTAATTAAATCAAATTATGTTAATGTTTTGTATTATTAATATGATAATTTATCTGTCATTTTAATACAAATGAGACTGAAATGACCGTCAATTTTTTTAAAATTGCTAAAAAGTTTACATTGATGAATGCTTCCATTGTAGAAAGCTTCTCGGCTTAATTATCTCTTTGTGATTAAGTAAATAAAGATCAAATGCAATTTTTCAAGATGATACAATTGCATATATAGATGTATGTATGTATGTATGTATGTATATATGTATCTTTGCATTTCATTGTCATGCCCTTGTGATCTCTACATCTTGTTGGCGTGCCCTTGTGATCTTTGTATATGTGTGTGTGTGTGTGTGTACATAGACACACACATATTTATGTGTGTACAAATATATACACATACATATACATAAAGAGAAGCTTCTCTAATCACCTATTGGGGGAAATATAAAGAGATGCATGTTTAGAAGAAAAAGAAAAGAACATTAACATAGGTACCTCTTCTCCCCTTGAAGAAAATCATAGAGCAACCTAGTCTATCTAGATTTTGAAAATAAAAGGCTAAACTCTGAGTCTCAACATTAACTTGACTGGTCTATGTAAATCCATTGATTATTGTCACAAGCTTTTAAACATCACTATATAAGGAGTGAATTAGGATGTATATAAGTTAAACCTTACCTTAACTATAAACTAAAACACAAAGGTTGCACTAAGGTATTACAATATTGTAATTATAGAAAACTATTTGATTCTCTCGAGTGGGTGTATGATGGCGAAGAGTTGTATTTGGTGAGTAAAGCTCACTAGTGATTATAGGAATACAACTACATTAGACCAATTAGAAACCATAACTCCATATTCGTTAGAGTGAGTAGTTCAAGGGTCTTTATTCTATGGATACAGGTATATAGGCAGTTTGGTAGGCGGAGTATGCCTCCAGTGTGCAGATGCCTTGGACATTGTTAGGTAGCACTTAACTATTTTTAAGACATTATATGTTAACACATGAGGCTCATTCCCTTGGAGAAGCCTCTGCCACAATGGCATTATCTCTAAACCATGTAAAGGATGTTGAAGTGGTTTCCAACCTTGAAACACTCTTATAAGCAATGACAAAGAAAATGCAGATGCAATACATATATTACTATTATTTATGTATATGTATGTATGTATGTATGTATACAAGTCATAACCCAGTTAAATGGGTCTACTTGTTGATTATCCGGGTTGATTACAAATTCTTGTAGAACTATCATCAGATTAGGTACAATAAAACGAACAATTAGTTGTTCCCAGCTAGAAGGATCAAATACTATTGTCTAAGGTAATAAAATTACATATGCAAATGCATCACTTGAATGCCAAGTATGAAGCGCATTCCCCAATTTAGAACAAATGGTTTGATATAAAGGCTCCATATGGTGGCCCAGCAATGGAAGCCAAGGATTTAACCATGCATGTATTGGCATGCTCTCCCTGTGAGGATCCCAAGTGTCTACTATTGTTGTTAACTTGGGCATCACTATATCATCTATATGTTATGAAAACTCCTCCCATGTCTCCTGAAAATGTAGAATAGGTTCAGGGTCTCTTGGCTCCAAGGAATTGTAGTAGCTATTCTCACTACTGGAAGAATTACTTCAGTGAAGAGTTGAGTGTAAGGAGTTGAAGAAGAAATTTCTTCTTCTATGTAAATGTCATAATCACGAGGCTCATTCCCTTGTAGAAGCCTCTGCCACAATGAGATTACCTTTAAACCATGCAAAGGATGTTGAAGTGGTTCCCAACCTTGAAACACTCTTATAAGCAATGGAAAAGCAAATGCATATGTAATACATATATTACTATAATTAATGTGTGTGCACGTATGTATACAATCCATAACCCAGTTAAATGGGTCCACTTGTTGATTAGTTGGGTTGATTACAAATTCTTAAAGAATTGTCATCAGATTAGTTGCAATAAAATGAACAATCACTTGTTCCTAGCTAATAGGATCAAATACAGTTTTCCAAGGTGATAAAATTGCATATGCAGATGCATCACTTGAATGCCAAGCATGAAGCACATTCCTCAATTTATAACGAATGGTTTGATATAAAGGCTCCATATGTTGGCCCAACAATGGAAGCCAAGGATGTGACCATGCATGTATTGACACGCTCTCCCTATGTAGATCCCAAGTATTTACTGCTACTGCTAATTTGGGCATCACTATATGATCCAAAATGTTATAAAAACTCCTCCCATATCTCCAAAAAATATAGCATAGGTTCGGAGTCCCTTAGCTCCTAGAAATTTGTAGCAGCTAGTCTCACTGTTGGAAGAATAACTTCAATGAAGAGCTAAGTGTAAGGAATTGAAGAAGAAAGTTCTCCTTCTGTATAAATGTCATAATCACAAGGCTCATTCCCTTGCAAAAGCCTCTACCACAATGATATTACCTCTAAACCATGCAAAGGATGTTAGACGTGGTTCCCAACCTTGAAACTTATAAGCAATCGCAAAGCAAATGCAGATGCAATACATATATTACTATTATTTATGTATATGTATGTATGTATGCATGCATGCATGTATATACATATATATATATATATATAAGTCATAACCTAGTTAAATGGGTCTACTTGCTGGTTAGCTAGGCTGATTACAAATTCCTGTAGAACTATCATCGGATTAGGTACACTAAAATGAATATTCTGTTGTTCCCAACTAGCAGGATCAAATATTGTTCTCCAAGGTGATAAAATTGTAGATGCAAATGGATCACTTGAATGCCAAGAATGAAGCACATTCCTTAATTTATAAAGAATGGTTTGATATAAAACCATCTCCATATGTTGGCCCAACAATGGAAGCCAAAGATGTAACCATGAATATATTGGCATGCTCTCCCTGCGAGGATCCCAAGTATCTACTGTTGTTGTTAACTTGGGCATGACTATATCATCTATATGTTATGAAAACTCCTCCCATGCCTCTTGAAAATGTAGCATAAGTTCAAGGTCTCTTGGCTCCCAAGAATTGTAGCAGCTATTCTCACTACTGGAAGAATAACTTCAGTGAAGAGTAGAGTATAAGGAGTTGAAGAAGCAATTTCTTCTTCTATGTAAATGCCATAATCATGAGGCACATTCCCTTGTAGAAGCCTCTGCCATAATGACATTACCTCTAAACCATGCAAAGAATGTTGAAGTGGTTCCCAACCTTGAAACACTCTTATAAGAAATGGCAAAGAAAATGCATATGCAATACATATATTACTATTATTTATGTATATGTATATTATTTGTGTTCAATATTTTGAGTTAAGTCACTTAGCACGAGTTGAGTGAGTTTTATTGTTTTATTATTTGGATTCTAGAATATGCATGCAGCTTGATCAATTTTGTTGTTGTGCTAAGATGTAAAAAGCACCTTAAAAAAGATATCTTTGTATATATACATACATACATATACGTATATGTATGTATGCATATGTGTGTGTGTGTGTGTGTGTGTGTGTGTGTGTGTGTGTGTGTGCATGTATGTATATATCAATGGAGATCTAGGATTTCATTGTGATCACTATATTTCATTGTTGTGCCCTTGTAATCTCTGCATCTTGGTGTTGTGCCCTTGTGATCTCTGCATCACATCTATTTTATTGTACATAATCTGATGACAATTCTATAGGAATTTCTAATCAACCTAGTTAATCAATAACTAGACCCATTTAACTGGGTTATGGCTTGTTTCTTTCTAAAAATATATGTTATGTTTTTGTAAAATTTCTTGCAAACTCTACTCATTTTTCCTAGTTTGCATTAATTTTTTGGAGGATCTTGAGATAAGTCACTTAGCACCTTCAAAAAGATCTCTCTTTATACATACATACATGCATACATGTATGCATGTATGTATGTATTTGCCCTTGTAATTGCTGCATTTCCTTGGCGTCTTGTGAAATCTACATGTTGTTGTCATGCCCTTGTGATCTCTACATCTCATTCATTTTATTGTGCCTAATCTGATGATAGTTCTACATGAATTTGTAATCAACCCATCTAATCAACAATTAGACCCATTTAACTAGGTCAAGGTTTGTTTCTTTCTAAAAATATCTACTATGATATGTTTTTGTAAAATTTCTTGTGAACTCTACCCATTTTTTCTGGTCTACATTATTTTTGTGGAGGATATTAAAGTAAGTCACTTAGTACCTTAAAAAAATCTCTTTGTATACATACATACATACATATATATCTATCTATGTATGTATGTATATGTATGTATGTATGTATGTATGCATGTATGTATATACATATGTATATGTATATATGCATACATACACACACGTGTGTCTCTATCTATGTATGTATTTATGTATATAAACAAAGAGATCTTGGCACAATAGAAAAATAATAAAACTCACTCAATACATAGCATGGTCAAAGATGTAATGGCAATGCCTATTGGTAAGTATATTCCTCTTTTTTTCTCTCATTTTGCATGTGTTTATTTCACTTGAACTATTATTTCTTAGGGGGCATTTTGTACTATTGTATTCATTTTATGTAGGAGGCGATGAGGATATTCCTAGATGTACCTATGTTAGATGTACGAGAGTCAATAAAGAATTGTGATGAATTGCTTATGAGCAATGAAGATGGACTTTCCCTGGGAATAGCAGGAGACGATCAGAACATTCCAGATACTTTAAAGATTGATCCTTTCTTAAAGATTTTAGATGTTAATAGGGAATTTAGATGTTTAGGGGGTGGGGCCAAATGAGCTTCCACCTTCATGTGGTTGGCCTTGCTTAGTAGAGAATATTAAACTATTATCGAAACCAAGTGAAGCTCAACATTAACCTTATATGATCACATGACAACTAACTGTGTGAATCTCTTGGTTTCAGACAATGTAGAAGGAGGCCATAGTTCAATATGCAATCTCAATTCACATGCATACAACATTAGGTGTAGCTGAAAAATGTAACAGGTTTGCATTTTTTTCTTAGAAGTCTTTAATTAGGTATTTTAAGTTATAGAGCATCACAAACATTCTCTTGGCCATTGTAGCTAGAGTTCTAATGTTCATGATGTTCTTTAATTTTAAAAACTTAATAGACCTATTAAATAAATGTAATCGTGCTGCATTTTTTTAGTTGCACCTATTGTCCATGCATATGGAATGCAGTTGCACATGCATTCTTGATTTATAGTGGTAGATTCTTATTGTGGATGCGACAAAAAAATGGCATGCACCAGAAGATGAGAATGTTGAAAACAATTGGTTAATCGTGTATTGTCTTTAATGTTACACAAAATGTCATATCATTGCCAATCAATGTATGCCGAGCTCACTTGGGTATTGAAGATAGTTTCCTATGTCTACCAAGTATTCCAGAGTTTTCCAAGCTCAGAAGACAGTGTCTATCGAGTTCACTCAAGAAACAAGGGGAAGATCTTAGAAGTTGAGTGCTAATTGAGCTTATCTGGTCAATGAAGGAAAAGTTGGATGGAACCAGTGTTAACTGAGCTCACTTGTTTACCAAAAAAACTTTGTGAATATGCAATGTTAACCAAGTTCACTTAGTTAACACAGGAAAATTATTTTTGAGTTAGTGTCTACCGAGCAGGGTCAACTAACAGAGGATTTTCTTGTTTTGGCATATTGAGTTCAATTGATTTATTTGTTAGTTATAGTCGATTGAGGAGATGAATATTAAGTATTCTAAGTGGTATTCAAGCTGACTTGACAATGTATAAGATATAAATATAAGGTCAAGTTGAGGGTTGAATGTGTGAAAGAGAATAGAAGATTTTAAGATTCTTAGAGGGAGCAAATTAGAAGGATAAACCAAGTATCTTTGTTGAGCTACAAAGATACATTCTAACCATTATAGCAGTGATCTAAATCTTTTAATAGAGTTGGCTTAACAACTATTTGTAAATCCTCTAACAAGGTGGCATTTGATAAGTAGGAGATGATTTCCATAGCTAGTCAAATTGTGATGTGAATATCAGGATTTAACTATGTGATTTTTGAGTCAAACTCGATGACCCATGTTTCATGAGTAGTGATTCAACTTGAATCCATCTCTCATGAGAATAAATGGAACACTTAGTACTCATTGGATCTAGGTGATGCTCACAGGGGTGAAGCACCGGGACTTCCCGGGAGGTCACCCATCCCAGTACTACTCCAGCCTGAGCGCGCTTAACTACGGAGTTTCCTCCACAGTTAAACCGAAAGCTTGCAACCCCATTTGCAAGCTTTCGGTTTAACTATGGAGGAAACTCCGTAGTTAAGCGCGCTCAGGCTGGAGTAGTACTGGGATGGGTGACCTCCCGGGAAGTCCCGGTGCTTCACCCCTGTGAGCATCACCTAGATCCAATGAGTGCTAAGTGTTCCATTTATTCTCATGAGAGATGGATTCAAGTTGAATCACTACTCATGAAACATGGGTCATCGAGTTTGACTCAAAAATCACACAGTTAAATCCTGATATTCACATCACAAGGTGGCATTTCTAGATTAAAGTGTTTAAAGACCTCTAACAAGGCCACTCCTAACAAGGTGATTAAATCCTCTAACAAGATCACACCTAATAGTGCATTTTGTAACTTTTAACAAGGTTGGATCCTAACAAAGCTCACTTTAGAAGAGTGAAAATCGATAACTAGTTGCAATTGGTGGTTTTGCCCAAATTGGGTTTCCACGTAAAATCTTGATGTCACTTGTGTTCATGCTATTTCTTTCATGTGTATGTAACTAAGTTAATTAAGGTTAATCACTGATAATATCTTAATATTTACATGTTAAGCATTTATCGAGTTACATCATTTAATCATGTAAATTGAGTGCCTGTGTATTAACTGAGCATCAATAATCTCAGTGAAGTTTATGTTATTTATGAACATCTAAGGAATTTGGTATTTAGGTTAGTGGTAACTGATTCACCCTTCCCCTCCCAATTACTGTCTTATATTTTCAACAATTGGTATCAGAGCTTATTGGTGCTTGTAGAGAAAGGTTTTAAGGACCTAAGCTAAAGATCATGATGTCTTATAGGAGAGAGATTCCCAAGCTGAAAAAAGATAACTTCTAGGCATGGCAAGAACTTATGAAGTTTTACTTTGCAAACATTAGTAATTCAGGTTTGAAATACTTGGAAAATGCTTACAAGGCTCCTACTAGAGCATTGACTTTAGAAGAGATTGTTGAAAAGAAAAATCATAACATCATGATGATTGACGTTACATCAAATCTTTACTATGTTGAGTTTGATGAGGTCAAGGGATGTGCTACTGCTCATAACATGTGGACCAAACTAAAGGATATCTATGGAGGTGATGATAACATAAAAAAGAGCCAAGGAAGAAAGCTTCAGAGGCCACTTTGATCAAATGAAAATGAGAGAGGATGAGAACATTGCAAAATATGTTGAGAGAATCAAAGCCGGTTTTAGTGCTATCAAAGGCTCTAGAGGAACAATTGAAGATGTAACCGTGGTAAGCAAGGTACTTAGAACCCTTCTTCCTATCTATGCAATAAGAGTGTCTACTATTCAAGAGATTAAATGTGATCCAAATAACAAGATAACTTTGGATGCTCTAGTTGGAAGATTGATTGCATTTGAACTAGATAACTATGATAATTATACTCCTAGCTCTAGAAATCTTGAGTCTGCATTTGAAGCCAAGGTTCACTCAAGAAGAAAGCTAAAAGGTCTAAAATAAAACAATTTCAAAGTTAAGAGGAAGAAAGTTCTGACAATGATCTTGAAGTCATTGAGGCATTGCTTGCAAGAAAGTATCCCAAAGGCAAAGGAAAGTATAAAAGTGAAATCCCTCTAATATGTTTCTTTTGTGAAGAAGTTGGACACATTGTTACAAGATGCCCAAATAAAGAAGATAAAGATGAAAATAGGCACAACAAGTACAAAGGATGAAGGATTTCAAGAACTTCAAGGACAAAGGTAAGAAATCTTATTTTTGGCTAAAGATTCAGATAGTAGTGAAGATGATGAAATGGTTTATATTGTTGTAAAAGATGAATATGATGATGAAGAAGATAAAATGGCACTTATCTCTCATGCTAGCAAAAATGATACATGGATTATTGATAGTGGTTGTTCACACCATATGACTGGTGACAAAAAAAAAAGTTTGAACATATGGAACATTATGATGATGGAAGTGTGAGATTTGAAAACAATGAACCATGTTGCATAAAGAGAAAAGGTTGTATCTTACTAACCAATGAACTTAGATGTGATAATGTTTATTGGGTTGAAGGACTAAAGCATAATCTACTAAGTGTGGCACAATTGAATAACATTGGATTCAAGGTAGAATTCATGAATGGGAAGGCCAAGCTGCTAGATGGAAAATAAAATCTAGTTGAGTCTAGTAAACAAACAAAAGGTAACCTATTCTACCTAGATCTCAGTAAAAGTCCATGCTTTATTGCTCAAGTAGAAGAATGTTGATTATGGCATAAAAGGTTATGTCATGTGAACTTTGATAATCTAATTAAGATAAGCAAGCAAAAAAGAGTAAGAGGTATTCCTAGCTTGCAGAAACCTAATATGGGCCTATGCAAAAAAATTCAAATTAGTAAGATGGGAAAGACAAGTTTCAAAAGAAAAGACTATCATTCTGAAAAAGTCTTGGAGTTAGTTCATATAGACTTATGTGGACCTATTGGAAAAGAGAGTTATGGTGGAGATAAGTAATTTATTATTTTTGTTGATGATTGTTCTAGAATGATGACTGTAATGTATCTGAAAGATAATTTTGAAGAATTTCAAAATTTTAAGTGGTATCTGGCAAGAGTAGAGAAAGAAATTGGAAAGAAACTAAAGTGTTTAAGGTCAGACAGAGGTGGTGAATTCATTTCTAATGACTTCAATAAATTTTGCATTGAAAGAGGAATTAAGAGACAAGTATCAGCCCAACCTAACACACCACAACAAAATGGTATAGTTGAAAGAAGGAACAGATCCATCCATCATAGATTGTGCAAGAACCTTAATGATAGAAAAGAGTGTTGCAATCAAATATTGAAAGGAAGCAGTCAATACTAGAGTGCATACCTTGAATAGAGTACAGTTGAAGAAAGACTCAAATCAAACTCCTTATGAACTATGGTATGGCTACAAACCTAATATAAGTTACTTGAAAATATTTGGTAGCAAATGTTATATCTTGAATGAATCAAGGAAAGGTAAATTTTATGTCAATGGTGATGAAAGCATATTACTATGATACTCTTATAGAAGTAAAGCATATAAATGTTTAAATTTATCAACTCATAAGATCATAGAAAGTGCACATGTAAGAATTGATGAGTTTGTAGAAAAGAGTGAAGAAGAGAGAAACAAAGAACTTGAGGATTACAAAAGGTTTGTCTACTATAAACCTAATATATTGCCAAATAAAATTAGAAGTCAATAGACTTCACCTTCTGAGTCCCCAAAATCTCCAAAAGCTACCGAGTTGCAACCAGTGCAACCCAAGTCACAATCTAAAGAACTTGTCTCATAATGAGAAGCTACTGATTTTTTGCTAGAGAAAACTGAGTTTGATGGACCTGAATCACAGATAGTGGGACCCAATCTTGATACATAAGACCATGGTGAGGTTAGTGGAAACAATTCTAAATCCAAAGTAATTATGTTAGCAAGAAATGTCAAAAGGCATTGTGCACCTAATCAGATCACTAGAGACAAGTCAAATGGAACAATGGCAAGAAAAAAAATTGAAAGGTACATGTTTGCTTGCTAAATTTGAACCTAGATTAGTGAAAGATGCTTTGGATAATGAAAGTTGGATTGAAGGTATGAATGAAGAAATAGAATAGATAGAGATGAATAAGACTTGGACTATTGTTCCTAGACCCAAGGATAAAAATGTAATTGACACAAAATTGGTTTTCAAAAATAAGTTGAATGAAAATGGAGCAAGTATCTAGAAACAAAGCAAGGTCAGTATGGAAAGGTTATTCTCAAGAAGAAGGTATTGACTATGGTGAAACTTTTGCTCCTTTTTCTAGATTAGAAGGTGTTAGAACTTTACTTTCTTATGTTGCACATAAAAGATTTAAAGTTTATCCAATGAATGTAAAATCTACATTCTTGAATGGAATTTCTGAAGAGGAAGTTTACATAGAACAACATGAAGATTTTGTGGATCTTAGCAAAAAGGATATGGTCTGTAAATTATACAAAGCATTATATGGTCTCAGGAGAGCTCTTAGAGATTGGTATGTAAGACTTCATAACTACTTGATAAAGATTGGTTTTCAAAGTACAAATCATAACAACAACCTGTACATCAAAGAAGGACTAGACAAGAAAATTGTGTTGGCTAAAATCTTTGTGAATGACACTTTATGTATAGGAAATGATGATTTATGTAAGGCATTTTCAGAAGAGATGAGTAAAGAATTTGAGATGTCCATGTTTGGAGAGATAAAATTCTTTGTTGGATTGCAGATCTAGCAAGAGAAATATGGTATCTACATTACTCAATCCAAATGTATCAAGGAGATACTAAAGAAGTTTGGAATGGAAGATTCAAGACCAGCTGGAACACCTATTTCTACTAGACATAAGCTTTCCAAAAATGATGATTCCAAAGAGGTAGATAAAACCACATACATATCAATGATTGGAAAATTGCAATATGTAGTACACACAAGGCATGATATTGCATTAGCAGTTGGTATGTTGGCAAGATTCTCAGCAAATCTCAAAGAAAATCATATGATGGCAATCAAGAAAATCATGAGGTATCTAAAGGGTACTAAAGGCTATGGATTATGGTACAAGAAAGGAGGCAATTTGGATCTGAAAGCATTTACAGATGCTAATTGAGTAGGAAGTGTTGATGAAGGAAAGAGCACTAGTGGTGGAGTGTTCTTTCTTGGTAAAAGACTAGTGTCTTGGAAAAGCAAGAAACATAATTGTATTTTTCAGTCCATGGTAGAGGCAAAATATGTGGTAGTAGCAACTAATTGTTTCAATATTGTTTGGTTCAAGCAACTGTTGTTAGGTATGAAGATAGAAATCAAGGATCCAGTGGCTATATTCTGTGATAACACCAGTGCAATTAATATATCAAAGAATCTTGTGACACATACCAAAACCAAGCACATTGATATAAAATATCACTTTTTGAGAGAATTGGTACAAGATAAAGAGGTAAGATTGGAATATGTGAACACTAAAGAACAAATTGTAGGCATATTCACTAAGCCATTACCTAAGGATGCATTTTTGTATTTAAGAGGTAAGTTAGGGGTCATTCCCCTATCTAAAGCTCACTAAAAGAAATCTATTGATGTATGAACCAGAGGATGTTGAAGATCAGTCAATTGATGCAGTATTGAAAAGGGCACATTGCATATGAATTAGTACATAAGTACACTAATATTCTCTAAATATTGTCTTTGGCATGAGATGTCAAAAAGGGAGAGTTTGTTATCATATTAGAAAAAAAATTATAAAGAGGGAGAGTACACATTTCACAAAAAATTTATTTGAAGATGTCTAAGAAAGGAGATGAACTTTATCATAAGAAGATGTTGAAGGAAGAGTTTGTAGATAGAGGGAGAAACTAAAAGTAGAGGGAGTTCACACTGATAGAGGGAGTTCTAAAGGATGAGAATAAAAATGAAACTAAGGATATGTTCCTTACTTTGTTCTTGCTCTAACAATTCATTGTATTTTGAGATGTTGTCTTGCCATCAATGCAAAAGAGGGAGATTGTTGAAAACAATTGGTTAATTGTGTATTATCTTTGATGTTACATAAATTGTCATATCATTTCCAGTCAGTGTATGCCAAGCTCACTTAGGCATTGAAAATAGTTTCTTGTGTCTGCCGAGTATTCTAGAGTTTGCCAACCTCAAAAGACAGTGTATATTGAGTTCACTTGGGCGACAAAGGGAAGATTGCAGAAGTTGAGTGTTAACCGAGCTCACTTGATTAATTAAGGAAAATTTGGATGGAACTAGTGTTAACTGAGCTCACTCAGTTGCCAAAGGAACTTTGTGAATATGTAGTGTTAACTGAGTTCACTTGGTTAGCATAGGAAAATTGTTTCTAAGTTAGTGTCTACCAATCAGGGTTGACAAACGAAGGATTTTCTTGTTTTGGCATATTGAGTTTAATTGATTTATTTCTTGGTTCTAGTTGACTAAGGAGATGAATATTAAGTATTCTAAGTTTTATTCAAGCTAAATTGACAATGTATAAGATATAAATATAAGGTCAAGTTGAGGATTGAATGAGTGAAAGAGAATATAATATTTGAAGATGCTTAGAGGAAGTGAATTAGAAGGATAAGCATAATATCCTTGTTGAGTTGCAAAGATACATTCAATCATAAAGGATCAATTATACAAGCCAGAATTGATATTTGTAATCAGCAATTTAGTTGCATCAAAAATCAAGACATCTCATTGTTTCTCTCTAACTATTGTAGGAGTGTTCTAAATCTCTTAATAGAGTTGGCTTAACAACTATTTATAAATCCTCTAACAAGGTGGCATTTCTAGATTAAAGTGTCTAAAAACCTCTAACAAGGCCACTCCTAACAGGGTGATTAAATCTTCTAATAGGGTCACACCTAATAGTGTGTTTTGTAACCTTTATTAGGGCTGGCTCTTAATAGGGCTCACTTCAGAAGAGTGAAAATTAGTAACTAGTTGCAATTGGTGGTTTTTCCCAAATTGGATTTCCACGTTAAATCTCGGTGTCACTTGTGTTCATGTTATTTCTTTCATGTGTATGCAAATAAGTTAAGTAAGGTTAATCATTGATAATATCTTAAGATTTACATGTTAAGCATTTATCTAGTTCTTGTTTCGATGTTTGTCAAGTTACAACATTTACTAGTGTAAACCGAGTGCCTGTGTATTAACTGAGCATCAATAATTTCAGTGAAGTTTATGTTATGTATTGACATATAAGGGATTTGGGATTTAGGTTGGTGGTAACTAAATCTCCCCTCCCCTCTCAGTTACTCCTCTTATATTTCCAACAAAGAAAATGATGTCACTTTTGCAAGTTTGGAACCTTTTTTGTACTTTAAAGATTGATCCTTTCTTAGAGATTTCAGATGTTAATGGGAGCTTCCACATTCACGTGGTTGGTCATGATTAGTAGAGAATATTAAACTATTCTTGAAACCAAGTGAAGCTTGACATTAACCTATGATTGTATGACAAATAATTGTGTGAATCTATTGGTTTTGAGGCAATGCCGACAAATGTCATAGTTCAATATGCAATCTCAATTCATATGCATACGACATCAGGTGGAGCTAAAAAAATCCAACAAGTTTGCATTTTTGTTAGAGGTTTGCATAGGCCTATTAAATAAATGCAAACGTGGTGGGTTTTTTTAGGTCCTTCTATTATCCATGCATACATAATGCAATTGCATGTGCATTCTCAATTCAAAGTGGCAGAATCTTAGTTTGGATGTGACAGACAAATGACATGCACCAAAAGATGGGAAAATGATGTCACTTTTATAGGTTTGGAACTTTTTTTGTACTTTATTAATCATTACTCATGTTAGCATTCTCACTTCTAATACTTCCAAGTGTAGTCTCTTCTGCAGTATACAAGGGGCAAATGAGATTCCACCTTCACATAGTTGGCGTTGATTAGTAGAGAATATTAAACTATTCTCGAAACCAAGTGAAGCTCAATATTAACCTATGGTTGCATGATAACTAACTAACAATAATAAACCTAATGTTCTATTAGAGAGATGCATATTCTAGATTCGATTGTGCCATATTTTTGCATCAACATTTCAGCTATAGATGTTGATCTTGTTAGCTTGTGTCAGTAAGATTCCATTACTGAGAAATCATTGAAATTTGTCTCATGGACAGAAAGGAGAGTTTACCATAACTAGTCATGGTTAAGGTCTGATGTTACGTTTAAGAAAATAATGGAACTGAAGTAGTGCATTACTATTAACTTTAATTTCCCTAGCCTTGTCCAACCACATTTAAAAAGGGATCTTAACTCATGTAGCTGGGATTCATTTGCTACAATTTTTATTAATAAAAAAATCAATAAGTTGTTGCAATTGCAATTACTTTTTCCAATGGATAACAATCACACTAACAACATTGCTATTAGATCCCCGTTGTAATTACAATGGATTGTGCTGACAAATAGTCATCACTTCCACAACATGCCTATCGCATAGCCATCGTAATTATGATGGACATCACTAACAGCTAGCTATCAGTCTAACGACAGACTGGAAGCTTATACCGTAGCAATGGTGACAATTTATTGTCGCAAGTGGGAGGGCATGAAGATGAACTCTTGCCCTTGCACGTTCCAAGTTATGACACCTTTATTCATTGTTGTTGTGATAGACACCCTTGCCATCACAATTTGCGACAAAAAAAGTATGACGCCTATCTGACGGGACCCAATTTGTGGTATTGTTGCTTAGGTGATGGGTGGCCATCGTAATTGTGATGGCCTACCATCACAATTTGGGCCCAAATGTAGTAGGGATATGATCCTTATACCTTTAAATGCTCTTGCATCACTAATAAGTAAGTACACCAAGATGGTGTACTAAAAGGGGGGGTATAAGTGGACACCCTTTTTTTCTAAAATCAGATAAACCTAAACTTGGATGAAATGTTTGAGGGTCATCCACTTAAAATGAAAATATGTGTAAAATATATAAACTATATTACTTTGAATCTACTTTCTAAACTACTAGAGTTTTTACAAAACATATAAGATTAGTATACCTAAAAAAATTATTTATTTTTTGTAAATTAAGCTAAGAAATATCCAATTTGAATATTTATAAAATTAATAAATATATTAAATTGTATAATATAAAATTTAATTTAAAAATTAGAAAAATAAATAAATTAGAAAAATAGAAAAACTAACAAATTATTTCATAAAAAGGTAAAATAAAAGCTTATTACTTTTCGATTGTTATTGAATTGAAAACTTAATGTAAAATTTGAATTAAATAAATTTTTAAAAGAATTTGAATTAATCTTCAGTATCTTAATGTCAAGCAAGTCAAAAAAATATGACTTTAGCTTTAAGCAATGCATCTTTGCTTAAAATAAACCTAAACCTTGTAAATAAAAGGATATAAGAGTCCATTTTTTTAATGGTTGAAACCAAGTACAAGCTAAAATGAGGAGCAAGCAACCCATTTAATATTAAAATATTATGATTAAATTTCATCTCATGTTTACATAAATATGATCCTTTCTCTATCTATCTGTTTTAAAGTGGGAAAACCCCAACAATAGAAAGAATGATTATAATAACTGTTATACCCATTGTCTTTATAACCTTGCATGAATTAAAATAAAACTCTTAAATTATGGCATTGAAAAATTAGGAAAAATGTTTGGATGAAAAGTTGCAAGGAGAATTTGGAACCATGAGAACATATCAGACAAAAAACTAAAATGGCATTCCTGAATGAATAATATATGTTATCTTTTCTAGTAGCAAATGCATTATTTGAAAAAGTAGTTAACCAAAAGAAAGTATCAAGCGATGTATTGTGAGTTGTTAAACTGCAGAGGTTTGTGATTTAATGGTAGTGTCAAGGATTTTCTTTTTGGGAGCCAAACCCCACTAATTTTAGGCAAATATTTTTGCTAATGGCCTCTAATTTATTTACGAGGTGAAGTCCATGCAACATATTGAATGAGGACACTTCAAATTTCATACACTAGCCCCTAAATATAATTCATTTCATTATAGCCTAAATGTTTACTCATGCCTATCACCAATACATTATATGATCTAAATAGTTGAGATAATTGAATATTTTTTCATATAAAAATTGTGTAACATTAACATGAAAATAAGAAGAAATGTTTAATTAAACATGCATTCCACTAAATTTAAAATAGTCTCAAAATATAAAACATGCATTCACAAAATTGTGGCTTGTTGTCAACCAACTCTCCTAAAAAAATGTAAGATAAGAAATGATGCTTGATCAAGATAAAAATTAAATTAAAATTCATACTAAAACACCAATAAAACAAAGAGGATGGTAATTACCTGTAGAAAAACACAAATGTATGAGATCACTTACTTTCACTTTAGGTAAGAGGATATGCATTCAGCACTCAACAATATATAGAAGATTGTTTTGTCTTCTATTGTAACCAAAGATTCTTGATGACTGTAAGTGAATGCTAGCCACCTTCTTGATCACATTTATGCCACAATATTTTCACATTGAGAATAAATCAATAGCAATGACTGTTTTTTTTGTTGGATATTGGTACATATTCTCGTTTGGCAACCATAGTTAGAGATTTTTGGATTAAATCAAATTCATTATTCTTGTTTTCATTTTCATGCTACCAAATTTCATCACGTTCAATCTATTTGTCTGCCATCTAAAAAAATTAATGGTGTTAATTTCTATTAACTATGTTCCTACTTGGTAATAGGAGAATATTGCAACATTAAAATCCCAACAAATTTCTACTAATGTATCTGACACTTAGAATACAAGGGGTGAAGGTGTTGAAGTTCATTCCTTTAATGTTGTGGGTTTGGGGGTAAGAGTTGAGTCATATTGTACATTTAATTGTGAACATGGAATAGAATATGGGATGTCATGGAGGGCTTCCAATTTACAAAGAACAAGAATTTACTTTTTTAAGAATCTATAAATGTCAATATAAATTTCACAGTTTATGCTAGCACACCAAAACAACCAAGGAATGTCGACCAATGTTTAGCTAACATACTAGGTTGTCATCCTTTCAAGCTTCTTGTTCATTTGACATAATAAGTGTTATAGAGTGTACTTATCATGTTGTACTTATTTTGTTGTCCCAAATCTAGATTTCTCATAGTTCAATTTAATAATTTGAGTTTTGAGAGTTCACAAGAATAAAATGCATCTATATATTGTTAAGAAGACACTTTGCAATGACTTTCTGTCCAAATTTTAATACTTGAAGATTAGAATTATATACTTTATCATAATTAATTAGTATGGATCAAAGCTCAAGTATTCTTGCATTTTATAAAGTTACAACTAGAAATTGTTTCATTGAAAAAATTAAATTTTTATTAAATATTTTCACTTAAACTAGATAATAAACTATTTTTATTATTATAAAATATGACTTCCATAATTTTTTTTAAATCATAACTATAACTTTTAAAATAACAATTTGATATGAACCAAATTTCTTGAATGAAGCAATTGAAGCAAAGATATATTTCCACCTAGGTAATACGTTTTGAAATACAATTAAAGGAAATAAAAATTAAGAAAAAAAATGATTAAGCTCACTTTTTAAATCATTAAAATTAAGTAACATGGACTAAATGTCAAAATCGTAAATAATAAGTTAATCATATTCTCTTATCCATGTGTCTACAATTATTGCCCACATGTCATTGATGTTATACATCCTCTAATACATGATGCCACTTGCATATTACTTGACTTTGCAATTGAGATACTCAAAGACTTACCTTCAATCTAGTGATTCAGGTCTTAATGTGCAAAAGAGGAATAACAACCAATTTAGACATCACAAAAGAATATGATTCAATTCAACAATGATTTCCTGACCTTAGTTCTTAAAGATTCTGGATTCACTTAAGACTATATAGGATGAGCAATGAAGTTGGTCACTGATTCTTGGTTTTTAAAATTGGAGGATACCTTGCAAGATGAACTTTTTTTTTCAAATTTAGGTGGGCTAAAGCAAGTAGATCTAAAAAATATGAAATTTGGAATGAATATCAATCTATTAAGAGGCAATGGAAGTTTAAAAAACATAAATTGTGTTGAATAAATATTCTTGAGTATATGGAGGCTATCACTAGTTGGTGATTTGTAAATGATACCCTCCTTTCTAGTATGAGGGAGATAAAAGAGGTAAAAGGTAATAAGAAACATGTGGATGAGTGTGAGCATGTTTGAGGGAAGGCAATAAATGCATAGAAATGGAGTCTTCTTTTTGTCAATCCTTATATGCAACCAAGAAGATAATATCGTAGGATTCTCAAATGGATCTTTGTGCAGTATATATCTTGGTATTCTTCTATTCAGTGGGATAGAAAAATATCTTTTGTGAAAAGATCTCTTACTGCCTCTACCTCTTCTATTATTTTCAAGTGTTTTTTTCGTTCTGGTTGTGTACAATGTACACACTATTTTTCTTTCCATTTTATATGATCAATTTTTAAAAAAAAATTTTGTTGTCATGTATTTGAAGAGAGTGTGTGTTTTTTTTCACTTCTTAAAGAATAAAGACGGAGAAGTTGAACTAGTGGTGTAAGGACAAAGCAGAAAAATAAAGATTTAGTAGAAATAGTAAACCAAAATGGTTTATGATAAAACTAAAGGACAATCACTAAAACTTTTGTTAAATAAAAATTAATATAAACTAATTTCATCCAATCTCAATGCAATAATCAATAAAAACCCATGGATATTCTATCCTTCAGATGGAATACACGATCAAAACAATTAGAAGCATTTTCTAAAACTCTATGTTAAGTGCGCATATGAGTGGTAGCAAATGCAACAACCCAGCAAGCAAGATAAAATTATTACGATCGAGGCAATTGGTGAGAAGGCTTAAAAGGAATGTCTGTAACATTTGGCGGAGGAGTACTTCAAAATTCAAAGGTGTGGAAGACTAAGGTTTAAAGAGAGTGTACATTTTCATATGGTGTGTGGCTCAAGGTTGGAGGATATACTAAATTAATATATGAATTCCATGGAATGGGCATGTTGTACAGATGGGCTAGGGGGTTGCATTTGTGTTGCAACTTAGTGTTGTGAGGAAGTCATCTATAAAAGATTGGTACCACTAACGTTGATGTTGAAATGCGACAAGGTTGCAATGTTCGTAGAGTGTAATTGATGGTGTTCTTCATAGATTATTTATGATTTCAAGGGGTATGCATACAATTTATCTTCAAGCCTAGCATGGGAAAATTACATGAAAGGAAGGGATATTTTTTAGCATGGACTACATGGCTAAAAGCACACTATTTGATATTGTTACTATTATCATTTTTTCGATTGCTTCTAGGGGTTTGTAAGAAGTACTATTGGAGATTGATAGGGCAAACAGGCAAGAAGGGATATTGTTGCACTATCCCTATAATTAACTTCCATAATAGATTTATTTTATCAGATGGAGTTGGAAAATGCATCTAAAAATTAGATCCAAACATACTTGAAGATTGTGAACCACAATAAAGACCAAAATATATTTCCTTTTACCTTTCAAATTTGACAAAATTAAAGCTCTTCCTTATCAGAAGCCCTCCCCTCTGCAAGAAATATTGAGGAAATTCTTGTTTCACTGGATCTGCCACCACAAATGTACCTACAAGAAAATTAAATTTTCAAGTGTATGGACAAAAGATGATGAAAAAAAGAGACCAAACTAGATAAGGAATTGTAAATTATAGGAAGAGAAGTAGATACTGGAAAAACATTTTCAGTGCACACTAAAAGAGAGATCTATCTTAATGATTTCTGAAGTGGTAATCTAGAAACAATTTTTAAAAATGTGTTTAGTTCTATGTGCTTTGGGCATTCTTAATGGGGATTGAAAGCATGTACCTCTAAACAAAGAGTCCTTAAAACTGGAGGGAAAAACAATTGTATTTTGGGGAGAAAATTAGAAGCTTCCAGAATGAAGCTTTATAATTTGGGGAGAAAGTTAGAAGCTTCAGATGGAAGACACACTACAATGGATTTAAATAACTACAATGTGCAAATATGGGCATAGAGAGAAATTGGTAGCTGAGAACATTAAGAGGTCACATTGTATGATTGGGATCCTCGGCATGTAGGCAAAAGTTGGCCACTAGAGCTATAGATTTGGGACCAGAGGTGGGGTATGGCCACTCATCGTTTACATTCTCACCTTCAATGGCCAAAATGGCTAATCTTACCACAAAATAAATTCCATAGTTTGTTTAAAGAAGATTCATTTACTTGATGGCAAATAAGATTTTTTTCTGTCCTCAATATATGAGGAGCAAATGTTGTGACAAGCATAAGAGCTAATGTTGTAACAAGAGCATCTAGATTAGTGATCTTGCTTGTCTGAAAATTTTCTATTAAAAAAAATTTGATATACAAGTAGAAAATCTAGAATTTCTCAAACCAACGATTTCTAGAATTTTCCAAACCAACCAAGCTCTAAGAAGGATGAACATTTAATGTAACAACTTTGACCTATACGAGTTGTCAAAGTACTCAGACAATTTTTTTCTTATTTATCATATCTAAAATTAATTTTACTCATTCCTTTTTTCCATAAGAACTAATAAGACATAAGATAATTAACATTTTTGAATTTTTAAAAATATATCAAAATTTAGACTTTTGAAAAAAAATTAGAAGCTTAAAAATCCTTTGATTCTATTGGATAATTAAAAGTTTTAATAATATTTAATGGAACTCAACGATTCCATAAGTTTTCCTACCATAACTAATAAATATGAGCTCAAGAAGTTGTCTTCACAACATCATAATACTATGTGAATGAAATAATGAAAAATTGAAAAGTGAAGAAGATGTGTTGAATCTCTTTATTATAATTACAAAAAATCACTGCCACATAATGACAAGAAACCACATTTAAGAGGTGACCATAATGAATAGAATGAAATTCAGCACTACGGCATTTAACAAATTTAGCAAACATTAAATATATAATATTTAATCTTAACAGACATTACTAGAATTATGATCATTGTTTGGTGAGGCATCATCTACGGTGCAACATATATGCACCATTATTCTATAGAAATATAAAAGACTCCCACTATTTAACACTGGCTACGGATGCATATAAGTTACCTCGTAGCCACTAGCATTTGGTGATGGCCTAGTGTACAAGTTGGTAGAAACTCACGCAAACGAGTATTCTGATTGACCAAGTTTATACACAAGTTGGCTTGGTTGTCATTTGGTGTATTTTAATAATTTTTTGACCAACCATGTTGTCCATTTTATTATAATTTGTCACTATTAAATCATCAAGTTGCCAACTCATCAAAACATTCAAATGAACATCAATTTTATTTTTTAAATGCTTAAATGTTTACATTGAAGATTAATGTCACTGAAGAAAACCTCTTGGCTTAATCAGGTGCGTCAAACCCTATGCACACCCAAAAATAGTTCCTAATTTTTTTAGAAAATATAACACGGTTATTTTCCTGTGCAACACAAAAGGGATAGTTATACTCGGTATTTTGCAAAAGAGCTAGTTATAGGACAATAGTTAAGAATGATATCTAGAAGTGGTGAATTTATGTGTACTTTTCCGATGAGTGTGTTTTTAATGAATTATTAAAATGATTGCATACTGGAATTTTTGTACCTATTTGTATGCAAGACATAATTTGCATCAAAATAATTGAAAATGTTTTTTGTTTTAAAAAATTTATAGAATGAAGTGTAGAACAATAATATGTAATTTATTTTACATTTGGTTGAGTATATTAAAAGTTAATAAAAAATTTAGATATGTGTATGTGAAGATAGTTGTAAACCTAATTAATGTTTACAATGTTAATGTTGTAAAAAAAAAAAGAAGGAAAAATTATATATTCAGAAAGATAAGAAGAGGTGTGAGATTATGATGGTGATTTTAGAGATACCCACTTTCTCGTTCGGAAACCTAATGAAGGTAACTACGAGAATTCATCATAGGAGGTGAAAAAATGTCTAAAGGATTGAAATTGGAGGGAAAATGAGCTCTCAGGTCTTTGGGTCAACTCCCAAGGATAATTCCAAGGCATAACCCAATCAGATTTTAAGTTTTCAAATAACCTAATTAGGTTATTAAAGCCAAAAATGCATTGTGATGTTTAAAGAACTCGATTGAGTTATTTTGCTAGACAGAACTCGATCAAGTTATTTTGCTAGACAAAACCCAATTGGGTTATTAAAGAGCAAATGAAAAATATATTGCATTCGCATAACCCTCTCAGGTTACTATAATAACAAAAAATTGATTGAGTTTTACCTAGGATGAATTAACTAAATATTTATAAATATATAAA
The DNA here is from genome assembly GCA_028749045.1 of Cupressus sempervirens. Lineage (NCBI taxonomy): Eukaryota > Viridiplantae > Streptophyta > Pinopsida > Cupressales > Cupressaceae > Cupressus > Cupressus sempervirens. The sequence continues at coordinate 487,624,652 of CM053785.1, forward strand.
CAAATACATAATTATAATTTTTATATACTAAATTAATATATAATTAAACATTATATATATAATTAAATATTATATATATTTATAATCATATCTATATATATATATATATATATATATATATATATATATATATATATATATATTCAACTATATATCTATAAGTATACAACTAATTTCATATATAATTAAATATTTTTATTCTATTTTTGTGTATAAAATCACATATATTCATAACCTCTCTCTCTCTCACTCTCTCAGTAACCCCTAACACCCACTTCCTTTAACATGTAACCCTTCTTTGTGAACAAGGCATTCATAGACCCGCCTGAATGAAAACATTTCATTTTTTTGGCAGTTGGGGGAGAGAAGCCAAAACGTGCACACTCTAACTTTGGGGGTCCACCTAGTTGACCACATGGACCCAGACCCTTTCATTTATTGGATGACTAGATAGATGAGTTAGCAACCCAAAATCAAAATGTATGCCTCTTTTGAGTCCATTTTCCATGCATTTTGATCCCATTCATCCAAGGTGTCATTGCTGTGACATGTCAATACCTTGACCGAGATGTGCACAGGGCCCACCACAAAATGATTTTTTTTACCATTTGAACTAGGTGGGGTGGTTGTGTGACAGTCCACCACATGACCATACAACCTCCCACCTTCACCACCATTACTTCCCATGAACACCTTACATGGGAACATTCAATGGTATTTACTATGTGTCAACTCACCTTACATTTGGCTAAGGGGATTCCTATTCACGTTACAAATCCATTCAATATGTCTCACTCCTTGCAGATTAAACCATGTAAATTTCCTTTATATCATGCTCATTCAAAGATGGTTTGATTGTTTAGTAGCTAGAACATGTTTGGTGGGGGACTACACAACTTCACCATGAGGAGAATTTTTCCCATGTTGCTAGGATTGGAGCAGTTAGAATGTTTCTTGTATATGCTACTTATAAAAAATTCAAGATATATCATATAGATGTCAAGTCAAAAAATTTGTATCATGATCTAGAAGAGGAACTTAGTATTGAACAACCGGTTGGTTTTTATTTGACTCATCATAATGATATGGTTTACCAATTGAAGAAAGATTTGTATCGATTGTAAAAACCCCGTAGAGCTTGGTATGGAAGGTTAGTAAAGTATTCATTGATAAGTGCAATGAATTTTTTCCTTGGTCTATATATCTTACAATCAAAAATTAGATTTTTTCGTATCACAATCCAAGTATGTGAAGGAAATGTTAAGGTAATTTGGGATGGATGCTTTAGATCCTATTGGGACTCCTATAGTAGCTAGTTTAAATTAATAAAGGATGATGATTTTCCCAATGTTTTCATAAGATAAACAGGTTTTAAGGGATCCTGAAACCCATAAGTTTTACAAAAACAAGGCTGATAATAAGCAATAGAAGCCCAGCCAAAACAGAGGTCCAACAGCTGAAAAAAAAAAAAAAAGAAGCCCAAAGGCCCAACCCAAAACAAAGGCCCACAAAAAGGCTAGAAAACAAACAAACTAAACCAGAAAACAGAAAGCTTGTCCATAAGCCAAAAGCCAGGAAGACGAAAAGACAAAAGACAAGAAAACTAGTCTTCAGTTATCTTCTCCATTTCCTGCATAGTCTGAGCTGCCTCAACTATCTTTTGTTGCTCCTTTGCCATTTGATCCTGGACCTTCTCCATGCCCTAATCCATACTGGTGAACATACTAATTGTGGCCTTGTCATCATCTGGCCTGGCCTTATCCCTGTTCTGTCCTCCGTCCTCCACCAACAAGCCCCTGTCCTTAAGTTTACCAACAAGGGATTGGATGTTGTCATTCATCGAACTCAGGAGAGAAATCATCTGACTTGCCAGGTTGTGGTTGTAGTTTTCAAGATTTCTTAATCTCCTTTCATTTAAGCTTTCTCTGTTATCCTGGTCCTCCTGGCTGTCATTGTCTTATTCTTAGTACTTTCCATCTGGGATACCCTTTCTCTAACTTCCTCCAGCTCATGGAAGAGCCATTTGATTGATCTAAAGTTTTCAATCATACTACTGCGAGCATTATTCAGAAGGTTCATTCCAATCTCCTTAGCGTTGTCTGAAATGGCTAGGATAGCAGGGTCTATGAGCTCATTGAGCCTAGGCTGCTCCAGGTTGTCCACCAAGATCTGAGAGTTCATAACTTCCCTAAAAATCCCCATAGTAGCAGTTCTCACATTGAAATTTTTCCAGGCCATGATTTGCCCAATGTTAGTCAACAATATACAATCAATGATCGGTGGATTACAATATGTAGCACATACTAGTCTTGACACATCTAATGTTGTTGGAATTGTGGCAAGATTTGAAGTTGAACCTAAGTAATCACATGTTGTTTTTGTTAAGAGGATATTCATACATTTGAAGGGTACACTTAACTATTGGTATGGTAAAGATAAGGCTTTTATTGTAAAGTTTATATTGATGTAAATTGGAAAGGAAATGTGGGTGATAGAAAAATTACTAATTCTTTTTGCGAAAGAGGTTAATTTCATGGTTAAGTAAGAAGAAAGATTATATATCTCAATCTACCATTGAATATGAATAAATTTATGTTGTTATTTATTTGTACATAAGTTTTTGGATGAAACAAATGTTGAAAGATATCAAAGTATATATTGATGAGTCTATTGTCATTCATTATAACTCTAGTGCTATTAATATTTTAGAGATTCCAATGTCACAATAAAAAATAAAGTACATATATCTATCAAGTATCATTTCTTAAGAGATAATGTAAATGAGAAGGAAGTAAAAATGGAACATGTGGCTACTAGAGAGTAGATTGTAGATATTTTTATGAAGCCTTTACCAAAAGATGCCTTTAACTATTGTAGAGACGTGTTGGGGTGATGGCCCTTCCTAATTAGAGTTAGTTGATGGATGGATTGCATCAATTTAGTGATCCTAATATAATTATCATGCATCTAGATTAGTATTTTTGGGAGATGCTCCTTACAAGGAGTAGTTGGTCATGAGAAGTATTATTTTTGGTGTTTTATTTAGTTGATTTGATATTGTTGAAATATTAGTTCATTTAGGATAATATCTTACTATTGAATATATTTGAGTAATATATTCCAATATATTATGATATCATCATTGTATAGTATATATAATAATAATGATGATAATATTCAATAATAACCATAATACATGTGAGATTGATTAAACCCTCGGTTGACTGTCTATTTACTTTGGTTGAAGGGATAAATTGATAAACTAATATCGAGCTTGTTGCTTATCTTAGTTGGAAATTATTAGTAAGCATTTTATAAACTTTAGTTTGTCCCATCGAGAGCCACATACCCAATGGGGCATGACTCCATGGTGGAGTCACTTCCCATCGAGCATGTGACTCCATAGTGGAGTCACTTCCCATTGGGGACATGACTCCCCCTTTACTTATAGGGTAAGTGCAAGAAGTTGGGTCTCACTTTTTGGCAAAAACTGGAAGTGTTTTTCCTATTTTTAAAATTTCTTATCAATTGATGTCAAAATTTGAGGCATTTAGAGATTACATATTAAAACTTTTAGAAATAAATTTTTTAGTGTTTAGAATCTACTTTTTGAATATGTAATTTACTTGTGTACCCATATGATAGATTTTTTTTGGTATGTGTTAGTAAACAGTTTTTCCCAAGATCTTCACAATTTCTTAACCAAGGGAGAAAGTTGCAAACTAAAAAATTGAATTCCTATTTTGGATAAAGAATTCTCTGCTTAAGATTTGCTTTATTTAACACAAGGTGCAGCTAACCTTTATGAAAAGATAATCATGAATCCTTTAATGAGGGATAATCTTTCCAATAAGTATTTTACTAAAAACATTGAAAAGCTATAAATTATTTCATGAATACAAGGTAAATGCGAATGCTAAAAACCCATTTGATTTTAGCAATCAATGTCAACCACATGATTGAATATTAAAAGAAAGGATAACTAATGAAATAATATAGATTCCACCTCCCATGATCTTCAAGATTCAAAATAGATAATTCCAGAATATACAACAAATGCAACTTCACTCCCACATAATCATACACCCTCAAGAATGTAAATCATCATAAAGAAGACAATAATATCCACTTTAGAAAGCTTCATAATGTAAAACTATAGAATTTTACTTTAATTGCTACTAATCTAGAAAATATTCTATTCAAAATTCAAAGTGCAGAGTATCAAAACAAAAGTATTTTTGTTTTTTGTCCACGAAGAGATTAACCTATCAAATAATATCTATTAAATATATATAGGGCATAGGGCTAGATAGTTATCCAAAATTACCCTGCCAGGAGTTGTCTCCAAGTTAACAAAACTGGTTAACTGAAATGCATAAAAAAAGAAATCAACAAGAGAAAATGAAAATGCAGTTGCCCAATGAACGTGTGCCATGTTAGGAGGAACTGTCCACACCAGTCACAATTATAGTGGCCTTCCATGTTGCATAAGCTATGGTAAATGTGGAGATAGCTAAATTGTGAGGTAAGCTGATGTATGCTATCATCTGCTTCTAGACTTCTTTTTCCTTTTTTAGCTCTATTGCATTTTCTTCATGCATCTCCAAAATTTTCAAGTTTATTATCAACATAGCTTCAAAATGGGAAACATTTGAGAAATCCTATCTACATGGCATTTTCTTCTCCTAAATATTTTGGAACTTCTTTTGGACTTCACTTATTAATTCTTCGACTAGGGCTACAGATTCACTATCTTTACCCACACAATGCTTGTTGAACCACCCTAGATCACCACAGATTATTTCATCTACAAGCTTAAAGCTATCCAAGATTTCTTTAGTTTTACTTACTGCCTGGACCAGTGCCACATTCCTCCATTCGATACAATCTTTAATGACATACAAAATTTTATCATCCAAGCTAGCTACTGGGCATTCAGCCTGGAACTTTTGTAGTCCAAATCCTTGGATTTCCTCTATCCAGATCACCACTTTCACCCAGATATTTATTTCTTTTTCAAATCTTTCATTATGGGACTCCACATTTCTAACGATGGCAGCAGTTTCTTTTGAAGCATTGTCCAAAAGTCTTATCTACTTTTCAGTCTCACTCAAGACAAATTGCAATCGTTCCTCAAATGTTCTTGTAATAACCTTACATTTCTACAAATTGTTGAGACACTACTAGTTGGCTGAAGAAGATACATCCACAATTGTTGACATCTCATTTAGAGGTTTGGGTTTTGGGTGTAGGATAGCATTGATGTACTGCACCATGCTCCTCATAGCTTCTTTCATATCCTATTTATCTTGAGTATCTTTCCAAACTGTCTGTAATCTTTTTGTTTGAAGCTTTGAAAATCTTCATATCAACTACACGGCTCCCTTTTTCAAGATCAACTCTTGAGATTTGATAGTCCTGAGGGGTGAGGTCTTCATGCTTACTACCTTCTAGTGGTTTAGCTATTTCAGCTGACCAATGTCTAGAACTCTTATCAAACTTTATCTTGGATTTAGTTTTTGCCTTTTTGGATTTTGAAGGCTTTCTCATGCACTTGCTAACTAGGTCATCAATATGCATGGACAATGGTACCAAGCTCCTTTTCTTCTCTATAGAAGTTTCCAACCACTTGGGCATATTAGGTTATTTTCCTGTCATGGGGAAACCTTAGTTAGAGTGAGGGTACCAGATTGGGTACTAGTGCTTTCAGGAGACTTTTGAGGATTTGGAGTATTGTTAGCCATGGGAGAAATAAAAGATTGATCTAGACTTGTCTTTGTTTTGGCAAGATCTAGATCAACTGTAATTGTGCCCTTTTCTATACTTGATATTTCCTTCTTAGTGTTGGAGCGAGTCACCCTTCTGACCTTTGGCACCTCCTTATGAACTTGAAGTTGAAGTGGTTGTGGGGTTACTTCAGCTTCGACTTTAGGAGAACCCACAACAAGATTAGCAATATTAAGGTTAGTGATGGCCTTTGGCTTGGAGTGTACCTTTTTTTATTCGGCTTTTGAATACTTCTCTGAGGTTCTAAGGGTGGGAGATTCAACATTCTTTGACTTTAGCCATTTCTCAATTCTTCTCAACACATCTGAAGTATGAGCAAGTAAATCATCCTCTTCCCTCTTGGTCTAATCAATTTTAGAGATGGGCATGCATTCAATTTGATTAACATAAAATGGGTCAATAACATCTTCAACTTCATCTTCTATTATCCCCTAGGTGCTAAGGTTAACCTTAAACATATTAATCTAGCTAATTGTCAACCTAGACCGTAATCTTTTTCTGACTTCAAATTCATTAGGACAATTAGCCCAATAATCTTCCAAATGTGGAACATGAACTAATGTAGATGCATGTTTGAAATTATCCCTAGCAAAACCTATATAATCAAAATCTTCTCTAGGAGAATAGGATTTAAGGCATAAGTGAGACAATGCATATTTTGCTAACACAACTTGCTTGAAGTTTGAACATCTGTAGTGACCAATTTCAAAGGGAAATAAAAAATAAGATGATTTTTTAGTGCCTTCAGGAGACTCTGTCACATAAATAAATTTCCTACATATCTCAGATAAGATAATGTTGTCTAAACAATAGCGTGGCAACCTAAGAGGTTCACCAGAAAAACCTCCAACTCTGAGATATGTAAATTTAGGAAACTGAATATAGAAATAGCCATAAATCTTGATGGCTTGCATTGATTCTTCTAATAACCTATGATTTTCATGTCCTTGGAGCTCAAATACTAACCTCTCGAGGAATACATCATTAACCTTCCTGAATTCTTTACAAAATTTAGTTGCTTGGAGATCTTTGTAGTACTGATAGATGGTCATTTCATCAGTCTAGGGCATGTGTGGAAGTCCCTCACATTCCTTAGATGCCACTAAAATACAGATTAAGGAGGACAGAAAGAATGAGCTGAAACTACTCATGGCTATGAAATGTTTATGTAAATTTTCAACTATTAAATCAACCCAATCAATGAATTTCTCACCCTCAACAATCTTTTGAATAAAGAGGTACATTAAACTCTCCTAGTGGAAGGCATGGTCATTACCCTTGGATCTATTTAGAAGTAACACAACATCTACAATCTCCCTAATGAAATTCTCAATAGTCAAAGGTTGGGCAATCTAGAGCCTCCTTTAGTTGGTTTCAAAAGCTAGGTCTATGCCACAATAGTGTCATAATTATTCTTTCTATCACCATATAGGTGTTTTGCTTCCTCAAATTTCTAGGGCTCATAAGGTTCTTTGTGAGGAATTCTTAGAGCCGAGATGACACTAACCTTGTTTACCCTAACCAGTACCTTGTCAAAAACCTTCTTTATGCACCTAGTGTTGGGATCATAATGATTTACAGACTCGAAAATCAATTCTAGACACTTTATAGCTAATGGGAAGGTGGAGGCTTCAAGTAACCCACTACTGGCTAATTTCTGATGAATGGGCCCAGACTAGACATTTTTCGCTTGCTCAACTATATCAACTGGATCCTTATTTATCAGGAAAGTATCTTGAATTTCGAGGAGGGAACTCAAAAGGCATGGCTTTTCTAGCTTAGGTATCTTAGGGCACAAAAGCATCATGGTTTAACTTGAAAGATGAAAGATTTACATAGATAAACGAAAGCAGCTAAATGAAAACTAGGCACAAAAATGACAAAGTAGAGGATAATGCACTTACAGTTCTTGACAGAGCCCAACCTTCCACTTCTCCTTCTTACTAGTTGACGTTGAGAGCCCAAAATGATTAAATGAGAAATTATGCAAGCCATATGAGTAATTGTAGAATGATTTCTTGAAAATCTCTGAACATATATGAGCAGGAAGAATTATTTATAACGTGTGTTGCTTGTACCTGACAAGACTTGCAAGGTTGTTTGCAATTAATTCCCATCAAATCCACACACAACTCTATATCTCATGATATCACAAAATCTAAACATCATCTTTTTCCATAAAAATAGTTGTACTTCGGCACAATTTTTCACATCTATCATATTTATTGCCTTTTATGTCATTAAGATCGCCACTAGGTTGGACCCATCTCTTGCCTCACAAATGAATTCATGATTTATTACTATATAACCTATGAGAAAATAAGCAATGTTAAAAGACCACGAAGTCCAGGTTGAAGTTGAAGTTTTGAATCAACTCCTATTTCAACTTCAACTTCGAGCATATGAACTTGAGTTGACGGATAAAGACTTTTCCTAGGTGACGAGAAGTGGGTAAAGTTGAACTTGAACTTGAAGTAGGTTAAAACTTCAAGTTTGACTTCAAGTTACAAAAATGATAATTGGCTAACAATATTGCACATTGTGAAAAATTGTAGGTTAAAAATTAGCTCCGATTGGGGAATGAGACTAAAGAGGATCATATATGAACTTAGGATTCTCTGGTTCCACAGACCAACTTTGAACTAACCTAAACTAAAGTGACACAAAATAGGAAAGACAAAGCAACACAACTAGATGGGAATCAAAACAAGGAAAAGCAGGTATTTATAATGAAGACAACAAACAGACCTAGAATTTAAAAAACTTAAGATCTTGTCTGTTATATGACAAGGGAAAATCATCACCATTAAGATACTTAAGTTTGAATGGATTGGAGGCCAATTTCGCTGAAATAACAAATGGCCCTTTCCACAGGCTTTCAAACTTGGTATGTGCTCCCTTAGGCTCTCTCCTTTTGTCCCATAGTAATACTTGATCTCCTTCCATGAGCCTCCGAGGCCTTGCTCTTCGATCAAAAATCTTCTTTACCCTTGTCTGGTGACTGGTGATGTGATCCACTATTTATCTCCTCTCTTCTTCTATCTTCTGAAGGTATAATATATGTTTTTCAATAGAAATAGAGAACACCTCATCTTTAATTACCTTTTGTAGGTTTAGAGCAGCCAATTCTAGTGGTAAAGACAATTGTACTTCAACTCCATATGCTAACTCAAAAGGAGTCATACCAATAGCTCTTTTAGGAGAGGTACTATCCACCCAGATTGCTTCATACAACTATTTATGCCAGTCTCTCCCTTTTTCTTCCACCAATTTTCTCATGATATTAATTAAAATTTTATTAGCTGGCTTAGCATACCCATTTCCTTGGGGGAAGTAGTTAGAGGCATGTGATAGCTAAACACCATGATCATAACAAAACATCTAAATTTCTTAGGACAAGAAATTTTGAGCATTATCAGTTAGTATCTTGTTTGGCACCCCAAAATGAGTCAAGATATTTTATGTTAAGAATTTCCAAACCACTTTAGATGTTATAGATTTCAAAGGAATCACTTCAACCCACTTGGTGAAGTAGTCCATGGCAATAAGAATATGGGTATGACCAGCATTGGAGTTAGGATTGATTAGACCAATAAAGTTTAGTGCCCACTACTGAAAAGGTTCTTCTATAATGATCGGTTTCAAAGGTAGGGCAACTAGTTGTGGTTTACCTGTAAATAATTTGCATTTTTTACAATTACCTACCCATTTATAAGTAGACTTAAACATACCTAGCCAATTATAATACCCACTCCTTATAATTTTAAAAGCAGTCACTGTGGATGAAAGATGCCCTCTGCAAGCTTCATTGTGAAAGGTTTTGAGTAGCTTCTCTTGCTGATCAATATCGACACATCTCAAGAACATACCATCTAGTCCTCTTTTATACAAGACATCATCTACAATCACAAATTTAGTTGCTTTGAGCTAGAGGCTCCTTTGGTCCTTTCCTTTTAGATGGCTTGGACATTCTCCATAGGTTAGAAAGTATGCTATATCTGAAAACCATTCATCCTTGAAACTGACTAGCAAGCAATTAGGGTAAGCTTCTTCTTCTTTATTCTCTAACATAAGCTTGCAAAGACCTTAACTGCAAACTAGCTTGGATGGTTTGATATCTAGGTCAAATTCCCACACTTTTGATACCCAAGTAGCCCTATTGTTTACTGCTACATCTTTTCGTGTAAGAATGCTCTTAACGACTGTAGATGGTACATAGACTATAATTGCTTCATAGCCTTCACAATGGTGAATGCTTGCTCCTCAGCCAGAGAGTAGTGCAGTTCATGCTTCTTTAGAGGAACACTCATAAAAGAAATAGGCACTTCTTCTCCCTTTTCATTTTTTTGAAGTAGGATACCTGATATAATATGATCTGATGCATAACAATACATTATAAAGTCTTTCTTGAAATCAGGATAAAAAAGAGTGGGTGCCTTTGCAATAACTTCTTTAACTCCTTCAAATGCTTTAATTGCTAGGTCATCCCACTTGAAATTATGTTTCTCACTTAAAAGTTCTACCATCAGTTTTATGGTTTCAGCAAAGTTAGTTACAAACTTTCTAAGGAAATTAATCTGGCTGAAGAAAGACCTGATACCATTATGATTAATTGGGAGACATAACTCTTGGATTCTTTTTACTCTCTTAGGGTCGATCTTGATCCCTTCCTTTGAAACTATATGTCCTAATAGTTTTCCTTCTGTTACAACAAAGATTGATTTCTTGGGATTTAATGAGATGTCATGTTCTCTACATTTTTCAAGTACTTTCCTCAAATCTTTCAGATGCTTCTTTCGCCTCGTAGAGAAAATAGTCATATCATCAAGATAAATAAATAGTGATACATTTATCTGGAAGATGTCCAAAAGTCAAACTCATTGCCCATTGGAAAGTTTTGCCATAATTTATTAGACCAAATGGCATTCTCTTATAGGCAAAGGTGCCCTAGGGAGTTGTGAACACTATTTTATGTTAATCCTCATTAGAAACTCCTATCTAATTATAACTCAAGAACTCATCACGAAATGACATCATCTCTGAGCTAGCTACTATTTGGAGAATCTGGTCCATTATGGGCAAGGCAAATTTACCCTTTAGGTTTGCTTGATTTAGGTTCCCAAATTCTACATAGATTCTTATCTCTTCATTCATTTTCCTAATTAGCACTATATTTTTCAGCCATGTGGAGTGATGTATGGGAAAATTTATACAAGCTTTGAGCATCTTATCAATTTCCTTGAATATTACATCTAAAACTTTTGGGTTATAGGTCCTTAACTTCTGTCTAAAAGGAGAAGTACCTAGCTTTAGGGTAATGTGGTGCTTGAACTGTCCTCCCCTAAAAGTCTTTAAATCTTCATATGACCAGGAAAAAACATCAATGTAGTCTCTTAGTAGTTTGATGAATCTTGTCTTCTCATCTATCTCACAACAAGTCCCTATGTTCACCATCTTAGGATCATGTTTATCTCCTAAGTTGACCTTCTCATACTCACCACTTTTTCCCTCTTTAGAAAGTGAACTTTGAGATAAGAAATCATCTCGTCTGTCAAAAAGCTTCTCAAGTTTGACTAGACCCCTGGGTATTACATTTCCTTTAAATTGCATTATACCTTCTATATGTTCATCTACTAAGTCAAGACTAAACTTCCTATATTCTAATTCAGAGCCTTCAAAATAATTGGTGGCAAATTTTTCCATACTTTGGAGGAAAACATTAATATGTGCATCATCTTTGAATACTTGCCATGAGTTATTGTTGTCTGGGACACTCAATTTATGAATGATCTCCATAAAATACTTATTAGTTACAAAATTAGAGTGAGGGATCAGCAAGGAAGTCAATACTGCGAGGGAGTCTGCTCTAGCATTTAGCTCTCTAGGAATTGATTCTATTGAAAAAGCTTCAAAATCTTCAATTTCATTCCATACCCAATTTCTATAGTGCTTCAATCTTTCATTTTTCATTGTAAACATATTCCTAACCTGCTTTACTATTAAGTTTTCATCACCTTTGGCCTTTAACAACTTAATACTCTTCCTTTTTGCCTCTTCTAATCCCAGGAGTAAAGCTTCATACTCTGTTGTATTATTTGTATTTTCAAAAGCTAACTTGAAAGAAGAGGGAAAAGTTTGGCCTATAGGGGATACCAATACAACACTAGCCCCAGACCGACTTGGGTAGTAGATTCCATCAAATTCCAACATCTAAGGTGAATTCATATCTTCTGACCGCATACATGTTTCTTCATTTTCAAACATAATCAAGTAATTAGAAAAAATCTGTTTCTTGATAAAGGATTTGAGATCCTAGGTCATCAGATGGGAAAACTATGTACTTAGACTTGGCTTCAAGGAGTAGGGTTACTTTCTCTTTCCCTATGGGTATGATAGCTTGGGACCAATCCATTTTGACTTCTCCTCCCAAATCCTGATAGAAGGTTCAACTAAGGAGCATGCCATAGTTGGTAGGGATGTCAACTACTAGATATAAAAGTTTTATTCTTTTCTCTGGGAAGGCTACTAAAGAAACTTTGGCATCTTTGATTTGGCCTATTAAGGGTACCTGCTTGGAATCCATTGAATAGCATTTTCCAAAAGCCTTAGTGAGAGGCAGATCAAGGGCTTTTGCCACTGCAGTTGGCATTATATTATCAGATGCACCATAGTCAATAATACAATTACTTAATTTAAAACCATGGAGAAAAAGAGATACATAAAAAGGATCTGGTTTTTTGTGATAAGGTAACTCAAGGTTGACTTTATTAGGTTGGATCAGGTCCTTATGGTGATTTGGCTTTGGAATTTTGGTCTCTTCATTGACAGGGGTTTTGCTCGTCTACTTAGTAGATACTTCTTCACCAACAGAGACTTTATTTGTCTTTTTAGCAGACATATCTGGTGAAGATTGGTGGACATATTCAATCAACTTATTGAGTTCACCAGGGTTCATTCTCAAGTATTCTACAGGAGATATTTGAATTCTAGATGCTTTACAAAATTCAACTATATCAAATGCAAAGTCAGGATCACACCTTTTTAGAATTTGACCGATAGGAGCCTGCATTTGTGATGACTTACTTTCACCTTCCCCTCTGGCTTTAGAATCATTTTCTTGAGTAGGAATTGTAGTATTCTTAGATTGAGAATTAGTTTTGGTAGCTCTTTTCCCTCTGGTCAAAATTGAACATGAAGCTTCTTCCAAAGTTAAAAGAATGTCACTGCCTCTATCAGAATCAGATTCATATATAAGGTAGTAACTTATAGAGTTGTCAAGTCCTTTGGAAGACTCTTCGTCTACTATTATATTTTTTGTGGCTGCTTTCTCAGCTTCAAGTTGCTCATGTCTCACATTCTCAGGACATGTGGCCCCTTCATGATCATTAGTGAGGTGAAAAGCACACATGTCGGTCTTGTTGGGAGGAGACTCAATTTGCAACCTTTTTTGAATTGGAGGTAGGGTAAATTTTTTCCCTTGGGAAGGAGCATTATGATTGGGATATTTCCTTGGAATGTCTTGTTAAGGAAATGAGGCTTTAGGGAGTTGCTTCCTTACCACCAAAAGATCGTTAGCTAGCTTTTAGATCAGCACATCATTGGAAGATGATGATGTTGAGGGTTGTGAATTTAGTATTTGCACATCTTTCTTCCACTTGCTAGATATAATAAGATCATCTTTTAACTCTATAGAAAGAGTTTGAGATGTTGCATGTGTGGGAGGGTTAACTCTTTTCATGAGAAAAGCAATGTCTGGGGGCATTGCATTCAAAAAGAAACCTTTCTGATTCTCATCATTAGATGTGCTAGTTGTAGGTATTTGATGTAGGGCTTTATTAAATATGGCTACAAATTCACACATGGACACATGTATTTCCTTTTTCATCTAACTTAATTGCATGAGTAAAGAATTTTCATCTTCAGTTGCTTTGAATCTAGCCTCAAAATCATTTTTCATAGTACCCCAAGAGGTGATTGATTCATTAGGCAAATGGTAAAACCAATCAACCACTGAGTCTGTCAAGGTTTGTATGAACAACCTTACGGCAACATTTTCTATTGCTATAGCCAAAAATCCACATGTTTTAAAAGAATTTAGATGTTCTTTAGGTGATATTTTCCCATCTTTGCTAAATTTGGGGAGGACTTATTTTGCTCCTTTAGGTAATCTACCTAGGTTTCTTGCAAGTTACAAAGGTCCCATCGCAGCACCCCAGGGTTGATTGTGAGCCAATACTAGTAACTTGAAACTGATAGGGAGGATTGTGATAGCAAAAGGAATTAAAGTTCTAGGGATGATTAGGGATTGCAAAGAAGTAGCAAGACTACCACCTTTAGGAGGTGATGATGGTCTACTGATAGTTTTAGCTTTACTTCTTTTCAAAGAAAGATCAGGCCTGAAGTCAATTCTAGCTAAGGCTTCAAAGTCTTCATCTACTAGGCCTAAAAATCTACCAGTCCACGTATACCTTCTTACAGCTAGGGTGAGATTTCAACTTGACCTAATCAATTGTTTGCATGGGCAACTCTTTCTACAACAACTTCTTCTTGTATTACTGGAAAACCCCTAATCATCTAAGCTATTTCTTCTTCTCTTTCGAGTACTAACTACACTTGGAAATATTGTTGATTACTAACTTGGTTAACCTAGGCACAAGTGCTAAGGTCAGAAACAATATCTTCTTATGTATCTTGAAACCCTAGGTTAGGTTGTAAAATAGACAACTAATTGTGATTAGGAAGTACCATTTCACAAAACCATGAAAACTTGTAGGAATCTCAAAAAATAATAACCCTATCTTTCTGAGTTATCCCTAGTATAGTCGCCAAAAACTGTTAGTAAATAGCTTTTCCCAAGATCTTGACAATTTTTGAAATAGGAAAGAAAGTTGCAAACTAAAAAAATTGAATTCCTATTTCGGATAAGGAATTCTCTACTTAAGATTTGCTTTAATTTGCAAGGTGTAGCTAACCTTTATGAAAAGATAATCATGAATCCTCGATCGAGGGATAATCTTTCCAATAAGTACTTTAATAAAAATATTGAAAAGCTTTAAATTATTTCATGAATACAAGGTAAATGTGAATACTGAAAAACCATTTGATTTTAACAATCGGTATCAACCACATGATTGAATGTTAAAACAAAGGATAACTAATGAAATAATATAGATTCCACCTCCAATGACCTTCAAGATTTAAAATAGATAATTCTAGAATATACAAAAAATGCAACTTCACTCCCACATAATCATACACCCTCAAGAATGTAAATCATCATAAAGCAAACAATAGTATCCACTTCAGGAAGCTTCATCATGTAAAACTATAGAATTTTACTTTAATTGCTACTAATCCGAAAAATATTCTATTCAAAATTCAAAGTGCAGAGTATCAAAACAAAAGTATTTCTGTCTTTTGTCCACGGAGAGATTAACCTTATCAGATAATATCTATTACATATATATAGGGCATAGGGCAAGATAGTTATCCAAAATTACCTTGCCAGGAGTAAATTTGTCTATTAGTTAACACAACTGGTTAACTGAAAAAGCTTTAAAAAAGAAATAAACAGGAGAAAATAAAAAAGCAATTGCCGAATGAATGTGTGCCATGCCAGGAGGAACTATCTGCACCAGTCACAATTCTAGTGGCCTTCCATGTTTCATAAGTTGTGGTAAATGCAGAGATAACTGACTTGTGAGGTAAGCCGATGTATGTTATCCTCTGCGCCAGACTTCTTTTTCCTTTTTCAATTCTATTATCTTTTCTCCATGCATCTTCAAATGTTTCAAGTTTATTATCAATATAGCTTTAGTATGGGAAACATTTGAGAAATCCTGTCTACATGACATTTTCTTCTCTTGAATCTCTTGGAACTTCTTTTGGACTTCACTTACTAATTATTCCACTGGGGCTATGGAGTCACTTTCTTTAGCCGCATAATGCTTTTTGAACCACCCTAGATCACCATGGATCATTTTATCTACAAGCTTAAGGTTATCCAAGATTTCTTTAATTTCACTTACTACTTGCACCAGTGCCTCATTCCTCCATTCGATACAATCTTTAATCACATACAGAGTTTTATCATCTAGGCTAGCTACTGGGCATTCAGCCTAGAATTTTTGCAATCCAAATCCTTGGATTTCCTCTATCCAAAGCACCACTTTCACCCAATTATTTCTTTCTTTTTCAAAGATTTCATTATGGGACTCCACCTTTCTGACAATGGTAGCAGTTTCTTTTGAAGCCTTGTCCAAAAGTCTTATCTTCTTTTTGGTCTCACTCAAGGAAAATTGCAGTCATTCCTCAAATGTTCTTGCAACAGCCTTACATTTCTGCAAATTGTCGAGAAATTTTTGGTTGCTTAAAGAAGATACATCCATAATTGCCAACATCTCATTCAGAGGTTTGGGCTCCAAGTGCATGATAGCATTGATGTATTGCACCATGCTCCTCATCACTTCTTTCATATCCTGTTTATCCTGAGCATCTTTCCAAACTCTATGTATAATCTTTTTGTTTGAAGCTTTGAAAATCTTCATATAAACTACAAAGCTCCCTTTTCCAAGATCAATTATTAAGATTTGATGCCTTTTGGTGGTTTAGCTATTTCAACTAACCAATGTCTAGAACTCTTATCAAACTTTATCCTGGATTCAATTTTTTCCTTTTTGGTTTTCGAAGGCTTTCCCAGGCACTTGCTAACTAGGTCATTAATAGGCATGGACAACGGTACCAAGCTCCTTTTCTTCTCTATAGAAGTTTCCAACCACTTGGGCATAGTAGGTTCTTTGCCTATCATGGGGGAAACCTTAGTTAAGGCGAGGGTACCAGATTTGGTACCAATGCTTTCAGGAGACTTCTGAGGATCTAGGTTATTGTTAGTCATGGGAGAAATAGAAGACTACTCTGGACTTGTCTTTGTTTTGGTAGGATCTATATCAACTATAATTGTGCCCTTTTCTATAGTTGGTATTTCCTTCTTAGTGCTAAAGCAAGTCACCCTTCTGACCTTCAGCACCTCCTTATGAAATTGAAGTTGAAGTGGTTGTCGGGTTACTTCGACTTCGATTCAAGAGAACCTACAACAGGGTTAGCAATATTAAGGTTAGTGATGGCCTTTGTCTTGGAGTGTAACTTTTTGTATTTGGTTATTGAATACTTCTCTAGGTCTCTAGGGGTGGGAGATTCAACATTCTTTGACTTCAACCATTTCTCAGTTCTTCTCAACACATCTCAAGTACGGGCAAGTAGATCATCTTCTTCCTTCTTGGTCCAATCAATTTTAGAGATGTGCATGCATTCAATTTGATTAACATAAAATGGGTCAATAACATCTTCAACTTCATCTTTTGTTATCCTCTGGGTGCTAAGGTTAACCTTAAACATATTAATCTGGCTAATTGTCAATCTAGACCATAATCTTTTCCTGACTTCAAATTCATTAGGACAATTAGCCCAATAATCTTCCAAATGGGGAACATGAACTAGTTTAGATGCATGTCTGAAATTATCCTTATCAAAACCTGTATAATCAAAATCTTCTCTAGGAGAATAGGATTTAAGGCATAAGCGAGATAATTCATTTTTTGCTCACACAACTTGCTTGAAGTTTGAACATCTGTAGTGACCAATTTCAATAGGAAATAGAAAAGAAGATGACTTTTTAGTGCCTTAAGGAGACTCTATCATAGAAATAAATTGCCTACATATCTCAAATAAGACAATGTTGTCTAAACAATAGTGTGGCAACCTAAGAGGTTCACCAGAAAAACCTCCAACTCTGAGATATGTAAATTTAGGAAACTGAATATAGAAATAGCCATAAATCTTGATGGCTTGCATTGATTCTTCTAATAACATGTGATTTTCATGTCCTTGGAGCTCAAATACTAACCTCCCAAGGAATACATCATTAACCCTCCTGAATTCTTTACAAAATTCAGTTGCTTTGAGATCTTTGTAGTACTGATAGATGGTCATTTCATTGGTTCAGGGCATGTGTGGAAGTCCCTCCCATTCCTTAGATATCACTAAAATATAGATTAAGAAGGAGGACAAAAAGAATGAGTTGGAACTACTCACGGCTATGAGACCCTTATGTAAATTTTCAGCTATTAAATTAGCCCAATCAATGAATTTCTCACCCTCAAAAATCTTTTGAATAAAGAGGTACATCCAAATCTCCTAGTGGAAGGCATGGTCATTACCCTTGACTCTATTTAGAAGTAACACAATATCTGCAATCTCCCTAATGAAATGCTCAATAGTCAAAGGTTTGGGCAATCTAGAGCCTCCTTCAGTTGGTTTCAAAAGTCAAGTTTGTGCCACAATAGAGTCATAATCTTCTTTCTATCACCATATAGATGTTTTGCTTCCTCAAATGTCCAGGGCCCATAAGGTTCTTTGTGAGTAATTCTTAGAGTCGAGCTGACACTAACCCTATTTACCCTAACCAATATCTCCTAGGAAACCTTCTTTATGCCCCTAGTGGTAGAATCATAATGATTTGCACACTTGACGACCAATTCTAGACACTTTATAATTGATGGGAAGGTGATGGCTTCGAGTAACCTACTACTAGCTAATTTCTAATGAATGGCCCAGTCTGGACATTTTTTGCCTGCTCAACTATATCAGCTACATTCTTACTTATCAGGAAAGTATCCCCAAATTTTAGGGAGGGAACTCAAAAGGCATGGCTTTTCTAGCTTAGGCCTCGTAGGGCAGAAAAGCATCATGGTTTAACTTGAAAGATGAAAGATTTACAGAGATAAACATAAGTAGCTAAATGAAAACTAGGCACAAAAATGACAGAGTAGAGAATAATGCACTTACAGTTCTTGACAAAGCCCAACTTTCCACTTCTCTTGCTTACCAGTCAACACCAAGAGCTCAAAATGATTAAATTAGCAATTATGAAAGCCAAATGGGTAATTATAGAATGATTTCTTGAAAATCTGCAGACAGATATGAGCGAGTGAAATTATTTATAACAAGTGTGTCGCTTGTAGCTGACAAGACTTGCAAGGTTGTTTGCAGTTAATGCCCATCAAATCTGCACGCATCTCTACATCTCATGATATCACAAAATCTAAATGCCATCTTTTTCCATAAAATTAGTTATACTTTGGCACGATTTTTCACAGTTGTCATATTTATTGCCTTTTATGTCATTAAGATAGCCATTGGGTGGGACCCATCTCTTGCCTCGTAAATGAATTCATGATTAATTACTATATACCTGCGAGAAAACAAGCAATGTCAGAAGACCATGAAGTCAAGGTTGAAGTTGAAGTTTTGAATCAACTCCTACTTCAACTTTGAGCATATGAACTCGGGTTGATGTATAAAGACTTATTGAGGTGACGAGAAGTGGGTGAAGCTGAACCTAAACTTGAAGTAGGTTAAAACTTCAAGTTCTACTTCAAGTTACAAAAGGACCATTGGCTAACAATATTGCACATTGCAAAAAATTGTTGGGTAATAGTATGGATCTTTAAAAACCACTTCTTCAAAATGCTTGTTTCAGGACCAAACCACACTCGTGTATGGACATCATAATTTGACACAACTAAAAAGAATTTTCATAAATCCTTTTAAAGAAAGTTACCCAATGCACCTAAGATTGATGATAATATTTTTCCTTAATTTTTATTGAATAATTTTTTATTAATACTTATTAATTGGCTATAAAGGTAAATTTTAAAACCTCTTGTGTATGGACACCATAATTTGATCGAAATTTTACTTTTTTCAAAAATCCTTTTTTTTTAACCTCAAAAGAATTGTATATAGATTAATGACATATAAATTAATTTAAGAAAAAATATTAAATAAAAAATTTATTAAAGTTTTAGTAAACTTCACTATTTTACATTTAGGTTTTTCATTAAAAAATAATGCAAAAATAGTAAATAAAATTATAGCACTATAAAATTTATATTTCTAAAATCAGGCTAGTGAGAGCTCTAATGGGTTTTTGTTTCATAAAAAAATTGATCGAGAAGACCCTCTAAAAATTATGGCAAGGTGTGAATTTGTCAGTTCAATGACTTAGCCAAATCTTGAGAGGTCAAGGCATAGGCTTGGTCTCACCAAGCCTATCCTGAACCAAAATCCAAGGTAAGAGGAAAAAATCCCACCCATATTGTAAGAAATGGGTACCCATTATTTGAAATTCAAAAAATATGTACCCGTTTTGAAAAAGTCAAATCAGCATTTAAAATCCCCCCCAATTCTTTCTAAAAAATTTAGAAATGAGAAAAAATGGGTACCCATTTTTCACTTTTCAAAAATGAGTACCCATTTCTAAAAAATATAATTTTTTATATTTTCAAAAATGAGTACCCGTTTTTTGAAAATTAAAAATGGGTACTCGATTTTATGAAAAAATAAGTGCCCTTTTTCAAATTTCGGATCGAGAACCTAAGCCTAAAATGGGTACCCATTTCTAAAAGAGCACGATCTCAATCTGTGGACTTCCACAGAATTGACACCCAACTTCTTGCTTCTACCTATAGACACATTAGTTTGATCTACTAATAAGACAAGGAACTATATACTCAAAATAAGTCTTCATGCTTATCAACGTTCAGGCACCAAACTAGTGTTCTTCACTCATAGCATATGGACATTAAGTCTTCAAGACTAACAGAGATTAAAAAAAATAAGCCTCTTATATATGTGGATTTAACACTCCAATTGAGTACAATTATATCTAAAAGTATTTAGATCACCATCTAGTTTTTGTCTGTTGTTATCATTCTCTTGATTATGAAGATTTTATATCAGTCATTACATCTTAAGATTTGTTAGAGGATTCAAATAAGAATATTTTTAGAAGTACAATATAAGTTTGATAACTTTAACATGGTATTAGAGTAGGCCTAAGAGACGATCCTGATCAGACTTATCCATAGTGCACTCATATATTCTTAAAATTTATATTTTTCAAAATGGTGAACAGTATGAGGCTAGAAGATAGGCTCAAAGGTGATTTGGATTTTGTAGGATGGAAATTTTGGATGAAGTTAACCTTGAAAGAGAACGGTTTAAAACAATTCATTGAAAAATTTGAACCACTACCTAAAGGAAGTGAAGAATTGGAAAAATGGGAAACCGATAACAACAAGGTCATAAAGTTAATTGTGGATGGTGTTAAAATTAATGTACTTACAATCATCTTAGAGATAGATACAACACATGAAATGTACAAAGCTATTGAATAGATGTTTGAAATTAACAACACTATCAAAAATATCACATTGAGAGACAAACTCTTCAACATCAAGATGAATAAAGGAGAGACAATTTCCTCATATTTCATTGGAATAATTGAGTTAAGAAATCAATTGTCCACAATAGGTCATATCTGTGATGAAAAAAAGTTAACCATAATGACCCTAAAAGGTCTCCTAGCTTCATGGGATACTTTTGGATAAGGAGTGTTTTGTTGATCAAAGTTTCTTAAACTTGATAGACTCAAAGTTGATTTCATACAAGAGTAATTTATTTAAATATCTTGAGGCATGAGTATCTCTTCCATGAAAGAAGATATGCACGTTCTTTCTATGCAAGTAAAAAAAAAAAAAACATAAATTCAAAGGAAAGTGGAAGCAGCCAGACTACTCCAAAATGCAATGCTTTAGATGTGATAAGTATGGTCATCTAGCATCTAAGTGTCCTAATTGACTAAAGAAACAAGATTCATTTTCCCAAGTCAACAACTCCAATGAAAATTCAGAAAATAATGCCTTCTATTAGGCTCTATCTAGTGAAGTATCAAGTAGATCTAATACATAGGTTATTGATAGTGGAGCATCACGTCACATTACTAGTTTAAAAGAACAACTAGATTCAATTAAAGAAGACTATGTTGATATGTAACCATTGGAGATGACACTAGCTATCCAGTAAAAGGCATTAGAGCTTGTACTATAAATCTTAAATCAAGAATCTCTATTGAACTCACTAAAGTACTATGCATAGCTAGTATAAAGGGAAATCTAGTATCTATATATATCAACACTTCAAGATGAAGGATACATGATCACATTTATGAAATGAAAAGTCTTAGCCTGGCCTAAGAACTCTAATATTTAAAATGCTTACAAAATTGGTTCTAGACATAGATGTCTATACAAACTAAACTTTTTCTCACCTACAACTCTAATTCTTGATTCAATCAAAGAAAATAAAATTTGGCAGAGGAGATTAGGGCATCTTTATTTTTAAGGATTACCCTCTCTAGAGAAAATGGTAAAAGGGTTACCCAAACTACATCCTAGTCATGAAGGAACTTGTTAAGGTTGTGCAAAACTACCTTTCATAATAGTGAGAGAAAACCCAAAGAAGTCTTAAAATTTATCCACTCTGATTTATTCAGGCCAATGTATGTTCCTTCTCTAGGGGTTTTCTTATATTACATCATATGTATAGATGATCTATCCAGAAAGACATGGATTTACTTTCTGAAATGTAAAGAGTGTGAAGAAATTTTGTCAAAATTTAAAGAATTCAAAACCCTTGTAGAAAACATGTCTGGAGAGAAAATTAAAATTCTAAGAACTGATAATGGTAAGGAATATACTCCTAAGATATTTTCTAATTATTGAAAAAGCTTTGGGATCAAGAGGGAGTGTTCACTCCCCTACAATCCCTAACAAAATGGGGTAGCAAAAAGAAAAAATATAACTTTGTTGAAGCTACTAAAGCTATGCTACATGATAAAAACCTTGAAACCTTCCTCTAGAATGAAGCCTCTGACATTGCTATTTTTATACAAAATAGATGTCCATGCTCTCATCTTGAACATAAGACCCCTAGCGAAGCATTTTCTAGAAAGAAACCTGATATCAATCATCTAAGAATATTTTAGTGCCCTATCTATATACACATTCCTGAGGAGAAAAGAACTAAACTAGAACCTTTAGGAAAAAGAGGAATCTTAGTAGGATACAGTGAAACTTCTAAAGCATATCGTATATATATCCCTAGACAAAGAAACATTGAATTAAGTCAAGATGTTATTTTTGATAAAGATATTACTTACAAAAGATCCAAAGTTGAATCAAATAATGAAGAAACCCTAGAAGATTCAATTTCTAAAATTGAGAGGGAGACTCAAATAGAAGAGGATAACTCTTTTGAACCTATGGATATGACTTACATATCTAAAGAAAGGAAGATACCTCTATGGGCTAGAAAATTAATTGAAGAAAATAGTTCTCCTACTAAGTCTATTAGAGAAAGAAAATGACCAAACATATTCTCTAGCTACATTGCACTCATGAGTGAATTATCAAATTATAAGCCCTCTAGTGTGAAAGAAGCCATGAAAAATCAAAATTGGAGAGATGTCATGATAGAGGAATATAATTTGATTCTTAAGAATGACATTCGGGATATTGTACCCAGAGCCCAAAACAAATTAGTCATATCCTCAAAATGGTTATTCAAAATCAAGCATGCCTCAGATGGAAGCATTGACAAATACAAAGAAAGGTTTGTTGCAAGGGGTTTCTTTCAAAAGGAAGGAAGTGACTTTGAAGAAACTTTTTCTCTAATTGCAAGATATACCTCAATGCTATTGTTGCCTCTAAAGGATGGAAAATTCATCAAATGGATGTCAAGACCACTTTTATGAATGGAGTAATAGAAGAAGATTCTAATCATGAGAAACCTGAAGGATTTGTGGTACATAATCAACAGTCGCATGTATGCAAATTAAAGAAGGCCTTGTATGGGATAAAGCAAGCTCCCTAATCTTGGTATGAACGAATATATAATCATTTAACTAAATTTGGTTTCACTAAAAATGATGCAGACCCTAATTTGTATTTCAAAATACAAGGGGATATGTTGATTTTGGTACTATATGTAGATGACCTTTTGATTACAGGAGAAGAACACCTTATTGCCAAGAGTAAAAAAGATGTAGCATCCAAATTTGATATGAAAAATTTGGGATTATTACCCTATTTTCTGGGACTAGAATTATGGAAACATGCTAATGAGATCATTCTAAATCAAGGGAAGAATACTTTGGATATACTTAAATGATTTGGAATGATGGTAAGCAAACCTATGAAGACTCCTACGGAAACAAATCTTCATAAGCTAAAAGAAGCAACTAAAGATTCTGACAATGTTTACCACCAAATTATTGGATCCTTAATGTACTTACTAAATACAAGTCCTAACATTTGTTATGTTGTAAATGCTTTAAGTCAATTTATGTGTGAAACCAGACAAGTTCATCTAGTAGCAGCTAAATACATTCTCAGATATCTTTGTGGCACAATTGAATACAACCTAAGATACACAAATGTTGAACTAAGTCTAAGTGGATATACAGACTCTGATTAGGTTGGAAACTCTTTAGATCAGAAAAGAGTACATCGAGATGTTGTTTTACGTTGGGATCAACAATGATATCATTGTTCGGTAAGAAACAATCTATTGTAGCTCAGAGTTCCATAGAAGCAAAGTACATAGCAACATCCATGTGATCTCAACAAGTCGTATGGTTAAGGAAGCTTCTAGTTGGATTGTTTGGGAAGCCTCTAACTCCTACTACTATCTATTGTGATAACCAAAGCTACATCAAACTCTTCCTGAATCCATTATTTCATAACAAGTCAAAACACATTGAGATACCATATCACTATGTACGAGACATGGTTGAGAAGAATGTGGTTGAGTTGAGATATACCAATACAGAGAATCAAATTGTGGACACTATTACCAAACCACTTGCTAAAACAAAGATGGAATACTTTTGTAAGGAACTTAGTATGATTGTAATTGCTAAGAAATCATAGAATAATTGATTATTGTACATAATATATATTGTAAATGTTATAAATTTATGATTCCTGTATACATCATGAGAACATGACAAATTTCAAATGTTTTTCACTTGTACTTGCAAAAGTTATTGGAAGGTGATGATCATACAATAACTTAAATCATGATATACCTTTTGTGTAAATGTTGAAATAGATCTCACGAAAGGCTTTATCTTGTAAATCAACAACTAAGTGTTAGATATCATTTAATTAACTATCTATAAGTTGATTGTATAAATATATATTAGGTACTTGGTCAATATTTTACCTTGATATTGTGATAGGCCACTACTGCATTGAGTACTTGGTGAATATCGTTGGATTAATATTTTGATAGGCGATTACTCTGAGTACTTGATGAATATCATTTGATTGATATTCTAATGGGCCAATACTCTTGTTACCATATATGACATCAAATAGTACTTGGTGAATATCTTGTTTTGGTATTTTGATAGGCCAATACTTATATGATATCATACTCCAAAAATCTTTCGATCAAAGATTTCCTTCATGTTTTATTTCTAAATATTACTATTGATGTTTTATTTACAATGTGTATCCTTCTAAACTAAGAGAGAGAGTATTGAAATATTAATTCATTCGAGATAATATCCTACTATTGAATATATTTGAGTAATATATTATGATATCATCATTGTAATATATATATATATATATATATATATAATGATAACATTCAATATCAATATTATTCAATAATAATCATAACACATGTGAGATCGATTAAACCCTTCATTGGTCATTGGTTTACTTTGGTTGATGAGATAAATTGACAAATTCATATCAGGCATGTTGCTTATCTTAGTTGGAAATTGTTAGTAAAGGTTTACAAAACTTTAGTTTGTCCCACAAGGTGCCATGCACCCAATGGGATGTGACTTCCCTCTTTACCTATTAAATACATTAGTGTGACTTGCGAATAAGACAAGGAACGCATATACTCAAAATAAGTCTTTAGTCTTAGCAATGTCCGGGCACCAAGCTAATAAGCATTTGTCACTTGTAGTGCCTAGACATTAAGTTTTTAATACTAACAAAGATTTTTAAAAAAAATAAGCCTCTCATATATGTTAACTTAACACTCCAATTAAATATAATTATATCTAAAAGTATTTAGATCACCATCCAGTTTTGGTTTGTTGTTATTATTCTCTTGATTCTGAAGACTTCATATTAGTCACTACATCCTAAGATTTGTGAGACGATTCAAATAAGAATATTTTTTAGAAGTACAATCTAAGTTTGATAACTTTAACATATATCTTTCACTTGGTGCACACATGTGACTTTGTCATTCACGCCAAAGGGGGACAAATATCTACATGAAAAACATGATGTTTGGGGTGAGATATTGATTATTTGTTAGAGAAACTCTAAAAGATACATCCTATGTCGATCATTGTGCATTGACTTCATTTTTTACATGATATGTTTTCATTAATGCCAAAGATGAAAATTGTTGTGATATTATCAAGGTTATTGCAGAAGATTGCATTATATGTTCTAGCATTAATGTTTTGTCATTGATGTCAACATATTTATTTTCCTAATAGTATTGATAGTTTAATATGTGGTGAGATTAGATAGATATTTTTTTTATATTCATAATTAGATGGTTGTATACATATCTTTAGATGATCATTGTTGGATCATAGAAATCAATATATGTTGGAAATTTAAGAGTGTAACTGAGAGGGCAGGGGTGAATCAGTTACAACAAAACTAATTCCATGTCCCTAAATGTCGATTCAAACTTTCCATTGATCATGCAACACTATCCAACTCAGTTAACACAAGAATATAATTGTCACTCGATTAACAAATAAATCTGATGATTATTAAATTGTTAATACCTTTACTAACTTAGTTGCATAAATATAAAGCATAAGAAAATAACATGAGCACAAATGACACCAAGATTTAACATGGAAAACCAATTTGGAAAAACCACAATGCACCTAGTTACAATATATATCACTCTTCTGAAGTGAACCTTGTTAGGAGCCAACCCTTAATATTAAACATTACAATACATACTATTAAGTACAACCTTGTGAGAGGATTTAGATCACCCTATTAGGAGTGGCTTGGTTAGAGGTTTTCAAACACTTCAATCTTGAAATGTCATCTTGTTAGAGGAATTAAAATATGACTATTAAGTCAATTCTGTTAAGAGATTTATTTACTACTACAATGGTTAGAAGGTAACAACAATTCAACCTGATTTGTGAAGCAAATATCCTTGCAAATTCAGATCTCTATTCTGGCTTGATCTCTAGATCCTTACTAATTAGATGTTCTTTGCAAGTTATCTTCCACACTTTTCTACCTTATCTTTCACTCACATATCCATCTTATTCCATATTCCACTTGTACATTTTATCCTCACAACTTGTCCCTTCTTATATACCATAAGCTACGACAAGTCATCTTAAATACCCTTCCAAATAATCAATATACATCCAAATAGTCAGCCTCAATCAATTAATTATTAGACAAATGTATTTTTTTGTCACTTAGTCAATACTAGGATTGAATGCTTAGTTCATACTGTGAGCGCTTTGATGCCTAACCACTCAGTCAATACTACAAGCAAGATTCCCTTCTTTAACCAACCAATCGATTAATACTAAAAGTTCTTCTTTACCTGACTGCTCGGTCAATATTGAGATATACAAGATTAATATTGCAATCTCTGCATTGCTCCGTTAATACTGAAATTTGTGTAACATCGATGAGAACATACAGTTGAAGAGTTATTTCTGACAAACTCCCTCTTTGGCAATGATAGGAACAACACATTTCAACATAAAGTGATAAAAGTATGAGCAATTGTTCATAATATCCTTAGTTTCATTCTAATTCTCATCCATACCAACTCCCTATGAGATTTTGCTTGGATCTGACTTTGTTGCTTCCTTTTCAACACTTATCTCCCTCTTTGTTGTACATTCCATCATTTGGATATCTTTCTTTTTAGATACTAAACTCTCCCTCTTTTACTTTGATACTGAGCTGTCCCTTACTCTTCCTTGATTAACTCTCCATTTCTCTTCCATGTTAACACTAAACTCTCCCTCTTTGACATCAAATGTCAAAGGATACAAACTCTGAAGCTACTATAACCTCACGTATTGATTCATATGCAACATGCTCTACATTTCACACCTAAAGTGTGACAATCTGCATCAACTTGATATATCTTCAATGGAACTTGGTTGATGCCTCACTATCTTTTGTTTTAGTGAGCACCAGATAGGGGAATAACCCCTAGTTTACCTCTTAGATACATAAATGCATCCTTAGGTAAATCCTTAGTAAATATATCTACTATTTGTTCCTTAGGGTTTACATATTCCAATCTCACCTCTTTGTGTTGAACCAATTTTCTTACAAAATGATATTGATTGCAATGTGTTTTGTCTTTATGTGCATCACAAATTTTTTGGATATATTGAGTGCACTTGTATTATCACAATAGATAACTGCTGGTTCCTTGATTTCTTCCTTCATTCCTGACATTAATTGATTTATCCATATTATGTTGGAAAAATTGACTTCTACAAAAACATACTCTACCTCTGTTGTTGATTGAGAAATACAATTATGCTTCTTGCTTGTCCAAGATACTAACCTCTTTCCAAGAAAAAAATATCCTCCACTAGTGCTTTATCTATCATCAATGCTTCCTGCCCAATTTGCATTAGCAAAGGATCTCAACTCAAGATTTCCTCCTTTCTTATACCATAAACCATATTCTTCAGTTCCTTTTAGATATCTCAGAATTCTTTTAACTATCATCATGTGATTTTCTTTTAGACTAGCATAAAATCTAGCAACTATGCCAACTGCTAATGCAATATCAGGTCTAGTGTGTACCACATACTGAAGTTTCCCAACCATTGATCTATAAGTATTCTAATTTACCTCCTTTGAATCATCATTCTTTGAAAATTTATGTCCAGTAGACATAGGAGTTCCAACTAGCTTGGAATCTTCCATTCCAAATATTTTCAATGTTTCCTTGATGTACTTTGATTGAGTGATGTATGCCATATTTCATCTGATGAACTTGTAGACTCACAAAGAATTTAAACTCTCCAAACATAGAAATTTCAAATTCTTTTCTCATTTCTTTAGAAAATGACTTGCATAACATCTCATGTCCTACAAATATGATATCATCTACAAATATTGTTGCAAGCAATATGTTGTCCTGTGGTCCTTCCTTAATATAGAAATTGCTATTATCATTTGTCTTTTCAAAACCAATTATTACCAAATATCCATGCAACCTTTCATACCATGCTTTAGGAACTTGCTTCAATCCATATAACACTTTGTGAAGTTTACATACCATGTCTCTTTTTCTTGGATCAATGAAACCTTTAGGTTGTTTAATGTAGACTTCTTCTTCCAAGACTCCATTCAAGAAAGCTAATTTAACATCCATCTAATATACGTTGAATCCCTTTGGTGTAGCATATGCTAGAAGCATTATGACTCGTTGAAGTCTTGCAACAGGGGCAAATGTTTCCTCATAGTCAATAGCTTATTCTTGAGCATAACCTTTGCATACAATCCTTGCCTTGTTCCTTGTTACTTCTCCTTATTCATTCAACTTATTTCTGAATATCCATTTTGTACCAATCACATTCTTATCCTTAGGTCTAGGAACAAGAGACCAGGATTTATGCTTTTTTATTTTCTCAATTTCTTCATTCATTTCCTATATCCAACCGTCATCTTCTAATGCATATTTTACATATCTAGACTCAAATTAACTAAGAAAACATGTATCTTTTAATTTGGTTATTTTCAGTATGCTTTTTGTTTCTCCTCCAATTATTTTTTAAAGTGCATGATGTCTTCTGACATATTTTTCAAGTCTTGGATCTTTCTTTCTTGACTCTAAACTTGGTTCACTTGGTTGTCCGTGATCTTTTGTCTTTTTCTCGAGCTCCTCTGGCTAATCTATTTGTAACTCTAGTTCCTCTATTTATGGCTTAGGTTCTACTACTTGTGACTCAGGTTACACTGCTTCTGGCTACAAATCAAGTTGAATTGTCTATGACTCGGGTGTCTTTGTCTGTGACTTAGGTTGTATTGCCAACTTTTGATTAACTAAAACTATTTGTGGTAAAGTCTCATGTTCCTCCTCATAGTAAAAAAAACCACATGTAGTCTTCAGGCTCCTTGCTACTCTATTCTTCACTTCTTTTTGTAAACTCATCAATCTTTACATGTGCACTTTCAATGACTTTGTGAGTAGCAAGATTTAAACATTTGTATGCCTTACTTTTATTGGAGTAACCTAGGAATATACCTTCATCACTTTTTGCATCTAGCTTCCCTTTCCTTGCATCTTTCAAGATATAAGATTTGCTTCCAAATACTGTAAGATAACAAGCATTAGCCTTATACCCACACCATAATTCATAAGGTGTTTTGTTTGTGTCTTTCTTAAGTTGAACTCAGTTTAGTGTATGAACTAATATGATGATTGATTCTCTCCAATATTTTCAAGCAACATTATTCTCAGCCATTAGTGTTCTTGCACACTCCGTGATGGATCTATTTCTTCATTTTTCTATTTTATTTTGCTCTAGATTTCTAGGTGTTGATGCCCATCTTTTAATTCCTCTTTCATTGTAGGTCTCATTGAATTCATTTGAGATGAACTATCCTCCTCTATATGATCTCCAACATTTCAGATTCTTCCCTATTTCTTTCTCAACTCTAGCCAAATACTATTTGAACTTTTGAAAAGTGCCATATTTATCTATCAAAAATATTGCAGTCATCATCCTAGAATAATCATCAACAGATAGAATGAAATATATGTCTCTACAGTATCTTTCCACACTTATTGGCCACAAAGGTATGTATGAACTAGTTCCAAAACTTCTTCAGAATTGTAGGACTTACTTTTGAAACTCCTTTAACTCATTTTACTAATTTGGTGTTGTTTACACATGTCCATCTCAGGTTTCTTCATATAAGGTATTCCTCTAACTCTCTTTTTCTTGCTTATGGTAACTAGTTTATCAAAGTTAACATGACACATTCTTTTATGCCATAGCCAACTTTCCTCTATCTAAGCTAACAAACATGTAATTTCAGTGAGATCTAGGTAAAACAAATTACCTTTTGTCTAGTTTCTAGTTCCAACTAGGTTTCATTTTCTATCCAATAGTTTAGCTTTACCATTGATGAATTGTACCTTGTATCCTATATTGTTCAACTGACCTACACTGAGTAGATTATCTCTTAGACCTTCAACCCACTAGGTGTTTACACATTTGATTCCTTTAGTTAATGTTATGATTCCTTGTCCTTTTACATAACATGGTTCATTATTTCTAGATCTAACACTTCTACCATCATAGTGTTCTAAATGTTCAAACTTAGTTTTATCACCAGTCATGTGATGAGAACAACCACTATCTATAATCCATGTATCATTTTTGCTAACATGAGAGATAAGTGCTATCTTTTCATTTTCCTCATTATCAAATTCATCTTTAACAACATTGTAAATTACTTCTTCTTCATTATCATCACTATTAGAATCTTTAGCAATGTAACGAGATTTCTTACCTTTGTCTCTGTAGTCCTGGAAGCTTTTGAAGTCTTTCTTGCCTTTGAATGTGTTATTTTTTTTCTCATCTTTATCTTCTTTGTTTGGACATCTTGCAACAATATGACCAACCTCTTCACATGAGAAACAAATTAATGGGATTCTTCCTTTGAATTTTCCTTTCCCTTTTGATACTCTTTTTGCAAGTAAGGCTTCAATGACTTCAATGTCTTTATCTGATTCGTCTTCTTCATCACTATCAACCTATTTTCCTTTTAAGTTTCCTCCTTTCCTACCAAGGGTTAGTTTAGCTTTGAATATAGATTCAAGATTGCTAGAAGTAGGAGTGTACTTATCAAAGTTATCCAACTCAAAAGCAGTTAACCTTCCCACAAGTGCATCCAATGTTATATCATTTTTGGGATTACCAATGTTATATCATTTTTGGGATTACATCTCATCTCTTGAATTGCTGAAAATCTAATTGCATAAATAGAAAGAAGAGTTCTTAGTACCTTGTTGACCACTATCTGGTTAATTATATCTCCTCCTGCATCTCTGATTGCACTCACACTTTCTTTGATTCTTTCACTATATTAGATAATGTTTTCACCTTCTTTTATTTTCATTTGATCAAACTTGACTCTCAAGCTTTATGCCTTGGCCCTTTGCAATTTTTTATCACCTCCATTGACTCTCTATAGCTTTTCCCACATCTCAAATTCTATAGAATAATCTTTAACCTCATCAAATTAAAAATGGTTGAGAGAAGAAGCAATGTTAATCATCATTATATTATGATCCTTTTCCTCTTTCATATGATCCACAATCATAGGTTTAGGTAGTGGAATATATATGTTTTCCAAGTAGAATAGACCAATATCAGGATGCTTGATAGATGCAACTTCATCAAGTGTTGTCATGCTGAAAAGTTGTCTATGTTAAGCTTAGGAATCTCCCTTCTGTAAGACATCTTGATCTTTAGCTTAGGTCCTTGAAACCTTTCCTGTAAGCACCAAATGATCTGAAACCAATTGTTGGAAATGTAACAGTGTAGCTAAGAGGAGAGGCATGAATTTGTTACAACAAAAAACAATTCCCTATCCCTAGATGTCAATTCAAACTTTCCATTAATCATGCAATACTCTCTAACTTGGTTAACACTAGAATATTACTGTCACTTAGTTAACAAAGAAGTCTTATGATTATTAAATTGTTATAACCTTTAGTAACTTAGTTGTAAAAATATAAAGCACAAGCAAATAACATGAGCATAGGTGACACCAATATTTAATGTGGAAACCTAAGTTGGGAAAACTATTATACAACTAGTTGCAATATATTTCACTCTTCTCAAGTGAGCCCTATTAGAAGTCAACCATGTTAAAGGTTACAATACATACTGTTAAGTATGATCTTGTTAGAGGATTTAGATCACCCTATTAGGAGTGGTTTGGTTAGAGGTCTTCAAACACTTCAATCTTGAAATGTCACCTTGTTAGAGAATTTTCAATATTACTATTAAGTCAACTTTGTTAAGAGATTGCTTTACTACTACAATGGTTGGAGTGCAACAACAATTTGACCTAATTTGTGAAGCAACTATCTTTGCAAATTCAGATCTCTATTTTGGCTTGATCTCTAGATCCTTACTGATCAAATTTTCTTTACGACTTATCTTCCACACTTTCCTATCTTATCTTTCACTCACATATCCATCTTATTCCATATTCCACTTGTACATTTTATCCTCACAACTTGACCTTTCTTATATATCATAAGCTAGGACAAGTCGACTTGAATACCATTCCAAATAATCAATAAACATCTAAGTAGTCAGTCTCAATTAATTAATTATTAGAAAAATGCATTTTGTTGTCACTCGGTCAAAACTAGGTTTGAATACTCGATTAATACTACAAGTCCTTTGATGCATGACCACTTAGTCAACATTGCAAACATGATTCCCTTCTTTAACCAACTGCTCAGTTAATACTAGAAGTTCTTTTTTACCCAACTGCTCAGTCAATACTGAGATATACAAGGTTAATACTGCAGACTCTGCATTGCTCGATTAATACATGCATTTGTGTAACACCAATGGCAACATACAATTGAAGAGTTGTTTCCAACAAATATGATGATTTGAACAAGTTAGAGTTTGATGATCAAAAAGTAGTTTTTGGGGTGATGTCAATATTGTAGTATTTCAATCGATAGGGATAGATAATGCAATACTTTATGTTGCTAATATAACAATATAGATAGGACTTAGATATTTGTCCAACTGGAGTGGTTCATTATTTTGTGATTAACAAGCTACTTATCTTTTATGACATAGATTGCTATGCGATGTTCATAATGAACAATGCAAAGTTCTTTCTAGATTCTGAGGAAAAGAGTTTGTTGTTGCTATTGTGGTATTTCATGATGTTTGTTGTTGTTTCTTAATTACATCTTATTCTTGGTATGGTATCACATCGAGCTATGCGATCAAATTCAAAATATTTTATGAAGGATGTTGATGTATATTTGGCTGACTTGGTGATGTAGCATGTTGCATTCATGAGCATGATTGATGGATAATGACATGCTAAAGATTATTTTTTGGGGTTCTAGCTATGTCTTAATTGGCATGTCTTGGATATCATTGATTATTGCAATTCATATTTGTGATTAAGGTTATGATTAAGGCTGACCTTTTTTATGTTGGCGAATTGTATAAAAAAGATAAATTCATTAGTGTGATTGGAAGCAATTGATGATGTGACAAGTGTATGAAATGTGAAGGTGTGAGCATGTTATATTCATGATTGGAAGCAGAGGTATGAGTTGAACCTAATGAGATAGAGAGTTGGTGTAATTCATTGGAGCTATATTGGAATATCAAAGATGTTATTAGTTAGTTCGTAATTTAATGGATCATTGTCTACAGTGGATTGTTGTTCATTTCATGGTTGTTTCCCTTTTTTAT
This sequence comes from Cupressus sempervirens, assembly GCA_028749045.1. Classification (NCBI taxonomy): domain Eukaryota; kingdom Viridiplantae; phylum Streptophyta; class Pinopsida; order Cupressales; family Cupressaceae; genus Cupressus; species Cupressus sempervirens. The sequence continues at coordinate 487,658,874 of CM053785.1, forward strand.
CTTTGAGAAATGAGTTCTAGGAAATGAGCCTAAATGCATGTGTGTTCTCATTGTACCTTGAACATGGTAACTATACCAACACATTATCAAGTGGATTTGATCCCCACTACTATTTTCACCTAATATGGTTTCCATGGAAAAACAATCTAGTGTTATGTGTTATGGTGTTGTTATTTTCTATGCCTTTTTCATGTTTAAGTTGTTATGGTGGTGAATGGTTTAATGGATCAAGTTCTACCACACAACTGAATCCCCACCCCCTCAGTTGTGAGTGTTTCCTTATTATTCCTTATATATGCAATCAATCAAAAAGAACCATTGGATAGGGATCTAGCACTTACCCTACTGCTAAATTGTGTCCCACCATTATATGATCTTATCAATAACAAAATCCATTCTCATCCATTTTACAAAGAGGCTGGGATTTTTGAAGTACTCCCAAACTAGCTAGAAGGTTTGGTGGAGATGATTTATACTTGTATTTTGTTTGGTGAGACCCAAAACTTCATATCTCCTCCCATGCTCGAATCCTCTTGTTTTACAAATTCCTTGCCATCTTCTAATGGATGTCCATCTAGGGTTTCCTTCATTTTGGGGTCTATTCTAGTCGATATTCCATTTTCCTTTATATATAGATGGAATCCACCCATTTTGAAAACTAGAACCTATGTTTGAAGGAGGACAATTTTCAACCTTAGCAAATTTGTCTTGTCTATTACCTCCTTGTTATTTATTTTGTTTGATCATTTTCTTTCTTGTTTAGATGTATTTGATTGCTCTTCCTTGGCCATTGGCGAATATGATATAATTTGCCCCCATGGCAAATTTGGGAATGACAAAGAAATTTTGATGATTCAGTTAGTAGTACGACTTGTCATTTACATCTAGATTTATATTTAAGTTGTATAACAAATATTTATGAAAAATATATTAGTAGACATTAATAAAAAAATTTAAAAATAATAAGTTGAAAATATAAAGAAAAATAAATCTATAAAAATTATTTTTAATAAATTAGAATAAAAATTAATTACATAAATAGGATTGATCCATTTAAAGGAAAAATTGAGACACTTCATTGTTTACCTGATATATTTAAAATACTTATAATTATCTTTAATTTTCTATATTTAAAAAATTCCCCAAAATTTGTATTATACACACTTTTGATTGATAATAAAAATTAAGTTTGACAAATTCCCATATACGATTTAATCACCATTTAACTCAAATATCTTAACTTTCTTTATTATTTAATTTTTAGTGCTCGTCCTAGATATAATTTATTATTATAATTAATAATAATAATAAGTGACGCTTCCTCACAAAATGCACTACCTTTGAAAATTGATACCTAAATGACATTTGGAAATAAAAAGATTTTATTGACAATACATTCTATACACAGAATTAAATTGAACACGTCTTGGCATGCCATAAAAAGTAAACTATATAAACTCTCATAAGAATTTTGAAACGAGTCCAATGAATAAATTAAAACAAAATTATTTTCCCACCTAGAGATCTTGAAAGGAAATAAAATATTTAATTATAATGTGGTGTAATAGGAAAGGAAAATGACCTAAGATTGTTATAGAACTTTTTAAGGAAAAAAATTTAAAATGGAATATTTTTATAGGATGTATGACATAAAGATAAGACGGTCAATTAGTTTTAACGAAATTTTTTAAGATTTTATTTATGTTGGATCTTTTAGAGGACAAATAGGGTAGGTAGGTTGTCTATTTTTAGGTTAGCTTTGTAGATGATAAAGATGTCATTGTATTGTAGATTATAAATTCATACTTAGTATTTTATTTCTATTATGTGAGATATTTTAATAGGATGTGTGAGACCAAAATAAAGGTTTGAATTAACTTTATAAAAATATTAAACATTTTCTCATCTGGGATCTTTTAATAGATTAACAAGATTTAAGTTTTGTCTCTATCATTTTTTCATTTGAAATCTTTTAAAAGATTAACAAGTTTAAATGTTGTCTCTATCATCCTTAAACACACTAGATAGGTCGTACCTTCCTACATTGTCTTCATAAGTGGTATAAATGTATACCACACATTATAGGTGGTACACATGTCATTAAATACCACAAATGTGATCTTGTAGGAATTAGATGAATTATGATACCCTCAAAAAAATCATTTTGTCATTTTCTACTCTCTTTCGAATTGTAATGTCTATAATGACTTAATAAAACTAATCCTTGAATGAGAGTGTACCTTTTATAGTGCCTTGAATGTAATGTCTTGAGTAAAACACTAATCATCAAGAAGAAGAAAAATACTTTACTATGGATTGTAATGCCTTCAAGAACGTTAGAGATAATCATGCCAATTCAATGACATTGTTTCTTGGCGTGATTTATTCGTTGATGAGACCACAGATGACTATCACCCCCTTGCATAGAAAAATAGACTAAATTGCAAAAGAATAATATCTAGATCGACTTATCTATCTAGACCATCAACATTATCTAGATCTATCTAGACCATCAACATTATCTAGATTTTATGTTGATGTGGCACCATATTTGCCATGAAACCTCAATTATAAGCAATGAATTTTCCATGCAATCCATCAAAAGAAATCAAAAGAAAGCAATTTAAAACTTCACATAATATTTTGAGAAATCTCAATTATCCCATTTGACATAATAATATTTCATTTCTATCACTACTATAGGAAGAACACTAGTAGTAGAGCATGTTTGAATAACCACACAAGTTTTGTGCACCCAAACCCTTAATTACTAATTTAAAAAGGACACAACTATCCTCCAAACAAAATGTACCTTTGATCAAAATCCAAAAAATAAAAAACATAATAGATTTTCCTAAAATTTCCAGCATCTGTTCTTCATGATCTGCATGTTTCGTAATCGAAAACAACAAAAAAGTGAGAAGAAATCCCTATATTTTTGGAGATCCAAGAAAAAGAAATGTTTGACTTTTGGTGCACTCTACCATTACTCAAACACTCTGCCATTACTCGAACACTCTATACACACTAATGATTTTGAATATATGATTATTGAAACATTTTTAAATAGATGTCAATCTAACAAATTCAGAATGATCACCTTTTTTTTAAAGCCTTTGTATTATATTATAAATAGGAAGTAAAAATGTACTCCATTCAAACAGGCACTGGTAGGAAAGAATGGAGAAAGAAAATCTCCAGTCTAGCTTGGGACCAAAGTCCTATATTATACAGATTTAAAAGGGACATTCCCCAGTAAGTATGAAGCTCTATTCATCAAAATTTTACACGGTGTTGTAACCAATTATTACAAAGAAATTTCATTAATAAGGATAATTAAGAGCTGCAAGGGCAAGACTATGTCCAAGTGTTCTTCAAGTCCAACCATGAGAATACTAGATTAGATATCTACATCACAAAAAAAAAAGTTGTTAACTTCCCACATGGGGTTAGTGATTAAATCATAAGAAAGGAAAAAGAGGAGGAATCAATATAAAGAATTATCTATTAACCTCTTCACATCAAAGTTCTTAGTAAATGACTCTTATTCCTATTTAGTTAAATTTTAATCATTCTACATAGTTAAGTTTTAAGGCATAAGTCTATACAAGCAAATCCCATTCGATGTTAATCATTAATGGACTATATAATAATAACCAAGTTTATGATTTTTACCAAGATTTTAATACAGGAACAATATTCCAATCCTCTAATTTCCTAGATCGTTGTTTAACCTTTGGGATGAGTTAGTAATTCAGGCCTTTGTTAAGCTTTAGCTAAAGAAGTCATCTAATAAGATTAATCCTACTTGGTATAAATCATTAATGGGTTCTATATAAATAGCCAAGTTTATGATTTTTGCCAAGATTTAACAAGGGAACAGTGTTCCAATTCCTAAACTTCCGAGATCTTTGTTTAACCTTTGGGATGAGTTAGTAATTCAAGCCTTTGTTATGCTTTTACTGAAGAAGTCATCCACTTGAATTCTTCAAGATGCTAGTTTAATGTCTACTTTCCATAATGTGTTTGATAAGTTTTTATTTAGGCATGTGAGAAGGGGAGTTGATCACAAAATTTACGGTCTATCATTAGAACTCTTGCTTGCAAATCCTTATTGATATAGATTTCTTTAAGAAAATTGCTGAGAAAGAGAAAACCATGTACCCGATTTTTAATGCTATTCAATCTAAATAATCCCATTGTGCTTTAAAATAGTCATTTGTATAATAATAAGCCATAAATACATTAAACCATTCACATAATTTAGGCTAATAGTAATTTGGCATATACCCAAAATGCCATAAAATAGGATTCCAACCATGCCATTTACAAGCTATCTAACCCTAAAACCTAATAAGGATACATGATGCAGCAACCTAAACAACCATCCTTAAAACTAGCCACAAGGTCAGCCTTAGGCTATAGTAAAAACTAGAAAGCTATTTTGAAACCAGAACCTTAAGGAAACCTAAATCTATCATAACCCAAAAAAACCAAAAACTTGAGAAAATACGGGGCTAGTTAATGCTGGGCCATCTCCTCTTTCTTCTAGAAAAACATGACTATGTCTTCCACATCATCCATTGTTGAGCCTAATGGGTAAACAATCGTCGTGAGCTCTTTGCTAGACCTAATGAAATTAGGAAGTATGAATTCTAGTTTTCCCATGTCATCAAAATTGATATCTGGATCGATATAGGCTTCAAAAGCTTGTGGAAAGTTGGATAGCCAATCCTTCTTAGGGTCTTCAAGAATGCCTCTCCACCTCAGCAAGAAATTAATGTTGGCCTCCATTTTTGGCCAAGTGTTGTAGAATTTTATATTATCTTTGATGAGTAGAGCTAGCCTCCTGGCAATATTGAAATAGGGGAGTTCCTCAAATTCATATGCCATGTAAACCTCAGGGAGCGGAATACATAGTTTCTCATCCATACTCGTAACGACATATTCTAGACCTACAAGCCAAGTGCTATCAAAGATGTTAAGACATAACCTAATAATTGCCCATTTCTCGACATTAGCCCCAGCTAGACAACCTATGAAAGAGCCTATGATAGAGCTATTGGTACACTAGGTGTAATCGTAATTAAACTCCTTTTCCCTAAAAACCTAGGTAATGGAAAATATGGTAACATCATTTACTAGCTTTAAAATCCTATTCCATCTCTCCTGCTTCATAGACCCCCTAAACACCATTTTCCTTACCTCTACTGCATGAAAGAGGGCTATTGAAGATTCCATATTGACAGAGTAGCTATCAAGAGATCACCATAAAAAGAGTTATAAAAGATTACAAAAGTCATGCCTAAATAGCAGATGGCGATGTAAGGGATGTGAGGTTATGACTAAAGCCAACTCACATGTTGGTTGATGATTATAAATGATGCTTACAGGTTAAAGTTGATATTAATGATAAATTCATGGAGATCAAGAGGGAGTTAAAATGAGCACTTAGTTTAGGATAAGCTACTAATAATTATTATTAATGATGTAACAATATCTTATCTAAAAACTATGCTTTAAACATGGGTCTATACATTAAACTATCTTGAATTGTATTAATTCTTTCATAAGTGTAGTTTTAGTCTATCATTCCTTGATGTGTCATCTAATACATTTAATTAATCATGGGTTAGTTCAACAATTTTTAACCAGGAAATCCGTGAATGTCAGAGCAATGTAAGGTCTTAGAACCATCAGTACCTTTATTGGCAAGATCATCTGCTAAGGTATTTATTTCCCTATATATGTGGTTAATCGTGAATCTTTCTAGTTTTGGAATAAGGTCTAAGCCCTGGTTAAGAAAGCTACTCAACTTCCAATTAGGAGTAGATTTATTATGTAGGCCATTGATAACAATCATAGAGTCTCCTTCAATGGCAACATTTTTGAAATTGAGTTGGGAATAGAGCCATACGCTTTTTATTAAGGCTTTAAATTCTACAACATTGTTTATGGTCAGTTCAATTTTCTTTGATCATTCTACTAATGTTCTTCCTAAACTATTCCTAATGCAACATCCAATTCCTGTAGGGCCAGGATTGCCTCTAGAGGCCCCATCAAAATTAAGTTTTACCTATCCATCCTCTGGGGGGGTCCAGACACACATTTTCCTTAAACTTTGACTAGAATCCCCACCTTTGCCATTAAAGGGAGGGATCTTAAGGCCTATCCACCTATTTCTCATAGATCCATCCCATGATGTCATATTTTCATTGGTTTGACTTAATTTTCTATTCAAAGTTTTAATTATTGAAGTTTCTAGTTTAGAGATAACTATATCAATCGACATCTCCTGATTCTTAAAGATGCGTCTATTTCTCTCTTTCCATATTTCCCAAATTATGATTGAAGGTGAGATTATCCATAGTCCTTTGAAAATATTGTTGTAGTTGTATTTAGGCCATGATAATAAGTGTTTTAAAATGGTATCATGTGAAACCATAAATAAGTTCATTTTTTTATAAAATCATGTCCATATGGTATGGGAGAAATTGTAATGTAAGAGGAGATGGTTAGGGTCCTCTTCGACCATCATACATAGTGGACATCTAGATGGTCCCACATAACCCATCCTTTTGAATTTATCAGCAATGAGAATTCTATATGTATTGCTAACCATGAAAAAGTTTTCGCTTTAGGGAGACATAACGAATTACAACATAGATCAGCTGGTAAAAGTTTCAAGGTGTTTGATTTATGATTGGATAAGTACTTATATCCATCTTTAGCCTTATATTCTTTTTTATGAGATCCAGTCCATACAAGTTTTCCCTTAGTTGATGAAAGGTTAAAGGACCTCATTGATAATGATGCTTTTAATATGGAGAGATCTTCTTTTGGAATGTCATAGATGTCCAGGTTTTTCCATTTCCATCATTTGGTTGTGGATAAATCTACTTCACAATACTCTGCTAAGGAGGTTCCTATTACTCAAATTTTGCACATGTGTAAAATTTAAGTATGAAGACAAGGAAAATACATGAATGCCATTCATTTCACACAAAGAATGTCCTTGTAATAGTCATTTCTCAAATACAATAGATATGTACAATCCTTAGTTTTACATGGAATGGAATGAATATAAAAATGCTGGAAATGAAAATCTCACACAAGCCATGAGTTTAACTATTTTCTTTCATACATATTGAGAACAAGGAAAGTACAACATGGGAAGAGAGAGTTAGAGGTAACCAATCATTGCCTTTTCAACATTTGACTGGTTATGTAATCTTCGATGCTGCTCCTGGTCCAGCTCTCAATCTGATAACTTCAGGTCTTCGTTCTCCTACATGGAAAAAAGTGGGGTTGGATCTTTATGATCTAAGCAATGACTAATTATCTACAACTACATACCCACATATGTTATATTTCTCTTATTCTAAATACATATAAAAAATAGTACTCTAAGTGCTCAGATGCAAATCACAAAAAGGTAGTTTGTGAATGTCATGAGCCTGTGCTCAAACTTCATATTTCAAATATTATATTGAGAGAGGAAAAGAGTGATGTACTGTATGAAGCAATAAGAACTATGAAGGAGATAAAAGTTAAAAAGTCATGTGCAAGTCAATTCCGTAAAAGAAAGCAAGCAGACATTATGTTAAATGACACTGAAAGAAGATACTATACTGCTACAAGTGAACATTTAGATGAAGAGACCATAGAAAACATTTTCTCAAACTTGAGATAGCAAATAAAGGAAAGATTTGCAAAGAGCATTAAAATAGAGATTCTGAAGTTGTGTCAAAGAATGTTTCAGCTTCATCTCAATGGAAAATATAGTAAGAGTAGGAACAAGTTCATAAAGTGTTAAGGAATGACACAAAAAGAACCAAAAGATAACTCTATTACTGCACCTTCATACCTATGGACTATTGTGGGGTCTCAAACAATATCAAAGAGATCAGGAATTATGATTAAAGCAACAGAAACCTCTTTTATGGCAGCTTCAATAACACAAGCTAAGTTCAGAGCTCCTTTACCAAATCAGATTAAAGAGGAGATTGAAGAAATTGCTCAAGGAAGGATTGGAAATAGTCAATGCTTCTAAGATTACATACAGGCAGACTTGGGTCAATAAAGAAGAAGGATACAGTTGAAGGAAAAACCAGCTCGCATAGTACAAGAAAAACTTACCAATTCAAGGCCTGTTTTACATGATACTCTTAGTTATAGCTCAAATGCAACCTAATATATTTTTGATGCTAGGAAACCCATTGCAAAAACACATCCGCTAGTAGTAGCTGTAGGAAAAAATAAGCACAATCAGCAATCAGAAAACAAATCAATGAGACTGAGTTTTGACTTATAGAAAGCTTGGTTCACTTTTTACATGACTCAGCAAATGAAACAATAGAGATTGCAACTGCATCTCCACATGATGATTGTAATATATTTTATAAGGGGATGAACCTGCTTGCAAGGCAACATTTAAAATAATAGTCCAGGCACCTATTAACCGTGTAGTTTTGTCCAATATGCCATCCATTGAAGAAAAGATTGATGGAGCTTCTAAGATAGTGTCATTTGAAGAATCACCTCTTATGTCAACATACTTGGTGGCAATTGTTGTGGGGAAATTTGATTATATAGAAGGAACAAGTGCAACAACAAATACAATTTGTGTATATACAGAGGTTGGAAAGACATCTCAATGTGAACTTGCCCATATCATTTGTTGGTTTGATCCATGGGAGATAAGGGTGCCCTTGAGAAGAGTTTAATGGTGGCTAGAAAATTGAACCAAGCTATTATACAACAAAATTCAAAGCTCCAACATTTAAAAAAAATAAAAAAATCAAATCACAGATTTGAACCTCTACTTTTAGTGGCAACAAACAAGAAACACTAGTAATGTGTTTTAATAGTGTCATTTAAATTTTTTTGGAAACCCTCTATACCCATATTTTTTAAACAATAGAGTTTTCAAAACCACAATAGCAAATCATGAAGCTTCATTTTTGTTTCATATCAGCAATATGTTTTAATTGTGCCGTAAAAACCAGTGAAAACCCTTAAGCTCTCACAATGGCGGCAGTGAATCATAAAAACAACAAATCTCACATGGCGACTGCAATAGAAATGTGCCCAACAAGAAGGAAAAGATTACTGGTCAAGCATATACCTAGCAAGAAAATCCGAACAACAAATCCAATCATGATAGATCAAACATGACTTCAACATAGTGACTAAAAAAGAGTAACAAAATCAAAGGTATTACCTTTAAAGAAGCGGAACCGCAACAATAAAATCATGACGGTTTGATCCTTTTTCAGTTTCCAATCACGAATCATGGAGTTGGCCATCAAAATATTAGAAGAAAAAAAACCATGACTAGTAGCTAGGGTTTCAAAGAATTTTCTTTCCCTTCTTCCTAGTTGCCATTCGAATGGCACAATGCCTTATGTTTTTAGTTTTTTATTTGCCCCTCAATCATTTTAAAATCTCATATCAGGTCCACTTATATGAGCTTGTTAAGACAATTTCATATTTAGCATAGTTTGTATATGTTATTAAATATATTTTATTTTGTTGCATTGATTTCAAATTTGTAATTGTTATTATTTAGTTGATGTTTTTATAAATCAACTAAATAATAATAAATTCTTATGCAACAAAATAGTGATTAGGAGGAAGATTTGAATTTAAAATTCAAATTTAATGCATCTTGTGAACAATTAAGGGGGAAGTCAAATCTGTTTGAGGACAAGTGGAGGGAATCTAGGGGATTGTTGAGTCAGTTTAGAAGTGTTTTTGACTCAGTTTGAAGACTTTAATGACATTATTAAAAGTGTTCATGATGGGTGATGAGATGGCTGGACTATGTCATCAAGTACATGTCTTTTGGAGTCATTTTAGGTGCTATTTTTGGGGCTATATTCCTGATTTCACCCAAGTCGGCTAAATTAGCATGTATTTAGTGAGTTTTTTTAACTCATTTGGAGGGAGTTCTCTCTTATGCAATTTGGGCTCTTAGTGATTTTTCTATCCTTTGGCATATTTTTGCATGATTCTATAATTCATTTTTTTGATATTCAGAAGCTATCTTGGAGATAGTTTTGGCATAATTCTTATCATCTTCTTGTCATTTGCAGAAGTGTGTTCGTGTGATTTGATAGAATTGTTTGTGAAAGCTTCATTTTCCTTTCAGTTTTGTCTCACTTTTGTATGTATTCTATGATAAATGTATGGTACAGGTTGCAGGTTGTGTGAGCAGATGTAATGTGTTCTTCATCATGAAAGTTTATTTTCCTTTGTTGAGCAAACAATCATGTCAACCTTTCTGCAGAATATTTATGTGCATGTCTATGTTAGGCAAGTTGTGTGAGTTTGAAGATTATTTCATTGTTTTCAATTGTAAAAGTTCTCTGAATATCACAAATTCTAGGTGCATCGCCATCGGTTTAGTTTTTCTTTTCAATAATCTCTATCCTTTTTCCCAGAAGTTTAAATTAGGTTTATGGAAATGTCACTGAATATTCAATAGGAGCCGGCCTAGAAATTGGAGGTTTCACTTCAATCGCTTCCCACCAAGAAGTGATTCCCATGTTATGCCAGAATTACTGAACTATTTCAGTTCAGTAGTAGGTGCAAATTTTGGAACTTGACAGTTCCAATTGCTTGTGAAACAATTGTCCTTGCCCGAGTTAATCTCTCAATTTTGCATAGGGGTGGGAATCCTTCCCAAGAGTCTGTCCAGAATCTAACCTCCTTACCATTTGCTACTTGCCATGTTACTTTGTTGAGAATAATATGATGACATTTCAACATAAAATTCCAAGCTATAGAGCCTTGGGGGGGAGATTTAGTTCTAAGGATACTTAGGGGATCAGAGGAATTGAGATATTGTTCTGAGAGAGACCTAACCCAAGAAAGTTCAGGATTACAAATCATTCTCCAAATCAGCTTTACTCCTAAAGAAAGAGCTTGAAGTTTAATATTTTGGATACCAAAGCCACCTTCCTCCTTATCTTGGCAAATTTTGTTCCAAGCCATTAAGTTGAATTTCTTTTTATTATTAGCTCCTTGCCAGAAGAAATCCTTCAAGGATTTGTTTAGTGAATTTCCCATACAAGTAGGGGGATTTTGAAGTGACAATTGATAGATAGGTATGTTAGATAGTACTAATTTTAGCATAGTAGTTCTTCCTGCTAGAGAGAGCCATTTTCCTTTCCATGATTGAATAATTTTTTTTTTAAAAATTCCTAATAGGGGCTCCCATAATTTAGCTTGATTAGATGAATCATTTTAATTGGAAACCTAGATATCTACAGGGAAGGGAGACTGTTCATATATTAAAGATGGAGCTAATCCTCTTTTGAGTTACTACCTTTGTATCAAAAAAGAAAATTTTAGATTTAGCTCTATTGATTTCTTGTCCACATACCTTTGTATATTCTATTAGTTTACAATTAATTATGTTAGCTTCTTTTTCACTTGCTTAACCATAGAGAAAGGTATAATCAACAAAATTTTGATGGGTTTTTGGTTTGTTGCTATTGGCAATCTTGAGCCCATTTAGGGACAATTCCATCTTCTGTTGTTTAAGGGACCTGCCAAGTGCTTCAAAGAGTAAAATGAAAAGAAAGGGTGATATAGGATCTCCTTGTCTAATACCTCTAGATGGGGAGAAGAAACCTTTCGGGGTGCCATTAATGAGAATCAAGAATTTTGGTGTAGAAATACATTAAAAAATTAAGTTAATCCAAGGTTTTGTGAACCTAAAGGCCTATAGGAATTTGCATAAAAATCTCTAGTTAACTTTACCATAAGCCTTATGTCCAGTTTGATAAGCATTCCTGGTTTTTCACTTAATTTAAGTGAATGAATTGTTTCTTGGGCAATGATCATACCGTCATAAATCGATCTTCCTTGAAAAAATCCAAATTGTTCCTCACTTATGAGCGTAGGGAGGAATGTTTGAAGTCTTGATACTAAAGTTTTGGTTAAGAGTTTGTAGAGGGTATTATAGAGGGCAATAGGGAGTCACTAAAGTCCTTACAATGATCTAATTTTAGAATGAGTGCAAGGAAGGTATGGTTGATATCTTTTAAGTATTCTTCCAGAATTCCTCATACTTTCCAAAGCCTTTGCAATCTCCTCCCCCATGAAATGCTAACATTTTTGAAAAAATAAAGTTGGAAAGCCATCAGGTCTTAGGGCTTTATTTGGATTCATATTAAAGAGGACCTTAGTTACTTAATCTTTAGAGAGTTTATTCATTAGAAACTGATTTTCCTTATCACTACTAATCTTGGGAATGGTTTTCAGAAAATTTCATTTGTCTTTATACGATGACTCTTCATTTAAAATATTTTGAAAATAATTTAGGGCCTCTCTTGATATTTCCTCTTTATCTTCTAAGATATGGTCTTCTTTTGAATGAATTTTGGTTATACTATTGATTGATCTTTTGACCTTGGTGCAGTTATGGAAAAATTTGGTATTCTTATCCCCTTCTCTATGCCAAACTTCCCTTGATTTTTGTCTCTCGTATATTTCTTCTTTTGCCAAAATATCTTCTAGTTTTAGTCTTAAATTTTTTTCCTGGATATATATTTTTTCATTTATTTCGTTGTTCATTATTTCTAGGTTGATGTTGTTTAAGGCTTCTTCAGTATCTCATTTTAGCTCAAAGATGTTTTCGAAATGATGTTTATTCCATTGTATTAAGTTAATTTTAATCATTTTAAGTTTTTGGACTACTCTAAGCATCCTATATCTCTCTAGTATTGTTCCACCAGAGTTCTAATAGGTTCAAAAGGTTTTCATCTTTGAACCACATTTGTTCCACTCTAAAGGGTTCCTTTTAGGTGTAGCTTCCTTTTCCATTCTTAGGCAAATAGGGAAGTGGTATGATCCCAAATAAGGGATGGTTTTTGATGTGATTTTGGAGATATTTGTTAGAAGGTAGCCATTATAGAAGAATCTATCAAGTTTCTCTGCTACTTGGTTGCATCCTTGTCTTCTATTGTTCCATGTGAATGCATTATCTTTAGATGGGACTTCAATTAACACTTTGGTTTGTATCCATTGATTGAAGTCAGATGCTGCCTATGGTAGTTTATCCAACCCTCCTAATTTCTCTTTTAAGGATGTAATAACATTGAAGTCCCTTCTTAGAAAGGTGAAGGTACTATATTGATGAATATGTTGACTAATGTCAACCCATACCAATTTTTTCCAAAATTAGTTGTAGGGCCATAGATGTTAATAAGCTTAAAGGTTAAAGAACTATTCCAATCAACTACTTAACCAATTATTTTCATTCCTTAAGGTATCAACTTGGTAAGATTTAGGGTTCTAGATGACAACTAGCCCTCCGGAGGCTCCTTCTGAAGGGACTTCTATTGCTTTCCTACAACCCAATTTTTCTCTAAACTTTTCTAATTCTAAGTTACTTAATTTGGTTTCTTGGATTAATGAAAAATTAGGTTTATATTTATTAATAGATTTTTAAAAAAGGTGTTGCTTGCTAGAGGCATTAAGGCCCCTAACATTCCATGATAGAATCTTCATACCTCTTTGGGAAGGCTCTTCCCCTTTCCAACATCAAAAATGTCAATAAGCTTTGTTTGTCCTTTTGTTGTTGCACTCCTATTTCAAAGTTCCTTGTGTGATTTTCTTTCTCTCTTCTTATGGATCTTTGTAACATTTGGACTATTAAGAGTCAACTCTGATTGTTCTATTCCTCAAGTGTCTCATTCTAGATTGAAAGCTTCAACATCTCTTCTTAGGTCTTCAAAGGTGTAGTTCTCACCCCCTAGTTCTAGGAGTTTTTGAACCAAAACTGCATTGTGTTCTTCCATTCCTTCCTCATTTATTTCCTCGCAAAATGCTTCATTAATTTCTTCTGTCAGTTGGTCTAAGTATTCCATCTTATCTTAACTTGTTCTGAGATTTCATCTTCTTGTGGAAAGATTTATCTTGCCACCATCGTCAACTCCTTTTCCTCTGGAATATTATTGTTGTCCTATGCAATTTTGTCCTTTATTGTCCTCTTCTCTGGTGTTTGCCAAAATTTTGTGAGATTTTTGTCTTCTTTTGTTGGGGTTACCTTATCCTTATTATCCTTTGTCATTGCTTGTTCTCTATTTAGACTGTCTCTTAGTGACCCCTTTACATTATTTTTTGAGACTGGTGCTAAAAAGAGTCTTGCATTCTCAATTTCTTCAATAGTGGTTACTAATTCCTTAATCTTATTATGAGTAATTGCTCTATCAACTTTCTAATCCTGTTTGCATGAGGTAATTAGTTGGGTTTTTCTCTTCTGATTCTTCTTCTTTTTATGATTTTTTATCTGATGGCTATCTTTCTTGGTTGTGTCCACTTTACTCTTTTCTTAAGTTTTCTGTTGAGCTAATACTATTTGGTCAATAGTAGCATTGATTCTTAGTGTAATTTCTTCATTAAGAGATTTAATGCTTGATATATTCTCTATAATTTCTGATATCTCTTCAATTATTTCCATATTGCTTTCCTTTAAGAGTGAGGTTTATTGATCCAGGCCTTTTAAGAATTCTAAACCTTCATTATATCTTGTCTGGGCCACTTGGTTGAAATCTGCCATATGTTTGATTTTCGACAATTTCCTTATATTTTTGTGGTAACTTTGTAGAATTGTCAATTCAGTTACTTTGCCTTTCTTTGGCACTTCCTTAATGATAGAAGAATTTAGGGCTTTTGTAGTTTCTTCCTCTAGAACTTCTTAAAACCATCTATGGGATGGTTTTTCTGCTACAGTCCTTATTTCTGGGTATTGTTTCGCCAATCTAGTATCCACATTAACTTCTTCAAAGTTAGAAGTATTAATTGTTGCAATCTGTCTAGCTTTAATAAGCATTATGTTGTTAATTATTCCTTTGTAGATTGAATAATGAACTCCATAAATAGATCTGTTAGAAATAACTTTGACTACCCTCTGATAGTACATATTTGGTTTGAGACAGACCAAGAGCTTTATTGTGCTAGTTTTATCATTATGAGGTTCATAACCCAATAGTCCTCCTAGAGCTTCACCAATTTGAATAAATAATTTTATGTCATTGAGCTTCGAGGAATATTATCTAATGTAATTCACATTGGTAAATTTAGGGAAGTTGTCGATTCCTCATTATAATTTGGAAACCATTTTAAGAAATTTAAACTATGTCCTCTAAAAAAACAAAGAGAATTTTATAATAAAGATTTTTTTATTTATCTTCCTTGCTTTCTAAGTAAGTTAAAACATCAGAGATAAAGGTCATACTTACTTGTTCGTCGAAGAGGGTTTTAAGCCTTTCAAGCATATCTAATTCGGTCGATTTTGGTCTAGTCTAGAGGGCATAAATCCCCTTTTTTCCATAGTCAAACCAGAGCTTCTCGCTTACTTCATCGCTAAAGATTACCGTGGGTGCTTCAGTTTCTTCCTTTTGGTTGCCCTAATTTGTAGTTGCCATATCCGATTTTTGTTTGGGGAAATTGCCAAATTGAAAAATGGGTTTTGATGATGGAGTAAATTTTGATTGCAGTGTTAAAGAGGGTTTTTTGGTATTTGATATAATCAAAATATTGTTATCTCCTAAGATGAAAGGGGGTATAGGGTAGGGAGTGGAGCCAGATCTCCAAGTTTTTGGACTGTATCTTTGTTGGTTTTGCGCCTTTTTTGGATAAGCCCTGATATCCATTGAGCTCCATATACCGTTGGTTATGGCCTAGTGGTACTTGGTTTACTTCTAAGATTATGCTAGGCTGCATAATCTTATTAGCCATAGCTTTTACAGGTTGTCCTGCCCTTTCTAGGTTGTTGTCGATTTACTCTTGATTTTTTGCATATCGGGTTTGGCTGAAGAATATCCTTTGTTTGTTGGTTAATTTTGTTGCTCTTGATCTTTCCCAAGGTTTTGTTCAGGGATTCAGTTTCGTATTTTCTGATATTCTTCTTGTTTATGACCTGTTGCCATTCTCTCCTTCCTTGCTGGGTATTGCCCTGATTTTTGCTACTCTAGATAATTCCTTTTGTCTAGCTTTGTGTGTAGCGATTGTAGCCTTAAAATTATTCTATGTTTTTTCTGCTTTCTTTTCCTTAGCTAATGCATCAAATATGTTGCTCACCAGCAGAGCAGGGGGTCTATATTGATAATTGCATCGTGGTTTAGGGTTAAATATTTCACAAGATTTTTTCACTAGTTTTTTCGATGAGATGTTCACATATTCCTTTTCTTATTTATTAATCGCCGAACTTGCTTTTTTCGCATTTTTCACTTTGATCACCATTTTTTGCTTTTTTGATATAGAATGATCACTTTTTTTAACCCTTTAACACTTACTAAATTCTTCAAGAAACTTCATTAAAACAAATTACATAATCTAATATATAATTTAAATTCTATGACTACTAATAAGCTTACCTAATTTTTCTCCCATCAACATTAGAATGTCCTAATGTTAAGTCAATATTAGAGTAAGAAAGAAAAAACGGGGCAGGGTAATTCTATCATTGGATCTTTGAAACGATGACTAAGGATCATTTGACCCAAAAAGGGAGTCGTAAAACACGCGATGGATTCGGTAAAAAAACATGAACTCGGGAGCCAATGACACGTGTCTGCTGCTAACCCTAAAATCCAGAGTGTCCTAATCAGAGCCAGAGAGGACGGGGACCCGTACAACACCACGCACACGTGCCAATATCTCATTTACCCGCCGTCGCCAGACCCTTTAAAGTATTTTGGGAAACCGCCGAGCAATTTCAGTTTCTGCTTCCATTTTATGTTTTTGGTTGTGTGAATGGATCCAATGCTGTTCTATCTCATTCACCGAATTCTTCCCATTTGGACTTGGGAAGGAGTTAAACCGTCTGTACACATTTTGAAGAACAGGTAACTCAAATGATTCCATTTCAGTTTTTTTCCCTGTACTGTTGATTTTTTTGGTATATAAATGATAAAATCCCCCCTTTTTTTCAACCTGGATAAACCCATTTGCCTGTTTATAGTCTTGCCTTCTACTTTCTGCTTATCTTCTTTGCATGAATTTGGGGATTCTGTACTTTGATTTTTGAGGGTCAGCGTGGTATATTCAGCGCACGCGAGTTGATTTAGAGCCAGGGCTGGAAGTAGTTTTGTTGTGGTGGGTTTTCATATATGGTGGAGATTATTTAGTAGGAGTCGGAGTAATCTCTGAGCAGAATGGATCTGGAAGCAGGGCCACATGCCACCAAGGTACAAATGAATTAGCATTCAATTTTATTTTTTTTAAATTTAAGATTTTTTTTTGTATTTCAGTTGCAATTTATCTATGTATTCAAAAGGGTCTGTATCTATTGTACAAAGAGAATTCCCCACCGACAGTCATATTTACCAGGCATCATGACTAATGGTATCTAGCTGGTTAGCGCGTGCTTGATTTCATGTTGAAGAAAATCAATTATCTGTGCAAGTGGTTCTAAGGAATGTTAAAAATCTTCAGTTATAAAAAAGCACTTAATCTTTCCAATCCCACATGTGACATACCACAGCCCATGCTGAGTTTGCTTAGAACTAAATGAGTGTCAGCCAATTTTTAGTGAAACCCCAGTAAAGAAAATTTTCATCTTCTCACAATTGTTTGTAGGTAAATTTTGTCTGTAAATTGAAAAAAATTATCAAATTTTGTCCCGTAGTGTTTAGGTTTTGTTTGCACTGATAATTTGTGATATTATTGGATTCCATTTGTGCAGAAGTATTCTTTTCAGAGACATTCTCCAATGCCCTAATCATTAGCGAAGTAGCCACTGCCTCCTCTATAAGTTGCCCTGATGGTTTCAGAGCTTGTCTCACATTTGTGACCTGTAAAGTCGATTTGATTCCAAAGTGTTTTGGGCCTTGGGGAAACCATAAACTTCTAGTTACTGAATCCCAGTCTTGATGACTCTGATATTTACCATTAAATGGTGTACCATATAAATAGGTCTAACTGTTCAAGGAATGAAAAATTGCAAGAAATATATGTGTTGAATATGACATTGTCATCAATTGCACAAGAACCAATAACGGCCTGAGAGTAATGGAAGAATACCTCAGCCATGCCAGAAGATTGCATTCACTTTTGCTGAGTTTAAGTCATGAATCTGTTTGGAGCGCAGCTAGATGGAGGATATTTGGCTTACACTATTAAAAATCTTGTATCCAGGTTTCCAGTATCTGCATATTCTAAATTACAACTGAAAGTAAACGTTGATAGAAATAGAACCTTGTGCTTGTGCTGGGAATTTGTGTTTGAAAAATAACAGCTTTGCATCTCAGGTTTCATTCAGAAACATGGAAAAGATCATGTTATTGAGTAGTTGTAACCGTTATCGTTTTTGGTTAGGTAGAAGGGATACTTTTTATCTCTTACAATGTATATTTGAATCTCTGATTGACAATATATGTTTTTCACCTCAGTGAGTATCACCTAGATGCAATGAGCAATAAGTGTTTCATTCATTCTCATGAGAGATAGGTTCTTGTGAACCATTACTCATAAAACACGGGTCAATAAGTTTACATGGGTCAATAAGTTTAACTGGAAAGCTACACAGTTGAATCCTGATAGCAATATCACAATTTGATTTGCAGTGTGAAAAATGTCTCCTACTTATCAACATGTGTTCTGCTCATGATCTGCTAAATTCATACCTTGTTGAAGACCGTAACTAAAACAGTCCCTCTTCCATTGACAATAATTTTTCCAGAGTGATGTGAGTTCACTTTTCACTGTTCACATTAACAGCCCCGATGAATAAATAACTGAATTCTTTGGTTCATGTTCTTGACATTTGATGGTCAAAGTTTGTTGGCCCTACTTATTATTACAGTCTTTTGGGAGAAAAATTTTACATTGAGAAAGTACTAGTAGAAGTGGAAGATGCTTGCTCGTTTCAGAAACCGGTTGGATTTAGTCTTGCAAGTTTTCTCACAAATAAATTTGTTTGAATGATTTTTAATGGAAGTTATTGGTTATACCAAATTTGAAAATATCATTATTAAGATTCCGTTTATACCCCAATTGTTTTATAAAATTTATTACAGAAACATGGGTTGATCAGTTTGATTCAAGAAATGTCGCAGTTGAATCTTGATAGCAATATCACAATCAAAGTTGCACTGACTGTCTCAGGACATCACCTCATATTGTGTAATCTGTATTAGCTGATATGATTTGAAAGTGCCTTTCGGCCTTTGGAAAATCATAAATTTGAAGTTTCTAGTCAGTGAATCCTGATCTTGATGTCACTGATATTGATCATTGATAGGTGCATTCTAGTAAGAGATATGATATTCCAGGAATGGGATTTAAAAGAATGATTCTCTACAAGAATATCAAAATTTTATGAAATCCCTTTGTATACTGAAACTGATTTTTAATGTTTTGGTCTGAATAGTTAATCCCATCTTCAGGTGAAAGATAATATTGATGCACAGTAAAGTCAAAATTGGACTCCCTATAGGGATAAGCTCAGAGAGTGACAGTTTATTCATTAATTACGTCCAATAAATATCTCCAAACACACAAGATGTTGAAAATGAGTTTCAATATATACAGAGATTCTAGTCAGTGAATCCGGATCTTGATGTCACTGATATTGATCATTGATAGATGCATTCTAGTAAGAGATATGATATTCCAGGAATGGGATTTAAAAGAACGATTCTCTACAAGAATATCAAACTTTTATGAAATCCCTTTGTATACTGAAACTGATTTTTAATGTTTTGGTCTGAATAGTTGATCCCATCTTCAGGTGAAAGATAATATTGATGCACAGTAAAGTCAAAATTGGACTCCCTATAGGGATAAGCTCAGAGAGTGACAGTTTATTCATTAATTACGTCCAATAAATATCTCCAAACACACAAGATGTCGAAAATGAGTTTCAATATATATAGAGATTCAAGAAATGTTTTGTATCTGTACTAGGAATGGACTGTACAAATCTATGACTTACTGAATGGTCCTCTGTTGATTTGACATTGTCACCAAATGCACAAGAAAAAATGGAGGTCCTGAGATCAATGGTAGAATGTATCTTTAATGTCTAATGATTTTTTTTTCTTGTGATGAGCATAAGCCATTCATTAGTGAGGAGGCCAGGTGCAGGATCTGTGGATTATGGTTACTGATAACTCAGTATGAAGGACTTGTATTCAGGTTCATATTCTGGTTTTTTTTGATACTTGTTGTGGGTATTGTTGCCATGTTCCAAAAGTCAGAGGATCTTTCACTGAGTAGTTAGTCTTTTAGCTGGGGAGAAGATTAGTTTTTCTTGTAATATATACTTAGATTTCGAACTGAACTTGTATGTAGTGTGTACTGCTCATTATCTTCTTAAAATATCAATTCATGCCTTGAAAAATACCTGGATTACAACAGTTTCTCCACTGAAAGCATCTTGTCCAACATGGCGCTAGTTAAAAAATGGGGTACATTCAGATTTAAAAGGCAATTTTTTTGTCTTATCCTCAACCTTGTATTCTTAGATATAGAACCGGGCTTAGATTTGCATGGCTTTATAGATATTTAATTTGCTGTGAAGTGAAGAAATTGGAATATATTTCCTTGATTGGCAAAACATGTATCAGTAATCAATGGTGTGTGCTAAATGCCCCATGAGACACTTTATTGTTTTCAGGATCTAAACTTTGTCTCCATTTGTATCACAGAATTATCAGAAGGATTCATACAAAACTATTTTGACTCTGGCTTATCAAAGTTTGGGAGTGGTATATGGTGACCTAAGCACTTCTCCTCTCTATGTTTACAAAAGCACATTCTCTGGAGGATTGAAGCTCAAGGAAAATGATGATGAGGTCCTTGGGGTTCTTTCCCTTATCTTCTGGACTTTTACACTAATTCCCCTCTGCAAATACATATTTTTTGTTTTAAGGGCAGATGACAATGGTGAAGGTACACTTTGAACCATGTGCATTTCTCACAAGCAAGTCATAATCTTGATTTTTTTGTTCCTGTGTTTTCTGCTTTGCGTGATTTTCAATTCATGGGATTCATTGCCTGATTTAAGTGCAGGTGGGACTTTTGCCTTGTACTCATTACTTTGCAGACATGCAAAATTAAGCCTTATGCATAATCATCAACCTTCAGATGAGCAACTCTCAACATACAAGCTAGAAAGTCCTCCTCGAGATACATTTCAGAGTTCTGCTATAAAATCATTCTTTGAGAAACATCGTAGAGCCCGCTTGATTCTCCTCATGGTAGTCTTGCTTGGAACATGCATGGTTATCGGCGATGGAGTGCTTACACCAACAATCTCAGGTATGCGTATTCATGATGCTCTTTATTCCAACATGTTGCTCTGAAGCTTTTGCCTGCAAATGCATTTAACAACCACTAACAGAAAAAAGTTATATTTAGGCATTCGGATTTTTTATTAAACCAGTGTTTGAAAATGAATAGATGATATATTCCATTATTCATTCTGCAACGTAGCTTATCCTACACATTTGCATTGATGACCTTGATTGTGCTCAGCTTTCTAACAAGAAAATGTTTTTCAAGTCTCAATCTTATAACAATGAACTGTAAAACCATGACCAATGCTTGTCATAAGCGAGCATCAGAAAGTATTATAACATTTTCCTTTTTGTGAATTTTGCAGTCCTCTCAGCAGTGTCGGGTGTCAAAGTAAAGTTCAGCTGTCTTCATGAAAGTAAGAAGAATTTCTAATTCGTTTTGGATCAACTACTATAGCTACAGTATTCAATTCCAGTTGGGTTTGAACATTATGCACAAATGGTGATATGTTGCGAGTATGCATATTTTGTTTCTTCTTTCAAGCAAGTTCTTTTGCACACAAATTTTGCCATCTATTAAATTAAGTCTGAAGCTTTGATGATCTGATCTGATTTGACAGATCACATTGTTGCCATTGCATGTGTCATCATAGTGGGACTCTTTGCACTCCAGCATTATGGCACACATAGGGTAGGATTTCTCTTTGCACCCATTGTCCTAGCCTGGCTTGTCTGCATCAGTTGCATTGGAATTTACAACATAATCCACTGGAATCCGAGTGTGATCCGAGCAGTCTCGCCATACTATGTGTACATATTTTTCAAGAAGACACGAGGAGATGGCTGGGCCTCCCTTGGAGGTATTGTCCTTTGCATCACAGGTTGGTAAACATTTCTTGCTTGTGCCTTACAATATAGGACAAAGTTGCAAAATCAGTGTACATTTCAAGAGCATTATTGATTCATAGAACTGAATTTGGATTTCTATAGAAACTCCTTACCAGTTGTCTGATATTTATGATTCTAATTTCATTGTCAGGTGCTGAGGCTATGTTTGCAGATCTGGGTCACTTTTCCCAGTTGTCAATCAAGGTAAATGAATGCTCTTTATATAATGCCAAAGTGAAGCATTTAACATATAATAAATTACCAGTTGTCTGACAAACTCATATACCAAGGCAGATAGCATTTACTGCTGTTGTCTATCCATCTTTGGTTCTTGCTTACATGGGGGAAGCTGCATTTCTTACCAAAAACAAGAATGAAATAGAGAGCAGCTTCTATAAGGCCATTCCAGGTAAACAACATTATTTATCTTTCAATTTTTAATAGATATAGCAGCACATATAAAAGTTAGATACAAGAAATAACGATTAATTGAACTTAATTGTGTTTCAAGATTTGACATAAAAGTATTATTTTGTCCTGTAGAACCTGTTTTTTGGCCTGTTTTCATTGTGGCCACCATGGCTACTGTGGTGGCAAGTCAGGCAGTCATCTCAGCAACCTTTTCTATAATCAACCAATGCTCAGCTCTAAGCTGTTTCCCTCGTGTGAAGGTCATCCATACTTCCAATAAAATACATGGGCAGATATATATTCCAGAAGTTAACTGGATCTTAATGTGTCTCTGTCTTGCTGTTACTATTGGCTTCAGAGACATAAGCATGATTGGTCATGCCTATGGTATGTATCAGATCGCTCTCACCTTTGATTTGACTTCTGGTCTATAAGTCCAGATTACCAAAGAGAGTAGGGTTATCAATTATTTTGACTGAAATTACCTTGTTGATTTGCAGGATTGGCTGTCATTACTGTCATGTTTGTTACAACCTGCTTGATGTCTTTAGTGATTGTTACAATATGGCAGAAAAGCATATTGGTAGCCTTGATCTTCTTAATCTTTTTTGGATCTATTGAACTTGTTTATGTCTCTGCATCTTTCATCAAAGTTCCCAGAGGAGGTTGGCTTCCACTGGTGCTGTCCTTAATTTTTATGGTCATCATGTTTGTTTGGCACTATGGCACCACAAAGAAGTACGAGTTTGATTTGGAAAACAAGGTTTCCATGGAAAGAATTTTGAATCTGGGACCTAGCCTTGGGATAGCTCGCGTGCCTGGGATTGGACTTGTTTATACAGATGTAGCAACAGGAGTTCCTGCTGTCTTTGGTCATTTCGTGACAAATCTGCCTGCTTTCCATCAAGTCCTAGTGTTTGTATGTATCAAATCAGTTGAGGTCCCAAGAGTTCCAATGGAGGAGCACTTCCTCATAGGCAGAATAGGTCCGAAGGAGTACCGCATGTTCAGATGCATATTAAGATATGGTTACAAGGATGCGCATTATGACAATTATACCTTTGAAAATCAGCTAATTTTAAAAATTGCTGAGTTCATTCGAAGAGAAAATGAAGATCATGAACTTGCAGATGACAATGAAACTTTGAATGATACAAGAATGACAGTAGTTGGAATGCCTGCACAATCTTTGGCAACAATAGTTACTTCAGATAAAGTAGAGGAAGTCCACTCTCCTTTGGTTAGATCTCCTGTTAGAATATCCCCTGTAGATGACTTTCTACCTAGAAAGAAAAAGGTGAGGTTCCAGCTCCCTATGAGCCCCGAGATAAGTCCTAATGTCAAGGACGAACTTGAGGATCTTGTTGAAGCTACGGAAGCAGGTGTTGCCCATGTGCTGGGTCATACTTACCTCAAGGCCAAAGAGTCTTCTTCCATCCTTAAGAAATTTATTATTGACATTGCTTATACTTTTCTGCGTAGGAACTGTAGAGGGCCTAGTGTTACTTTGGGCATTCCTCACACTTCTTTACTTGAAGTAGGTATGATCTATTACGTATAAGCGCACAAAAGTCCAAAGGTAAGAAAATATTGCTTTTTCAGATCAAATATCCACTCTTTACATTAAATTCCAAAGATGGAAAAAGTGGATTGTTTTGGCAAGATATCTTTTTGCAGGATGACGACAATTGTCTGGTGCAAGGGCAAGATCAAGTTCTTTGAGTTTGATGGAGCTACTATATGTATCTTCTGCAAAAGTATACTGTACATTTTATCTACATTTTGTATTTGTTACTTTACCCACTCAGGTAAAATTATGGAGGGCTTTTGCATCATGTCAAAAAGAAGGAAGATAAACCCATACAAATTGCAAGTTACCATATGCAATGACTGCGATATTCTTTGATTCCTCAATATTTATGCTTCAAATGTGTCAAACGGCCGGACTGATTGCTGTTCAGACAAAATTTCACGAAGTGTAAATCCACTCCAAGGAAGCCTATCAGTGGAGAATGGTATATGTTTAACCCACCTTTCAAAATTTGAAGACCCTCCACACCACAGTGATCCAATAATGTCATCAAATGAGTTTGAAAGTAATACAAACAGTATTAACCAGGAAAAAACACTCTGGTCCATATGCTTTAAAACATTGTAAGTTTAATGCGGCGGTTTAGTTGTTGATTTTCATCTAGTTATGAATGTTGATAATTGCAACTGGCAAGTGGAAACATGTTGAGGTTTTACAAGTTGGATCGCAGTGCGTTTCTGGCATCTGCTTATAGCTTACTTTTTAAGTTTCAATGCTTCGGATTTCTGTACTAAGGGCGTTTAATTTGACATTAATCTCCAGAATACCTGATAACGAGTAAGGAGAGCACTGAGCAAATCAATTGTGACATGAAATAAATACAGTAACAGCTAAAGCAACAACTTTTGTACAAATGTGGAAAGTTATTAATGTATAGAAATAATGCTAAATCACAAAGAATAAACAACTCAACTCAAAACATAAAAATTTGGCATTAATAACGACATTTAATAAATGGTTGAAACTAAATGAATTAAACAATTGGGTTTAATTTTAGGTTTTACGAGGATTAATTGTCATAGATTTTTTCAATTATTGGTCGGTGTGCTGGAAAAGTGGAACTTCACGTTTATCTAAAGACGCAAAATATCAGTTTTGTTTTAGTTCAGTTACACCCTTGAAAATTGATCTTTGCATTCGTAAAATTCAAGCTTATCTGTAAATTTAAAGTGTGCTCTCTCTCTCTGTGGTAACATTGATCTTTGTACTTGTAAAAATGAAGTTTATATCACTCTCGTAACATTGATCTCTGTATTCTTAAATTTGAAGGTTATAAGTAATTTTAAATTTAACCATAACTCTTGTAGTATTGATCTTTGCACTAGTAAAATTTAGCCTTACATGTGATTAAATTGTGCTAAAACTGGTGTCTAGTTGATGCCTGGAATGCTCTACTTGTAAGGAGTGGTGTCAAGTACAGATGTTTTAGAAGTTTTATACTCAATAGATGCTCTCTTTTGGTTAAACGTTTATTGATGATTTTAATAATTTGATAAAGTGATAAAAGTCAAGAAGCAAGCTAATGCCTAGGATATTGATGTATGAAATAATGCGATGTTGATGTTCTATGTTTATGTTATTAATGGATCGAATGAATTATGACCTAGTCCAGAAGACAAATTTTGTATTAAATTTGGTTAGTAATGGGTAGTTGGTCAGAGTTACCAAAGGTGCAAATTTAAATTTGAACTTTTGCAAATCTAGCCTAGGATATCTATTTCCAAATCTACAAATTTGATTTAGGATGGTCCCATATCAATAGACTAGCACTTGCACCAGAAGGAGGTGCAAGGGGTACGCCGATAGTTATTTGATTTCAAAGTATAATTAAAGGTTTGCATAATAAAAGTAAGTTTACAAAAGTGCAGTTCTACAAATATGTATCGTTGTAGAAAGTTGTCTATTAAGTAGTAGCATCAAATAGTGTTTGTGGCTTTTGTAGGTTCTAAAAAACCATAGCATGAACTGCATGAGAAGACAAAAAATTATAGTATTGCTAATTACAAATCTTTTCTATTTCTTTAGAAGGTGAAATGTTATAATTCATAAGTGACAATTATCATGAATTGAGGAAAGAGAGTAATTTAACAACTAGTTCTTTAAAAGTGGGCGTGTAGGTTATTCTCTTGGTGTGAAAAAAGCATTTAAATAAATATAAAATATAAAATCAAGAGGAAAACAAGATGAATCTTAAAACCATACAATGCATGCCAAAATTGATCGCAAAACTTGCAAAACATAAATTAAGACCATAAGCAATAGCTTTCAAGAGTTAAATTGCGTGGATTTCTCTCTCCGTATTTGCCAAACTCAAAATTCTAAATAGGCAAACAAAGCTTAGAACATCTCAGTTTAGAATTGTCTGCAAACACAAGCATGATATTCTGAGTTCAAAATAGTAGTGAAGATTCTGAAAGTAGGTACTTGTAGCGTGGGCAGTTGTGGATTATAGTCAGTGGACTGGCCGAATGCTAAGTGTAGTTGAGTGGAGACGATGAATAATATTTGAGTTCTTTTCCCCACCATGAATCTGATTCGGCTTCCATGGGCTTTGTGGATTGGGGGTTTTGTGGGTAGTCCTAAGATGTCAGCGATTGAGAGTTGTTTCTGCTGGATTTAAGAAAAAAAAAAAAATAGTAACTTCATAAACTATAATATTATATTGTATAAATAATATAACACATTTAGTTTTAAAATTCTTAATATCATCATTTTACTTATAACAACATATACTCACCTCATGCTTTTACATATTAATTAACATTTGAAAATATCCACAACTTGAAACATAACTAGAGCACAATAACACTAAGCATCAAAATAACTGTCTATAAAACCTCTTTATATTTTTATAATTAATATGGGCAACCTCTTCTCTCTTATTTACTTCAAAATTTAAAAGCATATTTCACTATTGCCGCAATATCATATATATAGAATATTTCATAAATATTTTAGCGGAAAGTAACTCCTCAATATAGAATATATAGAATGTTTCATCTATTTTAAGGAAACTAACCCCTCAATATAGAATATTAATGAAAATTTTGATAAATGTTGTTGTGAATGAATATCTTCATTCTTTTTCATCTTATCTCTAACATTATAATTGGATGAAAAAAATGAGCATGATTATTCTAGTGTTGTTTGCATGAAGTATCATCAACTAGATTGTTTTAACAAAACACATAGTCAATAAGGCACATGCTAAGCTCTAGAGAAATAAGGAAAACACTGATATAATATTTATCAAAAGGAATTGCATATGGATGTGGTTTAAAAGAAGTTATTACTATTAACTTTTTAGATGAGAGTTTTCATTTTAAAGCATTATTCTTATCATATGATTCTAAGTAATATTTGCGAGCTTTCAACCTTAACTTATCACATCATCAAAAAGTGGGATCAACATAAATTTTGGAGGTGTCATTCCTAGAGCTAGTAGGAAAAGAAAGGAATCTCATTTGTACAAGGAGTTGGAAGATGTTGAAACTTTTGCTTAATCCTTTCTATGTTATAGGGAATGTAAAATGTCTCCAAAAAAATATAAGATCATTCCTTTATGAAGATTATTAGAAACTCAAACAAACATATCATTTTAAGGATAAAAACTAAAAGAAAGAGATAACAATTTTTAAGGAAATTGGGTTAAAGAGGATTACAAATGATGTTAAGGCCTTTGAAATTATGTTAAGACTTTCAAACTATTAAAAGAAGTTCAACAATATCAAATAGTTCTTAGACTTTCAAACTATTAGGAATCCATGAATATCAAAGAGATTTGAAGACCTTTTAAAATTTTAAAAGGAGACCATGAGTAACAATAATTTCATAGACTTTCAAAATGTTGAAAGAAGTTCATAAATATCAATGAGTTCTTTAGACTTTGAAGCTATTAAAAAAGAGTATCAATGAATCAATGAATTCTTAGACTCAAAAAATGTTAAAAGAGGTTCATAAATTTTAATAAGTTCTTAGATATTATAAATATTTGGAGTCCACTAATATCAATGAATTCTTAAAACTTTGAAATTATTAAAAGAAATCTATGAAATCAATGAGTTCATCCAAAACTGTTGAAAGAAGTCCCATGAATATCATTGAGTTCAAACTTTCAAACTAATAAAAAGAAGTTTATAAAATAAATGAGTCCCATTAATATCATTGAATTTAAAGATTTTCAAACTAATAAAAATAAAAAGGTATGAATGACTCCAATTTTAGTAATGTCCCTTTTTATCACATTTTTAAAATAAAATATTATATAATTCTTTTAGTTAATTTATGGAGTTGTAGAGATATATGAATAATTTGTTTAGTCATTGAAAGAAACACAACAACATTTACACAGTACAACCCTGCCATGTAGAAGATATTAAATTTGAACAATCAGTTTTTTCACATAATTGACAACCACAAACAAATATAGTCAAGTATATGTTTTCCTCATCTTGGAGATATGATGGATAATGTAAATTAAATCAAACATACACTCCTATACCATTGGTATCTTCTGTTATTTACAAATTTGTAATGCAACCGGAATGAAATGTGAAGAATCAATCCGGTGAATGGACATTCCATAGCCAAGTTTTACATCTTTTGTTCTTTACAAATTTGCTATGAAATCAAAATGAAATGCAAAGAATCAGTGATATGACGGAAATTAAGAATCAATGTTATGACAGAAAATTCTCTTTGAGCTTGGGGCTGCCTGATTGATTTCATCTGGTTCAAAGGTCACCAATTTGGGAAGTACTGTGTTAAACAAGATATTGATTGAGTTGGCATTCAAGACCAATTCCAAAACCTCTCTTTGAGGCTCCATACCCTCATCCAATCTGATTCTATGAGCTGGAGATCCATACCCTGATAATAGTGCTTACACTGCTTCAATGGCGGATTTCATTTCTTTGTTTCTTTGTCTTTCTTCTCCAGTTGATCTTTTGTACTCAAATTCAGCTGAGAAAAGATTGTACTTATCTGATAGGGTTGGTGGCCAAGTTGACAATTCTTATGATATTATTCTAAGAATCTCTTTCATGTCCGCATTCTTGTCTACCAAATCTCTGATGCTTTGCCTTGCTGATAAATTTAGCCTGCCCCTATTTTTGAAGTTCTCTTTGTTTCTCTTGCTGGAATCCCTCGATGGTTTGGTGTCAAAACCCTCTTTTCTCTCTAGAAGAAGAGGGGAAATGCACAAGTTTAGTGCTTTTTGGGCCGTTGAATAGAACTCTGTGATTCCTATAGAGAAAAAACATAAAGAATAGTGTGATTTAAACTAAATTTGAACAAACCCCACAAATATAAATTTAGATTAGACTGATTTCAAGCAGGCCCCCAAAGCCTAAATCCAATGAAATTAATTTCAATTAAGGACACCATATTTCTTTGAGCTCTTCATTGGATGTAGCCGATGTATTTTTCTGGATGCATTAGGTGATGATCTTGAAGTTTTGTACAAAGGGGAGAAGGCTTTCGCAACTGTAGAGGACTGTATACTGGACAACTGAGTGGGATTGTATTTGGCTGAGTTCTCTAGACCACTAAGTGCTGGACCACTAAGTGTGCTACATGATCAGAAGGTGCTTGATGCTAAAGTGAGATTAAAAAAAACTACTTAATAATAGTTTGAACCCATTCTCTGGCGGTAGCCAATTTTAGGTTGCAAGCAACCCCTATTGGCTAAAATCATCTTCACCTGCAATGCAAAATCGTTGAGATTCTACTAAACGAAATTAAAGGAGCAGAGGCATGTTTACTAGGCTTTGATAGAGAGATTATATCAATAAATTGATTTGATTGGAAACATCCGAAATCATGTCATTAATAAGGCATTGAATGGGAAAACTTTTGTAGGGAGGAGTCCACCTGGAGTCTGGCTGAACTAGCGAGCCAAACGGCAATAAAGAACTAAATTTCCATGAGTGCAAGTCCTCTATCATTTGAACATTTGTTAAAAAATAGTTCCGTTAGCCCATAACAAAAGTCCCCCACAAGAAGAGGGAGTGGGGACATGAGACAAACACAAAGAGAGAAACTTTCATGGAATTGCAATTGCAATACCAATTCCCCGGTAGTAGGATTTGAGACATGGCATGGGCTTTCAGTAGTTATTGAAACATCAAATGTTAAGAAACTGAAACCCTTTTATCTATTTCAGATATTAACAATGGCATTTTTATAAAGAGACTGCAGAGTAGCAGATTCAGGGTGCCCTTGTATAATTCGGGCAACAAACTTGGTCTCGCTCATAATCAAAATAGGTTAAAGTTGCATCAGATTGACCTTCCCCTCTCCATTATTCATTTCATATCATGCAAAACTGTCTTGCCTTCTACAAACATTGAAAGCATGAACTGAAAAAAATGGCACTATAGAATAAGCATCCACATGAATGCTATTGTAATATCCATACAAAATGCCATAATAGTAGAGTAGCTAAACATCTGTATACTTCTATGCGCTGGAAGATCATAAATAAAATCACTTAATGCAAGTAATTAGATGGTCATTATAGACATCTACAAGCATACCTTGAATTCTAAAGCAACTGCAATCCAAAAAATATGGGTAGTAGTTTGTGAATCAGAGTAATGCATACCAAAATTTGCGTATAATAGGGGCAGGATTGCTTTCCTGAACATTGAGGCGGTTTCTCAACAATAATCAGAGGCCTAACAAATGCTAACAAACTGAAAGCTCCTTCTTTATCTTTCTGAGACATTAGCAATGGCATTTTTATAAACATTCCATAGGGTAGCAGCTTCAGGATGCCCTTGAATGATCTTGGCGAAAAACTTAACCTCGAGCATCATAAACATTGAAAAAATTCGTGTTGGATTATCCTCCCCTGCTCCATTCATTGCTCTCTTATTTTGCAAAATGAAAAATCTAGGCCTCATTACCTTTTCCAAACTCATTGACGACAGGCAGGGATACTTTGCCACAAAGTCTACAGAGAGTTCCATGTGATTGAGCACAAAGTCCATCTTTTTTATTAGAACTTTGATGCGGATCATGACCACTGCACTCACAACGTGTTTGTACATTTTGCTTTCCTTGGGAATGTCAATCCTACGAATGAGATCAAGTTGCTCGGGTGAGAGAGAAGTGTGATCAAAACCCAAGGATTTACTAGCAAAAAATGGTGAGCTCTATTCCACAAAAGCCAAAATCCTCCCAAAATGCGACCTATTTCCTGCAAGTTCTTTGTAACAATAAGGGGGTTACTTCTAATAGCTCTGATCGAAAAATCCTATGTGGGGAATATAGTCTTGAGAAGCTCAAGGTTGGAGCGAAGCATCTCTAGCTTAGCCGTCAAGATCCACAGCAACTTAGTTACAATTTTGCTTATATTTTTGCCCCCAATACCAAAATCTTTAAGCAGTTGAAGCTTGGGCTCCAACGATCTTTTCATATTTGTCACCAAAAATGAGGGTTGAGATCTGATTATGCTTGCAATTTGATGTTTAGTGTAACCAAATCCGTTGAGTATGGACACGACCTCTTCAACATTATCTAGGGATTTCGGTCACCACAATGAGGGCCTCTGTTTCAGTTTTTTTGCAGCATCAGTTGAAGAGATGTTGAATCTAGTGGTAATGAAGTGCAAGAAGAGATTTCACGAAGGGGCATTGTTGTTGTTGGCATCATTATTGCAATTTGCAAGCACCGAGAAATTAGTGAGCGACTGGGATAGGGTTTGGAAAAATAGGCCGTGCCGCACAAGTGAGCAGAAGAAGAGCTTGACAATCATGATGGAACAAAGCGAAGTAGACAAAGAGTGAACAAGGGTTTCCTACAATCAAGGGCTTCAACAACATTGACAAACTAGATTGGATGAATTGTACAGTACAACTGGATTAGATCATTCCTAATGGACTCCGTAGTCATTACATGTTTTCTTCTCCCCTCATCTCCACCTTCCAACAGAGAGTAGAGGTGGTAGATTATTTGCAATGTTAACATGGAGACCAGTAATAAACTGAAACCTGTAATGATGTCATTATAGTTGTTTGCTGAATAATCTGAAACCATGATCTAAAAAGCGTTTTCCAACATGACTTCCCGACGTGAGACAAATTCTGGTTGGAGTGAACTCCAATGAGAAAGCCTATCGGCTAATTAGTAAGAGATAAATGAAAACTAGGGTTACGCAAATTGGATCAAGATAGGTCTAAGATATTTACCAATTAAAATACACTTCTATATTGGTCAGTGCATCAAGGAAAAACATGTCAAAAAGGGCTAAAAAGGGAATGGTAATGTATGTAATTCATGATTTGATTTGTTAGTACTTAGACTTGGTGATTTTTGTGTTCTTAGATTTGATAAGGGCTAAATTGAAGATCAAAACCTCTCTAGCAAGGATTTTATGCTAGTCATTGCATTAATTGGAAGTTAGTGAGAAAGGACCCAATTAAAAGGGACCAAAATAGGGTATGCAAATTTTAGTGTTGATTTTTTTCTCCATTTTGATTTGTGTATAAAGTGAAAAAAAAACATGTCAAAGTAAAATGTAGTAGTCAACATGAAAACAATACACAACAATCTTCTCAAGGAAAACAAGTTTGAAAGAAAAATATTCACTTCAATAAAAATAATATATTTAGAGGTAGTTATAAGTTAAGTTGCAAAAGCGTAGTGGAAAAACATTCACTCACATAACTCTGTATAAGTTTTGTGAACTTAATCTTGAAGCTTGCAAAGAATAAAATGAAAAAATCTAATAATGTAAGTTGAGTAGTTAAAAAGTGGTAATAGCTACAATTTCTTAAAATGTTAATCAAAAAGTAAAATAGTTGAATGGTTCTACTTAACATGGAGATATAATTGATAGGAGGGGTTATTGTCCATAACAATGTAGATTGTGATATTGCTATTAGGATTCAATTGTGTCATTTTTGAGTAAAATTCATTGACCCAAGTTTCATGAGTAGTGGTTCACAAGAATTCATTTATCATGAGAACGAATATAATACTTTTGCATCTAAGTGATGCTCAAAAAGATGAAGTGCACATTGCATCTAGGTGATATTTACAAAGGTGAGGCATTAGGCCTTCTCAGGAAGGCTCAATGGTTCGCCTTTGTGAGCATCACCTAGGTGCAATAGGTGCTAATTGTTCCATTCATTCTCATGAGAGAAGGGTTATTGTAAGTAACTACTTATGAAACTTGGGTCACTTAGTTTGTCTAAAAATTTACATAGTTGAATCCTAATAGCAATATCACAAAGATATAATTATTTGAAGCTCAAATTGTTGTGCATTTATCCTTGAAGTCAACAATAGGAAAATTATTTTACTTGGAGCAAAAGTAATTGTCCAACCAGAGCCAAGCAATCTAATCATAATTACCAGTAAAATACTAGCGACATTATATGTCTCTCCTTATATTAGTTCTATACAAGGATGTAAGATATTGGAGGAGTGGGGGATCAACTTGTGGCATACTGGTGACTTGGGTGTATTGTAAATGGTGAAACCAATGTTCAAATCCTCAATTGGCCCACATAAGGGTTAACATTGGTTTGGGCCATTCTTGTTGGATGTATGAAGAGTGGTGGTTGTGCTATTGGTTGTAGAGAAGTTTGGAGGTAGAGGTCGAGGTTGGTGGTGTAGAGGAGATGCGTAGGAACTTAATGGACTGATGGGTCAAGCTCTCACTATACTAGAGTGGTCGTGTATGTTTTGACTCATAGTTGAGTGTTTCTTACATATCCACATTCTCCTTGTCAAGTGTTGCTTTGTGAACTGTGTTAAACCCACATGGGTCTTTCAGTACTATGTGCATGGGGTCCCTATTGGGTTTCCATGTTTGTGGGTTTGAATTTTTGGGTTTGGGGAGGAGGTCCCCTAGTTGTGGCCTCTCCTGGTGTGGGCTAGACTAAAAATTCCAGTGATTAACTTTCCAAGAAAAAAGGAAGTTGACCGAGAAGAGGATAATTTTTTTTAAAAAGATAGCAATATGACATGATCTTGAGAACATATGAAAGGAGGATAAAATAAACATCTTAATGCTACTATTTAGAAGTGCCTTAATTAGCCAAAAGATACATGAAAAACATGTGAAGGAAGAAATAAGTGCTTCCAATGTTGCCCAAATGTGTATATGCTCAAGCATTAAGATTTTTAATTTCCCAATATGTGACAATGTAAACATAAGATAGACATGATGCCAAAACACATAAATAACACAAGTGGGTATGTAAATTTTCACATATAATGTGTAAGTATTTAGACCTGATAACAAAAGAGAAACATTATATGAATATGATCCATAGGGTAAACATGAATAAAACAACATTAACATTTAACCAAACAACTACCATAAAGAGAATTCTCCCAACTGCAAAATAATGTGTAAGGAGCATTGAACAAGACATCAAACATGATATAAAAGGTGAAATAGAAATAACAAATGTAACAAAGAAGGTGAAAGGAAACATAGATAAATTATTAATGTCCAACAAGAGGCCACAAACGGGCCTAAGGGATTGCAAATACAAGTAGGGGCCAACAGACAACAGGACCACCAAACAGTGTCTGCAAAAGGACAAGCACAAAAACCAAAAGAAGAAGTGAGCGAGAACCACCCCAACAAGGAGTAAGGATCCAAGCTCAAAGAAAGAAAGAGAGAGAGAGAGAGGAGAAGACAAAGAAAGAGGAAAGGCAAAGATGCTGCCACCTAGGAAATGTCTGTAGCCTTTTAAGATCTACTTTGATCTCGAATCCCAACCAGCAAGGAAAGTGTCACAAATCACAACCTTGAGGTTTCTGATCACTGCCCATTTACCTTCTTGTTTGATAGCCACGACGAGAGCCTGAGCCTCCTTAAGTTCTGTCATTCGTGATCTGGTGAGATCCTCATCAAGATAAGTCTTGATGGGGAGAGAGAAGAGTTTCCTCTTTGTCCTAAGTGCTCGAAGGCGGTCAACAAGTGAAAGGAATCAGATAAAGAGGGTATTGTCATGTCCAACCCAAGCACAATCCAATGAGATGTCAGTAATATCTAGTTGGTTCTTAAGGAAGGAGTAGCCTGCTATAAGAGGCTCGAGGCAAGGAAGAGGGAGACCACGGACCCTCAAGTTTAGCTCACAGGAACGCCTGGCCCTTTCATCTTCTATCTTAGTCTGGACTAGCTTCTCAATGCTGGAGAGAGTAGTTGAAGGAGGAGGGGAGGAAGAAATGGGGTTGCTACAAATAGATGCCCATGATTTCAACTGTTGTTCTATTTCAGTCTGTACAGATCATTTTTTCTTATCGAGTTCCTCTTGTTTCAACTTAAAATCATGGATAGCCATCATTTGCGTTGTGTGCTTGAGCGTATCTTGAATTTTATCGAGGTCGGTGACCGGGCTCTGTTGTAGGCAACCATCAAGTTGGTCCTTCAAATCCGTCCATATACCTGTGAGAGAGTTGTCTACGTGTTGTTTCAAATCATTAACTGTCTCGCGTAGGGACTGCACGACATCACAAAGAGTTTGATTCTCAAATTCAACTTCTTTCAATTAATTACAGAGCTTAAGAGAGAGTGAGGATGCCGCAACGTCTTTTAGGGCTGCACGGTCAATCTCAACTTTTGTCATGCGGTCAAGTAGCTGCTGGAATGTGATTGGGTATAAACAAAGGTCTGACAGAATGTCCAAACAAAGGTCTGACATTCTGTCAAATGGTTTATAGGAAATCCCATAGACACAAACACAAAAGCAAAAGCAAACCCTGGTTGGATGATGTTCAGAATGACTTATCAAAAAGCCAAACAGAGGCACGGAGGCACAGTTCACCATTTAGACATTCTGTCAAATGGTTCACATGCAAAGAACCAAACACTGCCTTCTCCCCCAACCCGTGTATTATGGCACCTGCGTGCAAAAGGCCGACAGTCATAGCTCACGGCAAGGAGAGTGGACTGGCCTTGCAACCGGTACTGGCCCTGGCACACAGCTCGGCTCACGGCAACAACTCAGGAAAGAGATGCACTCACGGCACGGTGCATCCGAGAAGCAGAGCAATAGGCTTGATGAGGAGAACAGTTGAAGGTTCACGGCACAGGGTTCTGCAGCAGTCGAAGGTTCATGACCATGAGCGGCGAAGGGCATCACGACCATGAGCAACTGCTAAGGCATCAGGGCATCACGACATTCACGACATTCACATTTTCAAGCACATAATCTTTGTCAGCACATAAGATTATGATAAATTGAAGGAAGGAGATTCACAACATACTTGACAAGGTTGAAATTCAAATAAAAATAGGCTATGTAACCTAGGTAAGTAGAAGATCGATCATGAAAAACATGAGTTACTGTAAATAAGTGCTGGTTTATAAATTTTGCCATCTAATTCTATATTCTTTCACTTGGACAAGCACAAAATTGCTTCAATAGTATATTAGTGTGATGTCCTTCTACACCCACTCCCTCTTAGTTTACAAGGTGCAAATACCTTGTATGCATTTGCAATGAATTAAAAGTATGGATGCTTTAAACCAAAAAGTTTTAAAGGGCATATAATTTAACAAAAACTTGAAAGCAAACTAAACAAAGAATCTTCTAATCAAATCTCACTCTTATGTAATAGTATGATGGGGATGAGAAGAGCAATAAAACAATTCCAAGTATTGAAAGAACATGCCATTAAACATTGATATATACATCGGAAAACATTTCTTGAAAGTAAATAGTTTGAGATGAATTAATACATAAATTTTCCGCACATAATACTAAAATTAAATCCATCCAACATAAGAAGAAAGAAAATCCTTCCACAATAGTACACCTGATGAAGGGTGCTCCCCTACCACAAACACATAGTAGAAACATAGAAACAATAACAGTTTGTGAGAACAAAATATGGGCTTCTTATTATCTCTACAAATGCGGGATTACAAAATTTTGAAATACAATATGCAAATCCACATGGACGTCTTCTTTACAATAATTTGCAAGATAGAGTTGCAAACTATCACTTAGAGTTGTCCTAGAAAATCTATGGACTTTCCTTATATAGGCAAATTTACACCGCTCACAAAGGTTCTAGATATCAAATCCTAACCCTTGAGGCTGACCAATTCTAAAATTACATATTGAGTCAGCTCAAAACAATTATGACATTTATTTTGGAATTTTTAGGTAGCCCAACTTTAGAAGACCATAACCTGCAAACTGTTGAGTTGATTGGCTATTATGACCTCATTTCGAAATCCTTGACCTTTGATCTCTAGCATACAAGTTCTAGTCAGCTTCTTTTTGGAGCCCATCTAGAGCTTCTAAGGTCTTCAAAATTGAGCCTAAAGTTTTTGTACCAAAATTTCACATCAAAAATCTGCAATAACTTTACAAATACCCATGATATGGCAGTGCACCTCAATTGGTTGGCTCATATATCCAAAATGAACCTCCACCTTTGAAATTAGAATATTTAGAGCTCATATGATTGACTTACAATGTAGCAAGCCTCCACAAACTACAACTCTGCACTAAGACAACACTTATTCAAGAAACAAAAAGGAAATATTTTTGGGTGATGCAAGATTGCTCTTACACCCAAGATGCTCCTGCATCAGACACTTGAGGTAATTTGAGAAGTGACCTTGTCATGTATCAGGTAATCGGAGGAAAATCAAGATGACCAACCTCCTCCCTTGCTAGCCATGATGAATTTTGTATTGGCCTCCCTTTCTATTTGACTAGATACTCTTCATATGTTATGTTCCTTGTACTTTTGCCAACACGACTATCTAGTAGCTCCTCAATCTGCTTTGAAGTTGAAGTAGTTGTTGGAATACTCCATTTCACTTCTACAACTTCATCTCCATCACATCCTTCATGATATTCTGTTAGATTTGAGATATTAAATATTGGTAAAATATTTAGCTTAGCAGGCAACACTACTTCATATGCATTTCAAAATCATGTTTTTCCAGTATCTTGCATGGTCCAAACTTCTTCATTTTCAATTGTTATATGTTCCCACTTGAAAACACTCCTCCTCAAATGAACCATGACTTCATCCCCTACCTGAAATTCCTAATACCTCCTTTTCTCATTAGCCTTAGCTTTAAACTATTTTTTCATCCTTGTAATGTGCTTCCTCACCTCCTCATGGATGTTCTTCAAATGTTCAGCAAAATCCCCATCTTCAACACTAGTTATCTCTCATTTATCTAACTTCCTCAATTCAGAAGGATTTTTGGGATTTCTCCAATATACAATATGGAATGGTAATTTACTCGTACACCTATTGACAAAATTATTATATACAAATTCTATTTGTGGTAAAATGAAATTAGACCCTTTTGGCTTATCTCCTACCAAACATCTCAATAAGTTTCCCACACTCTCATTCATAGCCTTTGTATGTCCACTAGTCTGTGGATGATGTGATGTGCTAAACTTCAATTATGCCTTCAACTTCTTCCATAATGCGCACCAGAAATACCCAACAAACTTGGTATATTGATATGGAATTATACTCTTTGGCAAACCATGTAGTCTCACCACTTCTTTGAAAAATAACTCCACCATTTGAACAACATTACTAATATTCTTACAAGAAATGAAATGTGCCATCTTTGAAAACCTATCATCCATCACAAAGATTGAGTCATGCCCTCGTTGAGTCCATAGTAAACCAAAAAATAAAATCCATGGTGACATCCTCTCATGACTTCTCTAGTATAGGTAATGGTTGATACAACCCTATATTCTACTTCACTCCTTTCGCCATTTGACATACTCAACAACTCTGTAAAAAATTATTGACATAGCTTGCTACAATTATGGCTAGTAATAATTCTCATTGACCAAATCAATAGTTTTATCTCTACTAAAATGTTCAACCAATCCTCTACTATGCTTCTCCTTGATGAGATTCTCCCTTATGGAAG
The DNA here is from genome assembly GCA_028749045.1 of Cupressus sempervirens. Classification (NCBI taxonomy): domain Eukaryota; kingdom Viridiplantae; phylum Streptophyta; class Pinopsida; order Cupressales; family Cupressaceae; genus Cupressus; species Cupressus sempervirens. The sequence goes on from CM053785.1 coordinate 487,697,914, forward strand.
TTCTTGGTATGCACAATTGTCTTCCTTTGAATAACATATCTTCCTAGATTATGAAATCCAACCACTTCCTCCTATTAAGTGTAATAGGTTATGTACAAGATTTCCAATCTTCACCAAAATCAAGATCTTCAAGATACAAACGCGTGAGCACTCCCTTGAATCTAACCACCTCAACTTGCATCTCAGTCATCAAAAGTTATCTCCTACTAAGAGCTTCTACAACTTTTTCAGACTTCTCACTCCTGTGTTTCAAACAAATTTATAACTATGCAAATAATCAATTGATTTCAAATGCCTTTGGTTCAATTTTCATTGCCTATTCAAATATTGTGAATCTTGATGATCATTATACAAAATAAACTCCTTAGGAAGAAGTTAATGTCTCCATGTCTTCAATGCTTGAACTATAGTATAAAATACCTAACTATAAACAATATATTTTCTTTTGGCATAATTCAACTTCTTATTGAAAAAAGCAACAAATCTACCCTCTTAACTGAAAACAACTTCTATTGTAGTACCACTAGCATCACAGTCTACTTGAAACACTTTATTAAAATATGGAAGTGCTAAAATAGGTTGTTCTATAACTTTTAGTTTCAACAAATTGAAACTCTTGTCTAGTTCTACAGTCTATTTAAACTCTTTCATATTCCTTCTCATTATTTTAGTCAAGGGTCCACAAATACTACTAAAACATCTGATAAACTTTCTATAAAAAGTAGTTAGTTCCTTAAAATATCTTACCTCCATAGTACTCCTTGGAGTAGGCCATTTGAATATAGCTTTCACTTTCTTAGGGTCCATTTTTAGACCTTTTATTGAAACTAAAAATCATAGACCTGTACACCAACTCCTTTTTCACAAAGCTACACATTTTCAGATATATCAAGAACTTTTCTTCCCTCAACTTCTCAAACACCTTACAAATATTCATCATAAACTCCTCCAATGTCTTACTAAAGAGCTAAATATCATCTAGGTAAACAATGAAAAACTTGCCAAAAAATTCTTTGAGTGCCTCATTCATGAGCCATATGAAAGTGCCTAGTGCATTGGCTAGCCCAAAAGGCATGAGTAACCACTCATACAATCCTTCCCTTGTCTTGAAGGTAGTCTTCCATTCATCTCCTTCTCTGATGCAAATCTAGTGGTAAACAATCTTCATATTTGTCTTTGTGAAATACACAACACCACTCAAATAGTCCATAATGTCATCCATCCTCAACAATGGAAATATGTACTTGATTATGATCTTGTTGATAGCCTGAGAATCTCTACACATCCTCCATTCTCCATTCTTCTTTGGTGCTACTAATACAACACATGGACTCAGACTCTCTTGAATCAACCCCTTCTACAATAACTCATGCACTTGTATGTTGAACTCTTCACTTCCCGTTGGTGTCATTTTGTGCACTATCTTGTTTGGAAAACTAGCTCCTGGAATCAAGTACATCTAGTGATAATCTTTTGCATTGGTGGTAATCCATTAGGTACATTATTGGATACAATATCTAGAAATTCTTCCAACAAATTTGCAACTTCTATAGGTACCTCTTCTACTTATTCTTTACCATCTTTTTGAATTATAGAAAAACACATATGCTCACACCTCATACCCTTTAGGAACTTCTTTCCATTAACAATACATATTATGGTTGCACTACATATCTTTTTTTAAAAACTTTATCCTTCAATGTCTTCAGCTTATGTTTCATATCATCATTTATCAAAGTGTAGGTGTTTACATGGCCATCATGTATAACATGCTTATCAAACTACCATGACCTATCAAACAACATATGACATATGCATATCTTGGTAGCTTCCAATATTGAACTTTACTAGGCACTATTCATTGACTATGACCTTGTGGTCATCCTGTACCTAGGCAATATAGTATGGACGCAAGTGTTTGTGTCTTTTTAGCTTTAACTTAGTGACCATATTTTATGAGATCAAATTGTTAGTTCTTCCACCATCAATGATCACATCATAACACTTATCTTCACACTTGCACCTAGTGCAAAACAAGCTCCTCTTTTGATCAGGTTCATTCTCACCACTCTTTAGTACTCTTTTATTAACTAGGACAACATCTTCAAAATGTGATGATTTGGCATCTTTATCAACATTCACAACTTCTTCCAGGCCTTTGGTTCTCCTATCTGTCAATCCTCAGCATTGGGACATTTAAATGCCCTATGCCCTTCTTGTCTACAGTAAAAACATGTTCCCTGGAAACTTCCTCTTCCTCTTTGATCTTTATTGTTTTGATCATGGAAATGATTGGAATTGTTTCCCCTTTGCTCCTGACTGGTACTTTTGGTCTCATCTTTTTTCTTTAAATCTTCATTTTGACCTCCATAAGACCATCCACCAAAACCTCTTCCACTTTGCTAGCTCTCAAAATTCTTATTCAACTTATCTTCTACTCTTAAGGAAAATTGGTATGCCTCCTCAATACTATTCATTCAAACTGGACTTAACTTCTCCTAAATGGTTGGCCTCAACCCATTAAGATAAGGGGCAACTTTCTACTCATTAGCTTCTGCATGGCTTGTTCCTAATGAGAACTCAACAAAACTCTTTAGTATACTCCTTAACAAATCTTCCTGCTTGCTTCAACCCTTACATTTTCTTCAATGGATCAAGCTCACAATCCATGAGAATGAATTTTTGCTTCAACTTAGCTTTCATATGATCCCATCTAGTGATTTTCTCCTCCCCTCTTCTATTTTGTTCCAATTGAATCTCATTCCACTAGATCTAAGTTGCATGACCTTTAGGTTTGGCCTTCACACATTTGACTCTATTAGGATCCTCAATATCTTCATACTCAAAGTATTCTTCTAATTCGTTCATCCAATCGATCAATTCCTCTAGTTAATATTTTTTGAAAATGCGGGAAGCTCAAATTTAGGTCTTTTTCCAATAATGCAATGATCCTAAAAATCCTTTCTTCTTTTGGGTTTATAACTTTTTCATCTTCAACATTTTCTTCTTCTCTTTCATTTTCACTTTCATCTCTTATGAAAAGATTAATTCCTCTATGCATTTTCTCTTCCACTGCTTGCATTTGTCTCTGGAGGGCTCTAAAATCCTCAAGTGTGAAACCTCTATCTCTAGCACCACACTCTCTTTATGGAGGAATTTTCACATTTATGTTGAAACCCTAGTACAAATTGCCTCACAATCGGTGATATGTCTACACATGCAACCCAAGCCAAAATCTTGATGTAAACTACCTCATAGTCAACAATATGTTTACATACTTAGGAGCTCTATCTATGATACCACTTGATGAAGGGTACTCCCCTCAATACCACAAACACATAACAAAAACAAAGAAACAACAACAATTTGCGAGTACAAAATATGGGCTTCTTATTATGTCCACAAATGCACAATTACAAAATTTTGAAATGCAATATGAAAACCCACATGGTCACCTTTCTTACAATAATTTGCAAGAAAGAGTTGCAAACTATCACCAAAGCTATCCTAGACAATCTACGATCCTTACTTATATAAAAAATTTAACACCACCCAAGAAGGTTCTAAACATGAAACCCTAACTCTTGAGGTTGAACAACCCTAAAATTACATATAGAGTCTGCTCAAAACAATTATAACATTTATTTTGGAATTTTTGGGTGGCCCAACTTTGGAAGACCATATAACTTACAAATCATTGAGCTTATTGGCTTTTATGATCCCATTCTACAATCCTTAGCTTTTGATCAAAAACACTTGACTTGTACAAGTTCCATTTGGCCTCATTTTGGAGCCCATTTAGAGCTTCTAAGGCCTTCAAAACTAAGCCTGAAGTTTTTGAACCAAAAATTCACACCAAACTTAATGATTGCTCACGATATAGTAGTGAACCTCAATTGGTAGGATGATATATCCAAAATGAACCTCCACCTATAAAATTAGAATGTTCCAAGCTTGTATGATTGACTTACTAAGTAGCAAGCCACCACAAACAATGCCTCTACATTGAGACATCCCTTACTCAAGAAATAGAAAGAAAATAATCTTGGGTGATACGAGATCTCTCTTACACCTAGGATGATCCTGCATCAACACTTTCTCTAATCTCAATAATATTGCTTCAAAAATATTGATTTTAAATACATCAAAGTAACTGATTAACACCAATAGATTTTCACAACCCATGTATCTATGCTCTAGCTTCTGGATATGATTGTGTGTGAATATTTTGTATCAACATTTTTTATCACCCTCTATGATCCATCATCAAGATGAAAGAGAGCATAGTGAGTGTAATGTAAAAAATTAAGAGGGGTATGTGAATGTAGTAAAAATCTCTTGAGTTATTGTACACTAGGGAAATCAAAGAGGGACCTTCAAGAATAACCTTCTGAAGGGAATGCACTAGATTAACACTACCCAAAAAGGATGCAAAGGGGTGTCAATGACAAATTAAATTCTTCTTCCAAGATGTATATTCAAAGAATCTCTTTCTATAGAATTTTCTTTCCCTTTAATGTTGTGTGATTAATTGATTTGATTAAGATTTTACTTAGTGCAAGCAAATTTGGCCAATTGGATTGCAATTAAATATAAATCCATTTAATAGCTAACCACATGAAAGTATTAGATCTAAGACATCAAAGTAAGTGCTATCAAATTTCTAGATGAGGAATCAAACTTATGTTGAGAGCTAATAGGAGGGGCCAAATCAAATCTGAAAAATGATTGGTAAACTCTGTTAAAAAATAGAATAGAACTAGATATGGATCCCTGAAACAAAGATCTTCATATCTTTAAAATCTAGGAGTTTCTAGTGAAGTTCTACCTAGAGGGTTGAGGTCAAATTAAGGTCCAGGATGACCTAGGTTGAGGTTGAGGTTGACCTCAACCTTCTCTGCAAAAAAAAACTTAAAATCTAAAAGTCCAATAGAAACCTAAAACCCTCATTCTAGAATTTGAATTTGCTACTCTAAAAACTTGTAGATGTGCTCCTACACACATGAAAATTCTATGGATGGATTTAGATATGATATCCACAAAGTTGTATGACTTCTTGTATGTAGATTTATGTGTATAATGATAATGTCAGATGTAGGATGCCTCCACAAGTGTAATAGATCTATAAGTGTTGAATCATAGAACCATGGATGTAAGTATGCTCTTGAATGCTTGAATGTGGATCTCCTTCCTTGATGGAAAACTCAGCTATCTCTAATGAAGAAAAAATCTATATCTCTTAAATTCCATGTATGAATGGTGACATAACAATTTGGGCCTTCAATCAATTCTTACTTGCTAGAATTGAACTCCTTAAAAGCTTGTTTGCACTTGAATGAAAATGTTTATGGATCATGTGAATTACTTTCATATAGATTGGCTATTTTCCATATAATAATGGATTCTCAAATGAAGTGAGTAAGCCTCCTCTTATAGAGATTTCAGAATCAAAATTGAAAGGTCCAACTGCACAAGGTGGGAAAACAAATTGAAAAGCCCAAGTTGGCCCAAGGAGCCTGGGGAAAAATGCCTTTGTTTGAGGTTGAACTCAACCTTAGAGCAGGAGACATTTTCTTTAGAATGCTCTATAGGATCTTTGGGATGGCTTAAAAATGGTTGGAAAAAGAAAAAACCTCATACAAAAAGTAGAAGATCAAGCATAAATTCATCCATGTTCTATGAGATCACCAAAATGGAGGGCTAAAAGGTCTTGCAAAGTCGTGTACACTTTTAAGATGATAAATTTAGCCCCTACTTTAGTGAGACCTGAGATGAACTAATAGTCAAAAGTAAAGTAGATTAGATGCATAAGATGATATTGTCATGATTAAGGAGACAAGGAAATAATCAATCCCCAAATAGACTTGAGTCCTTTGCACATGCAAAATCACAACAAGAGAGACATCGCTGACAACACAACAAAATAAAAGAGGATTACGATTATCTTGCCTAATAAAATTTGTGTCTCTTACTATGAATGAAATTTATAGTATAGTAGGTTTTTGTGGTATTCTATTTAACCCATCAGGACACACCCTTAAGGATTTGTGTCTTTAAAAAGGGAAATATAACAAAGGACAATCCAGGCATAAGGACATGTATGTCCTTAAGGGATCAAAAATTGAAAATGTAGGAATCAAGCCTCAATGACTCTTAGTAATCCAAGGAGGGATCCAAAAAATATGCAAGGATCAAGCCTTAGTGGATTGTTAGTAATCCATAAGAGGATCCAAAAGGTGCCAAAAATCATAGAACATAGCACATGTGTGTAAAATGTGAGAAAAGTGTATGTGCCCATGTTAAAGTAATTTCTATAGTTCAATGAGATAAAATTCTTTAATAAAGCATATATTCGTCCACTAGAGAAGTTTTCACTATGAAAGTCCTTGAAGCAAGGATACATTGAGGGAAATGAACACATGAAAAAAAGAGTGCACATAAGGGATCTAAAAACTCTAGGGTGAGTATGATCATATGATAATACATGAAATATTTTATCAAAATAAACTCTTATCATTCTGTAAAGGAAGTAGACTAGAACACAATGGAAGAAAGGTTACATAAGAGTTATGAAGAAGAGTCTTTTTGAGCTGATATTGTGGATGGCAAAAAGAATTTTGTGCTGCCATGTTGCATCATCTCAAGCAGACTACACAAAGGCACATGTAAAAAAAATGACACATATATAACACAACACAAAACACCATATATAGGAAGAGAGATACAACTAGAAGAATGATCACAACATGCTTTATTCCTTTATCACCTTCTGCTGAAAAAGAAACAAGGGTCATTTAAAGAAATATAGACAAAACATATAACAATAAACACATCATGGGAGAAGAATGTTGCAACAGGAAAATACATAAATACCACCTCACAAAAGGATCTTGTTAACTGTCTCTCTTGTCCCCCCTTCCCCTATCAATCTATAATATTTAGGGAAGGTGATAAAATTGAATGTAGAGAAACATCAAGCACGATAGAAGGAACATTAACTAGTTCTAACCAAGGATTGTGTTGTGAAGCTAGGTCACTATGTTTATTAATACTAGGAGTGATTGATATTTGTTGCAAAAGTATATATGGTAAATCATGATTAATATCAATAGTCTCATATATATCATCAGAATCATTAGAATGCTTATCATTGTTAATATCAATAACATCATCAAGAGTATCTTCTTCATCTAGATTTATCATAATATAATCTAAAATATGAATAATATTATCATGTTTATTAATTTATCCTTATCCATATCCACCTCCAAAAACTTAGTTATAGGGTTCTCAAAGGGAAGTGAAGAAAAAGGTGTATGAGATGGTGAAGCATTTGTGATACGTAAGTGTGAGCTTTGGATTTAGATTGAATTTTTAATTTATGATCACATACATGGAAGTTATGTTTTTCTTGGTAGATACTTAATGTGGCATAGCATCAATCAACATTGGGTCCTTTTCTTTTATGATAGAAGAATTGAAGAAACCACACTATGTTGAGGAAGAAAAAATATGACAATGGGCTAGAAAAGTTGATAAAGGAGGAATTGGTGGAATGGGAAGAAGATCACAACTAAGGTCAAAGGTGTTTGAAGCTCAAAAATATTCTAGATTTTGAATGCTTAATAATATTGAAAGAGATAATTAAGATGAGTTGGTGTTGTTTTAGATATATAAGGCCAAAAGAAATCAAGGTCAACATAGTTTTGAGGCCTAGAGGGATGATTAAGACTTTGGTTAATGGTCTTGATATCACCATCATGGGGAAATTTAAGATATTTGTGAATAGGAGAAGGTACAAATTGAGTAGCAAAGATCCAAAGAATACCAAGCTTGAATTGATATTGATTGAAAGGAGGAATAACAATGAAGATAATAACCTTAACTCTACTGCAAAGTTCTATAGGAAGAGAGATAGAAACTTGAGGACTATAGAGAAAACCATTACAAGTTAAAATCCATACATCATATGTATCATAGAAATCCATTTGCAAATTTGTATTAAAATTATGTTCTTCAATTATAAAAAATTCCATTAAAGAAGGGTTAACTAAGATAACACCATGAGAAGGAATATGAGCCACCCTACCAATATTGTAAAGATGACCATCTAGTGCTTTAATCATCTCAACATGATAAAAGGAAATACAAGGTTTAATTTCAGTTTGACATTGAATTTTAAGTTGAACATGCTCAACATGGTTAACAACATGTTTGGCTTCTTAAACTTTATCATTGAAAATAATATGTGTAACAGAAGAAGAGGGTTGTGCAATAGTATTGATAGAATGAGATGATAAAGGACTATTGCAAATTTTTAAATTATGATTAGGAGGTGTAATATATTCATTTTTATGATTAACATAAATGTATATAGATATATAATTAGAATCATTAAGATCTTGAATAGAATTCTTCAAAAATCCCCTTTCAATGTGATGACCAATTTAACAATGGTATTGGAAAAAAGTTGCGGATTAAAGGATCTAGGAAAAGGTTTTCTTAGGTCAATTGCTTTGATAGGAGGAAGCTTACTAGTGGTATCATTAAGTAAATTCATCATCACAGTATGCAAAGATTCAAATAATAAGGTGTAGGTATGATATAAAGGGTTAGGGAGTCACATCTTTAGATGTTGCTACCACTTGATCATCTACTTTATTGGACGATTTGTCTATCTCGATGAAGTTTTTAGGCTTCTGAAAATTATTAGGATGAGGGGAAGAACCACTCTTATCAATACTAATAGGGACCATTGGAGTGTTCCTCTCAAACTTACTCACTTTTAGTTAATAATGATGAAGCATAGTCCATAGTGGTGAAAAAGAGGTAAATCTAGTAAAAAGAATCTTATCTCTAATGTCTTTTTGCAAATTAGAAGTAAAGATGAATTGTATATCAACATCAAGCACATAATAAGAAATATGAGAATGAAAATGTTTAAATCTTCCAATAAATTCATTAACCCTTTCTTTAACACCTTGTTTGCAATGCATTAAGTGGGTCAAATAAATTTTAGGAATGGTATTATTTTAAAATTATTGAATGAAATCATTTACAAGTTTTTGAAAGGAATCAATGAAATAAGGAGGTAAGGGGAAATACCATTGTAAAAATTTGTCCAAAAAGTTTCCAGTGAATGACTTAGTCATGGGAAAAATCACCACACGAGAAAATTACAAGATCAACTTCATCACTATAAGTCTCAATATGCAAGAACTTCGCATTTGGAGGAATAAATAGTCAAATAATGTCAAAGAACAAAGGAGTAGAAATGTCACATGTGGGAATTTGAATTCGGATTGAGTCAATGAGACAAGTTGTTGTTTCAAGGAAGAGATAGTTTGAGCTAGTCTATTAATGGTGGGATCACTAGCAGAAAAAAATGGAACATATACATTGGATGTATTTGGAAACCTATGTGAAGTAGAGGGAATGTTGGAAGAAGCATGAAGCATGGTAGAAGTAGTAGGAAGTGGATTGGAATATGTTAAGGGGACATTGTGGTAGGAAGACACAGATGAAGGTAATGGGAAACTTGTGGGAAGAATGTGAAAATCAAGACTCGTAGTTGTAAGATTAGAATCTTGGATTGAAGTGGTAACAAGTAGTGGCACATAAGTAGGAACACTAGGAATAGAAGTGGAAATTGGTGAATATGTCTTGACACTCAAAGGAGGAACATATCTTATCTCTTGAAAACTACCCACTAACCTATTAACATTAAAATCAATAAGATGAGATATGCTACACAGTAAGAGAATATCATGCTCATCATTGTGAATAAGTTTCCTTAAAGATTCTATGGCAAGAATGGTAATGAGATTGTGAATCTCTTGACCTAACTATTTTTCCAATTTCTCAAATTCATTAGTAAGATTTTAGAGTTGAGTAGGAAAATGTAAGACATCATTATTATAATAAGAAGAATTGTTTTCCATGGTAGGATTATATTCATGATGGGGCATGTTCATCTCATCAAGATTTCTAGGAAAGAAGAAAGATTCAGGGTTAAAGAAACCCATGATTCTACAAATTCTTCTAATGGGAATACTATAGGTGGGACTCAAGGTGATAAAGTTCATACACAAATAGATAAAGAAACTAAAAATGTAGCAAAGTTATAATGTGAAGTTTGAAAAAAAACAATACATATAATGTAGATCTAACTAGCAAATGAAAGCAATGAAATGCAATTTTTTTTTTTGTAATTTTCTCTTTTAATGATGAAAAATAATGCTATAAATGAAAAGTAAATCTAATCACTAGATGAATTAATTTTGATATAATTGGAAAAAATGCAAGATCTAATTAACCATGAAAAGGGGAAATACATCACACAATCATGCAAAGTGAGATTGAACACTAATAGAAAAAAGGTGGTAATCCTAAGAGCAAAGGGCTCACCAAAATGTAACATAAAAAATTAAAAAGTGGATGTGAATGGAGTAAAAATCCCTTAATTCTTAATGTACATTAGGGAGAGCAAAAGAGGACCTTCAAGCATAACCTTCCAAAGGGCCTAAATTATATTAGCACTACCCAAAAAAGATACAAAGTGGTGCCAATGGTGAATTTGACTCATTTCCCAAGATGTCTACTCAAAGGATCTCTTTGTATTTAATGTTCTTTCCCTTTAATATTGTATGAGTAACTAGTTTGATTAAGTGTTCACTTAGTGCAAGTAGATTTAACCAATTAAATCTGAACTAAATATAAATTCATATAATATCTAAGCACATGAAAGGATCATATCTAAAACATAAAAGTAAGTGCTATGAAATGAAAAATGAGGAATAAAACTTACCTTGAGAGCCAATAGGAGGGACCAAATCAAACATGAAAAATGAACGTCAAACTATGTTAAAAATTGGAACAAAACCATATATGGAACCTTAAAACTAATAGCTATAGATCCTAAAAATCTAGGAGTCTTTGGTAAAGGTCAACCTAGAGGTTCTAGGTTAACCTGGGTTGAGGTCAAGGTCAACCTCAACATGCTTTTCACAAAAAAACTTAAAATATAAAAGCTCGATAGAAACTTGGAATCCTAGTTGTAGAATATAATTTCATTGTTCTAAAAAGGTGTAGATCTACTCTATACACATGTAACATGGATTGTTTTTTTTTTTTTTTTGATGGGGGGGTGGGGGGGTGTGTGGGGTGTGAGGGGATTTCCTTGGTTAAGCCCTAATTTAGGAATTAAAGTTGAAGTTAGAAAACATGTAAGAGTAACACAAATGTAAATATTCACCTTACTCCAAACCTTTCTTGGATGGGTTTGCATCCGATATCCATAAATATGTAAGAATGCTTGTATGTAAAAGTATGATATAGAATGATAATGTAGAATGTCTGCACAAATGCAATATATCTTTAAGTTCCATATAATAGAACCATGGATGTAAGTATGTTACTGAATGCTTGAATGTAGATATTCTTCCTTGATGACTAGTTACACTGTCTCTAATGAAGAAAGAACAAAATTTCATGGGCATGTATGAATAATGACATGAAAATGAGGATACGAGTGAATCCTTGATTGCTAGACTTGAACTCCTTGAATAAACCTTGAAATCTTGTTTGCAAATGATGACTTGATTGAAAACACGTATGGCTCACATCAATAACTTGCATATAGATTGGATCTTGGGCATATAATAATGAATGCTCAAATAAAGTGAGTAAGCCTCCTTTTATAGTGGGTTTAGAATCAAAATTGAAAGGGCCGATTGTACTAGGTGGGAAACAAAGTGAAAAATCATGACACGAGCCTAGGATCTTGAGGCAAAATGTCTTAGGTTGAGGTTGACCTTGATGTCAACCTAGAATACTTTTTTCATTAGGATGATCTATGTGATATTGGGGATGGAGAAAAAATAGATTGAAATTCAAAAAAATAAGTAGTAGATTGAGCATAAATTCATCCATGTTCTAGAAGATTGTCAATCCTACAAAGAAATTTTAGTACATAATCTAAGATAGTACAAGAAGCATGAATGATCCTTTTGTTCTCTTCCATCTTGATTTTGGATCACAAAGTATGATATGAAATGTTGATGCAAAAAATTCATGCCAATCATATTGAGAAACAATCACATAATCAAAGTAACTAATCAGAACATGTAAAACTTAATGTCTTTTCTAATCCTACCAATGCACCATTTGCATTCAGAAAAGGACCCTTTTCCATTATCTTTCAAAGAATATACAACTACTAAAATATTTTAGTTTTTAGAAGATAATGATTTCTTGAATCAACCATTTTTACATAGAGAATCTAAAAGCTACCCCTAAGTACATGTGACCCGCATGGGTTCAAAATAAGAACTGCAAAAGTATTGTCAAAGAGTCTCAAAAAATATAAACTAGCAAGTGTAATGGTTTTGGAAGAGAATATTGTAATGGTTCTAATTGTTTGGCGGTGAAGTCCAATCATTGCCATCTCTTCATCTTCCATTGAAAGACTGAAAAGAACATGTATAACCAGTTGATTGATGCTATAGTATTACAACTTTTGATTTATTTGAATAAGATAAATTCCCTTGCTTGAAGAGTGATGTAGTCCAAATTAGCTGGATGAACCACTATAAACTCTTTGTCTACTCTTGCATCTTTCTAATTTAGTTTTAGTTTTATTTTATTTTATTTTTAGTATCTTTTATTTAGCTCAACAATTGGTATCAGAGCTAGTTAAGCTCATTTTATTTTCTGAAATTGGTGAAGATTTGTAGGCACCATGGATGAAGCAGATAAGTGGAAAATCAAAAAGTTTATGGAAAGTGCAAATAGAGTCTTTTCTCATCAAGCAAGACTTACAACCTGCATTTCTTAGTAAAGCAAAGGGAAAATGATCATTAACGAATGGAGAATGAGAAAAATTGGATTTGAAAACAAGGGCAACAATTTTGTTAGCTCTCTCAAGTAATGTGTTGTTTAACATTTTAGTTGAGAAGACAACTAGAGAGCTAGTTGAGAAATTATCTCCATTGTATGCGATACCTTCAACACCAAATAAAGTTTTTACAATGAAGAAGCTATATAATCTGAAAATGAAAGAAGGGCAAGTAATGTCAAATCATCTGAATGAGTTTAATACATTAGCTAGTCAACTCATTTTAGTTGGTATACCATTAGATGATGAAATAAAAGTTATTTTTATTATTATGTTCACTTCTAAAAAACTGGGAAGGTGTAGTAATGACTGTGAGCACTTCAATAGCAGCCAAGAGCAAGCTGAAATTTGATGAAGGTGCAACCAAATTACTCAATGAAGACATGCAAAAGAAGCACCAAGAACCCTCTTCCAGTGATGCTCTAATAGTCGTGAGCACAAGCAATAGAGGAAGAAGTCATGAAAGAGGTAGACATAATAATAATAATAATAATGGAAAAGGTAGATTGAATTATCATTTAAAGTCGAGAGGAAGAAATGACACTTGTTTTTGTGGTAAACCAGGCTACACAGAGAAGATATGTTGGAGTTACAAGAAGGGTCAAAATAAAGTAATATAGGATGGCATAAATGATGTAACTTATGGAGCTTTGGTACTCACAGCTGGTGACATGGATTCAAGTTTGTGGGTTCTCAATTCCGATGCATCTTTTCATGCTACTCCATGTCAGAGTGCATTCACAAATTATCATGAAGGTATGTTTGGTAAAGTTTTCTTGGGGTTGACAAAGAATGTGATATTTTTGGAAAAGGGGATATTTTATTGTCACTAAAAAATTATAGTCAATGGTTTTTAAAAGATGTTAGGCATGTTCCTAAACTCAAGTGTAATCCAATTTCAGTTAGTCAGTTGTGTACATAAGGTTGTAATGTTAACTTTGATCTTGATTCATGGAAAGTGTCCAAAGGTCAATTAGTTTTGGCTAAAGGAAAGAAATCTAGAATTTTATATATTTTAGAGTGCAATAGTGAAGTGGGAGCAGCCATGGTGGTTGTGGAAAGTAATGTTGAACTTTGGCATAAGAGGCTTAGTCACATGAGAAAAAAAGGTCTTGAAGTCATGCTTCGAAGAGATCAACTTCCAGGCCTTAAATCTCTTGATTTGAAGTTGTGTGAGCATTTTCTTTATGGAAAGAAAAATCACACTATCTTTGTAAGGACAGATCATGAGAAGAAATCTTCTCCATTAGAGCTTGTGCATTATGATGTTTTCGGTCCTACAGAGGTAACATCAATCGACGATGCTAATTATTTTGTAACTTTTCTTGATGATTGTACTCACAAATTCTAGATTTATATATTGAATAAGAAATTAGTTCATTATTTTTCAAATTGAAAATATTTAAGGTTATGGTTAAAAATTAGGTTGGGAAAAAGATTAAATGTCTACTTATGGAGAATGGTAGTGAGTTTTGCTCTTCGAAGTTTGATCATTTTTGTGCAAATCATGGTATTCAAATGATTAAAAAGTCCCTTATACACCTCAAGAAAATGGTGCACCAGAGAGGCTGAATCAGACTATCATGGAAAGGGCTCGATGTATGTTATCTAATGCTAGTTTGGGGAAGGAATTTTGGGCAAAAGCATGCAATATTACTATTTCTTTAATTAATCAAGCTCCTTCATCACATCTTGCTTTTGGCATTCTAGAAGAGAGGTAGTCTGGTAAAAGGATTTCATTCTCTCATTTATGAGTGTTTGGTTGTGATGTGTATGTTCATGTTCCTAAAGAGAAGCGAATGAAATTGGATTTTAAATCCAAAAGATGCATATTTTTGTGGTATGGTGAAGATCAATTTGGATTTCAACTATGGGATCTAGTCATTTGAAGAGTCATCTATAGTCGGAATGTAATATTTACTGAGAAAACATTCTCAAATCTACACAAAATGGTAACTAATTCTGATAATTATTTTGATTATGATTTATTTGACAATGACACGTATTCTAATTCAAAAGGCCACACTCCAAATGCCAAATCTATTACTTTTGCTCCAACTATGACAATTCCTACAGTTCAACAAATCACAAATCCCATTGCCAGAAGTTTTGTATTTCATCCCAAACCAACAGTCACAAATGTCTTTGAGGAACAATCTCCTCTATTTTCCATGCAGCCATGTTTCTTTCCCAACACTAAATTTTCAAAATACTCCTTCTTTGGAGCTCGCAACTCCTCCACACTAGGCAATGCCTAGTTCCTAGAATGCAATACTATGTTCCCCACTAGACCATCTTCATTGTTGTCTACGCTACCTCTCACATCCCCAATTTGCATTTGATAGCCTGCGATCACATTTGATAGACAACTCGATGCTCTAGCTATTCCTTCCTCATTGTGTGTTCAATGCCCAAATGTTGGCTCTCTACAACCCACAATTCCTTCTAGCTCACACTCCCAATTTTCTTGACACTTTAAGCCACACATGATTTGTCTCTTCCTCCATCATAGACTGGCATGGTGAGCACTTATCGACTATGCAACCCAGCTCACACATTGCACAAGGATTCGCTCCTCCCTTTGATATTTTCTTTGTGCCACATAGTGGATTCCAACTTGAATCAAGTGGAATTGAACCTCGAGAAATGGAAGAGGAGACTAGCAATAACCACACTAATCCACTTAAAATGGCATAGAACCAACTAGACACTCCAAATATATAGATTGTTGGAAACTCAAATGTTCATAATGCATAGAAATCTAATGCTAGTGAACGGGATAATCAACTGCAAAGATCTAAAAGAGAAACAAATTTCCCAAGAAAATTTGATGATTATGAACTTTTATTTTCTTTGTGTTCTGATTAGGTAGAGCCACAAACCTTTAAGCAAGACTGCAGTGATGTAATTTAGTGCATTGGTTGGATGCCATGAAAGATAAAATGGAATCCTTAAATGCAAGTAATATGTGGGATTTGGTACCACTTTCACCAAATTGTAAAGCCTTAAAAATAAATGGGCCTATCAGATAAAAGAGGAAGATGGAGGATGGAAGAGGTGCGGGGCCAGATTGGTAATAAAGGGATTTGCCAGATTGGTGGTAAAAGGATTTTCTCCACAAAAAGGTGTGGATTTTAATGAAAATTTCTCTCTAGTGGTGAAAATGAAAACCATTCATTTAGTTTTGGACATAGCAGCAACTTGTGATCTTGAGCTTGAGAAACTCGATGTCAAAACAACATTTCTACATGGGGATATTGAGGAGGAATTGTATATGGAGCAGCCAGAGGGATTCGTAAAATATGGGCAAGAGCATTTATGTTGTAGGTTAAAGAGGAGTTTATATGGGCTAAAGAAAGCTTTGTGCCAATGGTATTTAAAGTTTGATAACTTCATAACACAACAAGGATTCACTTGTTGTGAATCAGACTTGTGTGTTTACCAAAAAAGGCTTCCTATTGGTGAGTTTGTGATTTTACTACTATATGTTGATGATATATTGACTATTGGAAATAGTATGGAATTCATTCATGAGCTGAAGACACATTTAGCTCTAAGTTTTGCCATGAAAGATTTAGGGGCAGTGAAGAGGATTCTTGGGATGGATATAATTAGAAATATACATAAAAGAGAAATTAGATTATCTTGAGAAAAGTATATTCTCAAAGTTTTAGAAAAGTTTAATATGTCAAATGCCAAATCAGTTGCCACTCCATTGGTTGATCATTTTTAATTATCTTCAAAGATGTATCCTTCCACTCTAGAAGAAAAATGTACGATGGATGGTTTTCCTTATTCTTTAGTTGTTAAGAGTTTGATGTATGATATGGTTAGCGTGTGTCCAGATCTTGCTCATGCAGTGGGAGTTGTAAGTGGTTTTATGATTAATCCATGTAAAACTTATTGGCAAGTAGTTCAATGGATTTTTTAGTATTTCAGAGGCACTTCCTCTCATGTTTTATATTTTAATAGCAAGACCCCTTCCTTTTATTTGTGGATATGTTGATTTGATATGGTTGGTGACTTAGATAAAAGGAGGTCTACAACAAGCTATGGGTTTACTTTTGTAGAGAAACAATTAGATATTCATAAGTAACAATTTGTTGATATTTCCTCTACCGAGGCTGAATATATTTCTCTTACTGAGGGGGATAAAGAGTTGATATGGTTACAATGATTGTTTGGAGAATTGGGTATTAAAAAATCCAACTTTACTCTATTTTTTGATAGTAGGAGTACCATTCATTTGGCTAAAATTTTAGCTTCCCATAGTCACACAAAGCATATAGAAACCAGATTTTACTTCGTCTGTCATGCTCTTGAAGAGGGAAGGCTACAGTTAGTAAAGAATGATACAAAGGTTAATCTGGCTGATGTGTTTACAAATATTGTACCTCGAGAGAAGTTTGAATTCTATAGAGATTCTCTTGACATTGTCATGACATAGCCATAAGAATTCCAAGTAGGGGATATCTTTGTGCAACACTGATTAGCCTTCAAGTGGGAGATTGTAATGGTTGTGGAAGAGAATATTGTAATGATTCTGATTATCTGACAATGAAGTCTAATCATTGTCGTCTCTTCATCTTCCATGCCCTTTTGTCTTCCATTGAAAGACTAAAAAGAACATGTATAACCAGTTGATTGTTGTTGTAGTATTGTAACTTGTGATTTATCTGAATAAGAGAAAGTCATTGCTTGAAGAGTTGATGTAGTCCAGATTAGTTGGATGAACCACTATAAACTTTGTGTCTACTCTTGCATCTTTCTGATTTAGTTTTAGTTTTGGTTTTATTTTATTTTCTGTATCTTTTATCTAGCTCAACAAGGAGAAAGAAAATAAGAAACCCAGTGGAGCCGGTTCCTAGCCATATCAAGTGCAATTTGCTGGAACTTGTATTAATTCATTATTTTCTTCCTCTTCTTCTAATACCAAAATGAATCTAATATATTGTGTTTAACTCTTCTTGCATTTACATGCCAAATATATAAACCCATAAAGGTTTCCTCCTATAGTAAATGAAATTGAGGCATAGTTGAAATAAAAGGGTAGGACCCTCACTTGATAAAACCATCCTTGCATGTTCATATTAATTCTCCCAAACCCTGGGTGCAAAAAAAACTTATTTCTACGTGATGATGATTTTTATGAGATTGCATTTCTACTTCCCTTTTAATATGGAAACTATTCTCTTGAGTTCAACAAAATTGGTATAATTCTTCCACACAAGATCACTTGACTAAGAAATAATCTCAAATTGTTAAACTTATGACCAATTTAAACCAAGTTAAACCAAAAGGATTTGATATTCATGGTGAAGAATTGTGTTGGAGGTATTGATTCAAGTTGAATAAATGCATGAACGTTACTTAAACAAGTTTATATGTCAAGGATTTGGACACATTACCACCTTCTTCTCTTCTAAAGATCATAAATGTCATCATATCCAAACTCATTTTGCCACCTTTTAATTTCCTTTTACCATTTAATCAACAATTAAGAAGATGCACTTTAAAATTATCATATGAACATGATCACGACTTAGAGAATACATAAAAAATGACAACCGATAATTCATCATCTTCTAGGACATTAAAATTAAAGTTCTTGAAAGCTCCAATAGTTAAATACAATATGATCCTAACCATTCTCCACAAATTTTGAACATACATCGACCAATTCAAGATAAAGGAGCATTTATGCCTTCTCCAATCTTGATGTAATGGTTCTTACATTCATTGATTAACCAATTAGATGCTAACTTTCCATGGGAATAGGTCAACACATCAACGAATGAATGAAATATGGACCAAGACATAAATATGATTATTTTTAAATCTCTTTAACAAATGACAACTCTAAAGGTTAAAGGGGAGAAATTTGAGAATTTTTTAAAATTGTAGCTTAACCAACAAATAGTCTAGCAAGAATGATAGAACAAAATATGTAGTTGTAGAAAGAACAAATTCAAAACAAAGATGGAACTTCTCATTAATTACAATAATATAGGCTTCCTCAAAGCATAAAGTAGAGGAAAAACATGAATAAAACCAAAAAAATAAGAATTATAGCTTAATTAGCTTACACACTAAGAAAATAAGCTTTATCGAAAAAAGCATGGATAAAAACAAAAAAGTATTCTAAGTTTTATTTTCTAACACCCCCCTTAAGTCTAACTAAGGAGAAAAAAGCCTAAGAATAGGAAAGAGGAAAGAGGTAAAACCTAGTAGGAACAAAAACCACCCTCAAAATAAATCTACATCACAACAACTATGTTGTAGTATCCGTCATCCCATGAAGGTCTTGCAGAAAGTGAGATAGAAGAGACAATGGACCCCTCCACAAAATATAGTAAATGGTAGATGCTTAGAATTGGATGTAGAAGATGCTTCATGATCATGGAACAACATTCCTCCCTTTAAGAAGAAATAAAACCAAATATGCATGAATGCAATCTCTCAATTCCTAAAAGGAATATGTATGAAGAAAACACAAGATACTTGTCTTTGTAATCTGCTCAGTTGTCTCCATGCTAAAAGTTGTCATAACAAAATTAAGTAGTGCTGAATATGAAAAACCAAAATGTGATAAAGACCATTATAGATTATAGTCCAAAGACTCATATATCTTCCTAGAAGTCAAATAGATCTCCTGAGAATATTGTGTCAAAGTATCCACACTCATATCAAACTGTGAGGAATGATAATATAGAGAGTGAAGAAGAGGATAAGAAGGATCCCCCACAACAACTAAAGAAGAATCACCCTCTTCAAAAAGAATATTTATGTTGTCAATAGTGTCATCTATATTTCAAATAAGGGATTCTACAAAAAAAAATGGATATGTCAGGTGGAAATTGATCCCATTCAACTGAATCCAAAAGACATAAATGATCATGTCGCAAAGAATCATCAGAAGCTTTCAATGAAGCAGCATCAAATTTTGAAGAAGCAATAGTAGATGAGGTATCAACAAACCGATCATCCAAAAATGATGTGTTCTCACAAGTTCGGGCAATAGAAATCTCATTATCATCCATACAAGCTTGGTCTTCCAAGGAAACATCACTTTCAAATGAAGAACTGGTATCTCCATACAATTGTTGGATGATGGTCCAAGCAATGAAAGGGCACTTAGTGTGCTCTATACGATGTATAATATCCTCAAAAATAGTAAGACATATTATTCCATAGACCATGCCATTACTGTTTAACCATGCATTTTTCTACTCAAAGTTGATTGGCTCAAGAACATGTCCAAGGAGTTAGGGCAGTAGATCCTACTCAAGACAATGATTCTTTATCCCTTCTTTCCAAGATAAATAGTTCTCTAAGGTCATCTTGACAATAGAATGATGAAAATAATTACCAGAAGACATGATTAAGTCCATATAAATGAAACTTTATCTTAGCTCATGAATACACAAAATCAAGTAAGAGAAACCTTTCAAGACAAAGAAAATTTCTTTCCTTTTGAGTTCTAATCTTCCATACTTGTGAAAGAAATTTAATTTTTCTTTCTAGCACCTTAAGCTCTGATACCATGTAAAATTTTAGCTTAACCAACAAATAATCTAGCTAGAATGATAGAACAAAATATGCAACTATAGAAAGAAAATTTTACCACATAAGATGAAAAATGAAACTTCTCATTAATTACAATGAAAAGTTACAATAATATAGGCTTCTTGAAAGCACAAAGTAGAGGGAAAACAAGAGCAAAACTAAAAAAATAAGATGTATTCCTTAGTTAGCTTACACACTAAGAAAAGAAGCTTTATCCAAAAAAACATGGATAAAAACAAAAAAAATGCTAATTTTTATTTTCTAACAAATTTAATAGTTGGGAGATTGATAAAATCGAGGAATAGGACACATATAGCTTGAGTCTTGATCTATTATTAAAAATTGACTATGTAATGAGGCTTTGAGAGGGAGGTTTGTTTTTAATAAAACATGAAGAAACATTGCTGGTAAAAAATAGTAGTAGAACAAGAAATTAGATAGAAAAAAGAGAATGTGAATGGAAAAAAATAAAAAATGGATGGATAAGTAGGACATTAAAATAAGTGTCTACCCATGCATCAATGTAAAAATAAAAAAAAAGTATGTTCAAGAAAAATTCAAGGAAATAATATGGATGGGGAATCTTGGGAGGAAGGAGTACTAAATCGATTGCTTCAATTCCATACATGGCCATACTCAAAAGAATAACATAGGAATCATAATAAAATGGAAAGAAAAAATGTTAATTTCCCAAATAAGAACTAGTTCACACCAACTTAAATATGAAACTGGAAGATAGATGATATGTAAAGAAGAGTGGGCATATAGAAGATGTTGTTATTGCTTTCAAGGAGTGATGGAGACCAAATGATATTACATTATAGAGTTCTTTTTTGTGATGTAGAGCCAAACCAGACTCTAAGGTTTATTCGATGTAGTTTCCCCCCAGATTATTTCTACAAGGGTTTGGGGGCAGTGCCCTCAAGACGAGGTCAAGGAGCAACATCCCTTGCAAGGTCTTCAGGTAGCGCCCTAGGTGCACTCCCCATCATAGTACATGGTGGATTCAAGAAGCAACACCCTTGCGAGGGGTTTTGAGGGTAGCACCCTTGAAGCCAAAAATGACTCTACTATTATAAATGGTGTTGGCTACTATTTTCTTAGTGGATGACTTATTCTAGCCCTAATTTTGTAAGTGGCAAAAAGATTGTATAAAATAGCTTAGGGTTAGTGATTTCATAATGTATGATGATATTATAGACTCTTGTGGAATTATTGAGCTATAAGAGATTGCAGATTGTAATCACTAGATAATAATAATAGTGGACTTGTTGTTGGTCAATGTAGCCCAGGGATTGGGAAACTATGTTAAATCTTTGTGTCTTGGGTTCTCTTCTATGCAATTTATTATTTTTTGATATTGGTTATATTTTCATGTAACTGTTATTTCTATTCATGGTTAATCCTAATATTCTCAACCTACAAATAAATTTAGGAGAATTACACTAATACCTTAAGGGCTCATTTGGTTTCCAGAAAAAGACAAGAATTGGCATTTGTAATTTCTAAAAAAATCCAATATATTTTTTGGGTGCACAAAATTGAAATTGGAATTGAAAAATAAATAGAATCTGGTATCCCCATTTACCCTCAAATCCAAGATTTGGTCTTCCATATAAATAAGTGGAACTACTTCAATTCCCATTTTACTTCAATTTGCCAAAAACTTGGATTACATATGAATTGAAATGAAAAACTTTTGAAATTTTCTTTATATAATTTGATCACAAACTCTCATTTGTGTGGGAATGAACTTGTTTGCATTCACCAGTCGCTTTCATGCTATTATCAGAACTATTTTCTAGATTAGTTGGATTGTGCTCTTAACCCTTCTATTGCCCAATTCAAGTACAAAAATAGTTCTTGCAAACATTAAATCTAGGGCCTCACAAGAGGAGTCAGATTCATAAGTCACGAGCCGTCCCAAACAGAGGATGAAAGAGAAGGCATCAAATTTTTGGGGAGGGGAGAATGGAGGAGGAGGAAGAGGAGGCTTTGGATTCTTCTTAGTCTGGCTTGGGAGAGGGGATGAAGGAGAAGAAGGAGGTGTCACATGTTTTGGACACCATTAGGTTGGGGTGTGTGGACTTAACTCGAGATAAGTTCCCCAAAATATTGGATAGAGTGTCCTTCAATATAACAATTTCCTCCCTTGTTAGGGCTTTTTCCAAGGATAATGCTAACCCCTCAATTGTGTAGGATGTTACTATGGTGCAAGCGGATGACTTTCCTAGCGATATGTAGGAGGTCAACATGGAGATCAAGAAGAAGGTTGGTAATGAGGTGTGGGAAAGAATTCATGTAGTGGAAGAAAGAATGCGCTTGTTGACAAAGTTCACTGTCAAAGTGACACATGTTGTTGCCACCACACTTAACCTACTACAAGACACGGAGGGAGATCTACCAAAGGAGTACTCCAAAATGTTGTTTGACTTCCTTGCGAAAGATTGGGAAAACATCCTCTTGGGGAGGAAGGAGACTAAGAAGCCTTAATGGTTATCTCCTTTAGGTTTTCCATGTTGTTTTGTTGCTAGTTGTTGAATTGGGTTGGGTTTAAGGTTGTTATGCTTTTGTTCATATATTTATGTAGCTTTTCTAGTTTTAATATAGGTAGTATGTATGTCAGGCCTATTGATACTCTTTTAATTATGTTTCCGAACTATGTTTTTGTTATATTAAGTGGTAGGGGGTAGTTTTGGTTGTTGGTTTTCTACTGGTAGTTGGCCAGTTTGACTATTTAAGGGCCAAAGCCCAAGTTTTGGATAATTTTAATTCAAAAACATTAAATATCATGGGAAACCATAAGAAACTTGTTTGAAGAAGAAAAGATCACAGAGGTGGAAACTATCCTAACTGAATTGCATACTAGAAGATACAATCTACAAAGAGAAGAAGAGATCTAGTCAGTGAGACTCATAACATTTGGGTCCATTCATTCATTTCATAGATACCTATAGGTCCCATAGGTTGTTTGGCTTCATGGCCATAATTAAAAGGTTTCATTCATTAAATACCAATTAGGCTTGCAATTTTTGCTTTACAATACACATGATCCTAGGGTAAAATAAAATGACCTTTGTAGATTCTTGATAAGGGGAAATACCAGTGCCTATAATAGTGTCATAAGTTTTCATTCTTTATCTACCCTCACTCTCACTTTCAACTTATAGATGATCAAAAATGTGGTTGTTGGTTCCAAGCATAAGAATGAAATGAAATTAGAGCATTGTGTTGTGTATTTGAAGATTTTGTTATTTGATACCATGGAAATAATATCAATTGTGTTGTATATCTCTCTTGCTCTAGTATAGTACCCATATTACTCTTTGAATTCTCTTTACATTTCTAAGAATACCCTTTCATGAAACAATGCAAATCTATCAAATTGGAAAATATTTGAATTCACCTTGTTTCATAAGATCCAACGAAGGATTGAGATAGTTTGGTTCATTTTGGTTGTAATGAAGGAATTTTTTTTTGACTAATTTCACTTCATCTAAGTTAGGAATTGATCTTAAATCATTCTTCATGTGTGGCCTTCAATCATAGACTTGTAAAAATTCACATTGTGAAGACAATACACCTTAAGCACCATACAACAATTTTTAATCATATTTGAATATTTAACTTAAATTTTTTGCTCTTTTTTCTAGATTTTAATTAATTTCCATAAGGTTTTATTTTTTATTCAATATTTTAGAACTCATTCCTCATGATTTTCTCCAAAGTCTTAGTTTTGCATTTAGAATGTTTAAAATTCAAATTTTATAAGCCTTACATGGCACATACATGTCCAGATATGTGTTTGAACCAATCACAAAATTTTTTACCTCCTTTTCTTGAACCGCTTTGATTTGCCTATGTTATTTTTTAGACTTTCTTGTAGATATATTGCTATTGTTTGCACTAACAATAGAAATATTAACTATGAAGCAAATGCAGTGTGTCATTGATGTGATGATTTATTTTCCCTGGTAAAACCTACCTACTTTTTTCATTCTAAATTCGATATCAACTATACTTAGGGTTTTGTTAGCCTTATAAGGAATAATCCTCATAAACAACTTCAACTACACTTCTAGTTTAGTGTTGTCTGTCAAACCCTCGAATTGAGTTTATCCAAGGCTTACATCTAGTTATAGTCTCTCAAAATCCCAAAATGGATTGTGATTTAAAAATCTACTCTAGTAATTTAAGGGAAATGAATACTATAGATAAATAACTCTAAGTTGTTAGTTTGACCTCCTTCCACAAGACAACAAATTTTAGAGCAATCTCCAAAAATGGAATGATCCATTATACAAAACCAAAATAATTTGAACAAGAAAAATGATTCATAGTACTAATTTCCCAATATCTCAACTAACCCACAATCATATTTAATTTTAGTTTCCAAAGGTCTGGATATCCATTTTTCTGTCAATGAACTACACTTGCAACTTAATTATAGTTATTTTTTAATGCTTTGCATCTTTTGATTTTATTTTTTTGAAAATATAACTGATCATTCTAAATGGATTAAGATTTTTTCATGCCTATATATGTGTTGATGTAGTTCTAATGCTTTCAAAGAGCTCATTGTTCCCTTATTGTGGGATCAATATGGGTAACCATGTAAGCAATATTAACAAAATATATACATTCTAATGTATCTAGCCTCCTATTAAACTAGGCCCACACCAATCTTCAATAATAAATAGTGGCTTTAGTGCACCGGTTTATTTTTACAAAGAGAAGTTTGAAGAGGTCGATGCAACAAAGACTAGCCAAGAACATCGAAGTAGAATGGTTGTGATGTAGGGTTGATGCAAAGAATTCCCACAAACCCAAACCACCAACACGGATTCCTTATTTCAACTATTTTTCAAGATGTTTCTCCTTCATTAGTTCATCAATACATTTCCTTTTCCCAAGGTTTCTTAAACCCTATTCGAACTCCCCAATTTTCCTAAGATATGTTTACAAATCCATTTACATCTCTAATCCATTTAGTTTCCCAAAATTTCAATTAATGTCCCCTTGTCTATAATATATTTTTAGGATACTAGCTACACCAACTCTAATCTCACACCTTATTCTCAAACTAGGGATTCTATGGACTCTCTCAACACCTTTTCAAGTCCTTGACAACATTCCAAAGCCTTGGCAATACCTTGAACAAGAAATTTAATCATGTCAGTCCCAATTAACCTTTTGAATCAACATACATTTATTTTGATTCTTGACTGAGTCCTATCCTTTCCCAAAATATCTTCCAACAACTACCCTTTTAGAGACACTTATCTTAACCCCAAATTAACTTCTTAGACGTAACCAATACACTCTTGAATCCTCCCTAAGGAAAAACAATAATTTACTTTATTTTTTATAGTCATGAGTTTATTCATTGGGATAGTCATCTACCTGACTTTAACTTGGCCTTTCTTGAGTTTCCAACCACTTGGTAAGCACGAATACAATTCCTCACACATGTATCACACCAAAACATCTTTAATCTTGATTTATTAGTCATATATATGTGTGTGTGTGTGTGTGTGTGTGTGTGTGTGTGTGTGTGTGTGTGTGTGTGTGTACACACACATATATACATATACACACACGCGCGTGCGCGCATGCACACACACACACACACACACACACACACACACAAAATCTTGTTGTACACCAATAATTTTTGAGTCTAAGATAGAAGATAATGACTTGTCTTCCTTGAAACCACATGGAGAACCTTGAATGATTCCCTAAAACCTTTATGGTGTCAAATCAAATCATAGGATAAATACTACCTTATTTCCAAGTATGGAGATTGGATAGTCATAAAAGACTAGGCTTCTACATTTTTATTTTCTCACTCGTTACCCTAGGTGTGGTTTTACTAGTATTCACAAAAAACTCAAAAACTTTGACAAAACTAAATGAAATATAACCAAACTTGACTCAGAATGAAGGTATTTAATTATTCCAACACCCCATTAATAATTAAGGCATTAGGGAATCTACACAAAAGATAAATCAGATATTATATGATGTCTGCAAATAGAAAATGCAGAATGTTGACATATTTGATTGAATATGGATCCAAATCTCTTGTACATCAAACAACCATGACACTTAGAGGAATTTACATCACATTTATATCCTTCCTAACCCACTCTAAGTGGCCAACTAATTAAATGTCAAAATATTAAAAGTTTCAAAGATTTCTTAAAAGTTGTCAAGCAACTTTTCAAAAGGTACAGAGAACATCTTGCAATTTGTGGTTTTAGGGAAGTTCAAATCACATCTTCCATAATCTCTCACTTTTTGTCTAATCTAAGCCTTATCACCTAATAAATTTTTTCACAATCCTAATCCAAGGATTAAGAAATCCTAAACCAACGCCAAAGTCAACACAAGTCACATCCTTCCAATCCCTAACCATGTGAATTTAAGTCTTATTTAAATGCTCTTACATATCCCTTACACCTTTAACCATATTCTTAGACATTTTCCCCCTCTCACACTCCCCAAAATGGTCATAATCCTCAAGGTTTGTCCTTTGAATTTTAGACAAGATGTACCTTAATGGAAGATCTCCCCAAACCCTAACCTCCTCTTAAGTTTTTTCCCTGTGACACTTATCACAAGGCTATGAGTTTAAAGAAGCATAATCCACATGCTTTCCTCCAAATTCATCTTGGGCACTCCTTAAGCTTGCACATTGATTGTCCATTTGACCCTCTCCTTGCCTAAAAATTAAGCCCCCATTCCTTTACAGGTCATCCACCTTTTAATGAAAATTTATTTGTTGGAAGCATGAATGCTAATGATATTCCTATGGGGAATTATTATAGATATGTTACTATGATGATATGTTATATTCATTACTAAGTTTTTCATTGATGTCAACATAGCAGTCTTCTATGGTATTTGACAAAAGAACAACAGAAAGATCAAGTTGGTACGGATAGCTAGTTGAGCATTCTAAATATCTGAGGTTATGGGAGATACTTTTGAGTATCTAGTATATGCAGTTGATGTCAGAAGAAGAAATTATAAGTCTAGAAGAAGTTATGTAAGTTTTGGTGATGTCTATTTTGAGATAGATTTTACAGAGGCATGTTCTGGTAAACTTGTTATACCTCTTAGCAGACTTATTATTCTGAGAATCAAGGTTGGGAATGTGAAGAAGACAAGTTGATGATGGCATGGATAAGTTTAATCATCATAATAATATGTGTACTAAAAGATATTCAAGTTGCAAGACGGAAGATTAATGTTATCGCTAAGTGTAATGTGTTCTTAATGTGGTTCTATAATGATTAATTGAGGTATAACAACCAGCTCAGGGAATTGTTTTATGGACTTAGTATAAAGGAAGGATATTTTCCTTTATCATGAAGTATGGTATTGTATGGAATTTTATTGATGTGAAGTGATTGCAAGAAATAGAGAGAGTAGAATGCAAAGTTGAGTAGATTAGAGTGAAAGTGAAGGAAAATTCATTGCCAATGCTTTGTTGAGTGATCTGAGGTTTGATATTTAGATCCAAGGTTTGTGACCTAGTATACAAGGTTTGACAATGATTGGTTTAGTTGACAGAAAAAAGGAAAGAAGAACATTACAATAAATTTCATGTTTGAGTAGTGAGCTCTTCTTGTAATTGAAATTGCATGTTTGGGTAGTGGGCTCTTCTTACATACATTGTACCACAACTCCTAACAGGGTTGGAATCTCTTAACAGGGATTCAAAGTCTCCTAACAGGGACTCATATGTACTAAATTTTGTAATAGACTCCTAATAGGGTCCATCCTCTAACAAAGAATATTTATATTAGTACAACATCTTGTGGGCATCATTCCCACCGAGGTTTTCCCTCTGATCAAGAGTTTCTCTAGTCAACATATTTGGTGTAATTGTCTATGTGCATCTTATTATGGTTGTTGTTTACTTTGGTTGAATTGTTAAGTTTTTTTAAAGAATATTAATGTTTTAATTGTTGGATAACTGATTCACCCTCCCCCCTCTCTCAGTTATCTTGGTGGACTATTGTTTCTAACAATTAGTATCAGAGCATCAAGTCCTTAAAGGTAAAGCTTAATAGCTTTGGGAGATCAATGGTGAGTTAATTTAGAATAAATAGTCCTAAGTCTGATGGAGGAAATTTCAACACACAAAAGATGGAGCTTCTTGGTAAGAGATTAGAATTGTATACTGAGTTAAGCTTAGAGTTTCTGGATAGAGACACATGTAATGATAGATCCAAATCTGAAGAAGACATGAAGATCAAGGAAGGTATTGATCTAGTAACTATTGTTGATCAAAGGCTAACCATGAAAATGTAGAATTTATCACTAACAATGATTTTTAGAATGAACGAGAGCCAAGGAAGGAACAAATCTCAAAACTTTCAGTAGAGCCAAGAGTTGAGATAACAACTCCTACTTCGGGAAAGAATATGATAAAGAATCACCCATTCAAGCAGAAGAAGTAGAGTCGATGAAGAACTATGTTTGATATCTCAAGTTGAACCTAAGAATGAAGATGAAGCATGCAAAGATGATCATTAGAAACAAGCTATGAAAGAGGAATTGGATCAAATAAAAAAGAATGAGACATGGGAATCGGTCCCCAGACCAGTAGACAAGAATGTGATAGGAACTAAATGGGTGTTCAGGAACAAGATGAATAAACAGGGTAAAGTTGTAAGGAATAAGGCAAAATTGGTATATAAAGGTTGCTCATGGAAAGAAGGAATAGAATATGATGAGACCTATGCTCCAGTGGCTAGAATAGAAGCAATAAGATTATTCTTAGCCTATGCAGCACAAAATAAATTCAAAGTGTATCAAATGGATGCAAGTCAACATTTCTAAATGGAGAACTTGAAGAAGAAGTGTACATTGAGCAACCTAAAGCTTGTCATTTGACAAATGATAAGGACATAGTATGCAAATTGAAGAAAGCATTGTATGGCTTGAAGCAAGCACCTAGAATCTAGTATGCAAGGTTGGACAAGCATTTGACAAAGCTTGGATATAGCAAAGGTATGATAGATAGAATCTGTATTGGAAAGAAATTAATGATGGTTTGATGATTTTGGTAATATTTATTGATGATATCATATTTGGAGCAAATGATGATGCAAGTGAAAAATTTGCTGAAGAGATGAAGAAAGAATTTGAAATGAGTATGATAGGAGAAATGAAATATTTTCTAGGATTATAGATTGTACAGAATAAAGAAGGAATATTTATTTCTCAGAATAAGTACTTGAAGGATTTACTGAAAAGTTTTGGTTTGGAAAAATGTAAACCCATTGGAACACTTATAGTAATTGGACACAAGTTATCTACAAAGGATGAGACACCAATTTTTGAGTAGAAGAAGTACAAATCTATAAATCGAGGATGGCAATATTTGACTCATACAAGGCTAGATATAGAAAATGCAATTGGAATTGTTGCAAGATTCCAAGTTGATCCCAAAGAAGCACATTATGTAGTAGTCAAAAAGATATTAAGATATCTGAAAGGAACATTAGAGTTTAGATTGTGGTATGAAAGATCTAATGACATTACTCTAAAAGCTTATACTGATGTTGATTGGGCAGGCGGTATAGATGACATAAGAAGCACGAGTAGTTGAGCCTTCTTTCTGGGAGGAATATTAGTTTCTTGGTTAAGAAAGAAGTAGGATTGTACAACACAAAGTACAATGGAAGTAGAATATGTTGCAACCAAAAAAAATTGCAATCAAATTGTTTGGATGAAGCAAATGCTGAAGGATATAAGGATAAAAATCAATGAGCCTATTGTCATACATTGTGAAAACACAAGTACAGTAAATATGTCTAAGAATCTAGTGTTGCATTCAAAGAAAAATGACATTTCTATTAAGTATCACATGTTGAGAGAGAAAGTAGCAGAAAAGGAAATTGGATTGGAATATGTGAGCACTAAAGAGCAGATTGAAGATATATTCACTAAGCCTCTTCCCAAAAAGACTTTTGAGTATTTGTGAGGTATGCTAGGGGTTATGCCCCTTCCTACATCAGAGTAAATGATGCAAGAGTGTATCAGTCCAGTGTAATAGAGCACCATTATTGTTTGGATTGAATGTTGATGCTTCCTGTATGGGGGAGTATATGTGATGGACAGAGTCATCTAGAACTCTTGTTGGATTTTTTTTGAATAGTGTCTTTGGACAATTGAGCTAAGAAAGAATCAATTTTTGTAGAGTTTGATGGTTTCTAAAACCTTTGACATTGATGTCAATGGGGGAGAATTTTGGCATGAAAAACATCATGAGGAAAAAACATAATGAGAGAAGATCATGAGGAAGAACATCATGGGGAGAAGCAAAGACAAGTAAGAATAGGTACAACATATTCAAAGAAGTACAAAATGGAATGATAGTTTAACAAAAAGCACATTGAGGTATATCAATGGGGGAGAATGATTAATGAAGAGGATTTGAAAAAGAAGATTAACAGTCTTGTTGGTATTCTTGGAACTAGATGTTTTTCATCTGTGTTTCCATCAATGCCAAAGGGGGAGATTGTTGGAAGCATGAATGTTGATGATATTCATATGGGCCGAGGGGGGTATTGTAGATATGTTACATTCGTGACTGAGTTTGTCATTGATGTCAACATAACAGTCTTCTATGGTATTTGACAAAAGAACAAAAGAAAGATAAAGTTAGTACATATGGCTAGTTGAGCATTCTAACTATTCAAGGTTATGACAGATACTTTTGAGTATCTACTGTATGCAGTTAATGTCAAAAGAAGAAATGATAAGTTTGGAAGAAGTTGTGTAAGTTTTGGTGATGTCTATTCTAAGATAGAGTTTACAGAGGCATGTTCTAGTAAACTTGTTATATCTCTTAGCAGAATTATTATTCTGAGGATTGAGGTTGAGGATGTGAAGAAGACATGTTGTGATGACATGGATAAGTTTTATCATCATAATATTATGTGTACAAAAAGATATTCAAGTTGCAAGGTGGAAGATTAATGTTATTGCTAAGTGTAACATGTTCTTAATGTGGTCCTATAATGATTAATTGAGAAGGTCTAACAACCAAGTCATGGAATTCTTTGATGGACTTGGTATAAATAAAGGACATTATCCTTTATAATGAAGTATGGTCTTGTATGGAATTGTATTGATGCGAAGTGATTGCAAGCAATAGAGAGAGCAGAATGTGAAGTTGAGCAAAATAGAGCAAAAGTGAAGGAAACTTCATTACCAAGGTTATACTAAGTGATCCGAGGTTTGATATTTGGATCCAAGCTTCATAACTTAGTCTATAAGGTCTAACAGTGATTGGCTCAGTTGAAAAAATAAAGGAAAGAAGAACATAACATTAAATTGCATGTTTGAGCAATGAGCTCTTCTTGTAGTTAAAATTGCATGTTTGGGCAGTGGGCTCTTCTTGCATACATTGTAGCACAACTCCTAATAGGGATTCAAAGTCTCCTAACAGGGACTCATATGTACTAAATGTTGTAATAGACTCCTAACAGGGTCCATCCTCTAACAAGGAATATTTATATTAGTACATCATCTTGTGGGCATCATTCCCATAGGGGTATTCCCTTTGATCAAGGGTTTCCCTAGTCAACATATCTGGTGTAATTGTCTATGCACATCTTATTATAGTTGTTGTTTACTTTGGTTGAATGGTTAGGTTTATTTTAAGAAGATAAATGTTTTAATTATTGGATAATTGATTCACCCCCACCCCCAACTCAGTTATCTTGGTGGACTATTATTTCTAACATTATCATGCTCTTTTGAGAATCAAATCCATAGCTAAGAAACAACCTAATTCCAAACTATATTGAATTCAATCCATTTGCATATATATTGGGCACACATTCAATCTCTTGGACATTTTTTTACATCAAGAAGGATTCTTGGGTGTCATTTGATTTGCATTCTCGTGTATGTTGATTTATTTTTCTTCTCATGTATGTTGTAATTCATTAGTCTGTTGAATGATTCAACTTGTTCTTGCATTCATTTACACACTAGTTTTTATTGTATACAACATTGAGAAAGAATTTTTGAATTCATAAGAATTATAAATAATACAAACTTGAAATAAATGTAATCAATGCTTGCATGGAAGAAATGCCAACTAGAACTTGGTTGTAGCATTATATATATATATATATATATATATATATATATATATATATATATATATATATATATATATATATATAATGGCTAAAGAAGAAAATGTGTCGTCATCTTTTGACAATATTTATTGCTCACAATGTTTTTTTCCATTTCCACAAAAAATTGCAATGTGTAAGAATTTGTAATTTTGTTAAATAAAATTTCATCTGAAGTTAACTAAACCTTACTCGTGTGTGTGTGTGTGTGTGTGTGTGTGTGTGTGTGTGTGTGTGTGTGTGTAATGGCTAAAGAAGAAAATATGTCATCATCTCTTGACAATATCTATTGCTCAAAATTTTTTCTTCCATTTCCACTAAAAATTGTAACGTGTAAGAATTAGTTATTTTTTAAAATAAAATTTCATGTGAAGTTTCCTAAACCTTACTTATGCAATGGAAAATTGTTATGCAAATTCAAATCAGAAGATTTAACAAAATGAGATGGTCACAAACTAGGGATAGCTCAAGAGCACATCCAAATCCTTTTCCTTTTAAAATTTTATTTTTCACTTGAATCTACTTCATCTTGCTGCCAAATGTGTCTTGCATGTTGGAAATAGTTGATGTTGTTTTTTTGACCCGTTCATTCATCTATATGCCACTAGTTTCCATACCTAAAAAACTATTGCATGAAGCTTATTCAAATAGATTGGTTTGAAGCATCACATCCATTTTGAGTGATTTCATATGATGAGAGGATCATGATATAGACCAACACTTGCACCTTTGAAGGGTGCAAGGGTTAAGCTGATAGTCATGTATGTCTTTTATAATGTTCTTAAATGGTTATTATTTTGTTTATGCTTATAATTAAGTTTGCTAGTTCAAGTAAAATTCTCTATAAAACATTTCCATCTTTATTAAGGGGTGAATTTTAGTGAAATAGATATAAAATATTGATACTAAGCTATATTTCTGGATCTCTATCTCTCTTTATTTCTACATCAATAAGTTTCTTTATAATTCAAAGACTTTGTACTAAACTCCCCCCAACCTTTATATCTTGTTTTCTCACACACATAGACACTCATTTCTCTCCCACTATCTCCATATTATCTCCCCTCTTTGTATTAAACCTCTGTATATATTCTAATTTCTATGATTATATTTGATATGTTCTATATAGATATCTAGCTATTTTTTTATTCATTTATCACTTCATAGATCATTATCATTCTACCTCTTCATCGTGTAGTGCCTGCCCCTAGTCTACATTTTTCTAGTTACATTCCTGATATCATTGCCAAACTCTTTTAGGCCAAGTTTTAAGTTTGATAATTAGAGGCATTATCTTGAGATTATTAGATGTTTTTTTACACTCAGTTTATTATATGATGAGATTACTTGGTACTCTATATTTCAGGCATGTATGATGATTATTCAATGTTTTTAGTTATCGATGATGATTAGTTAGATGGTTTATTATCACATGTGCTTTCTTATGGATACTTACCCCATACTGCATGTGTATGGTGTGTGTGTTTGTTTTCTTTATGTATGGTGTTTCTGATGTGGTTAAGGAAGGGAGTCATAGTCACCTGCTAGTCAGGATCTACAGAATGCACCACTTCCTGCCATTGTCTGTTTAGCTTAGAATATTGTGTTTGTACATGCGTGGATTTTATGCAGGTTGCAGGTACTGGGTATCGACTTCCCTGAATCGCCAGGATGAGCGTACCCTATCGCATTATCTCAACGGTAAGAGAGGGGAGATAAACTCTTAAGTCCAAATCCTAAACCCTTTAGCCAATTGTCCTAATTGATAATTAGGACAAGTATCTGAGTTAAGTACCCTCGGAATGCATCAAATGATGTAATTTCATGATTATAACCCTTTTTGTTTGATTTAGTATGTGTTTTCCTATGATGGGTTTTCGTATGTTGCTTTATGAGTTCTTGATGTATTTTCTATTAATTAAGTCTAATTAAAAAGATTAATTAATGATTTAATTTAATGGAAAATTATTATGACATTTTCATATTTAATTAATTGAGAAATTAATTAAATAAAAGAATTTAAATTGGAGATAAAAGTTTAAAGATAAATTTAGAACACGATAATATTTATTTTATTTAATAATAATATATTAGAGTTCATTTTTTAAAAATAAATACTAAATAGTATTGTTATTTAAATTAATTAAATATTTTATTAATTAAGTTTCTAAAATAAATTAAAAGTTGAAAGATATTAAATTAATAAAGTTCTAGATCGCATGATGCGAGCGTGAGTTGAAAATAAAAGAAATTAATTAAAAAGATAAAATAAGTGAAAATAATAATGTTATTTTAATTTCATAAAGTGCACATGAGATTAAAGTAATAAATTAATTGAAAATAGAAGTCAAGTGGAATATTAAATAAAGTTATTTAATAATTCAACTTAATGTGCATGAAAAGATGAATGCAAAATAAAAGAAAAGATAATAAAAGTTAATTTTGAGTTAACTCAGTTGAGCAAAGAGTCTTCTCGGGTGAATGCACAATTAGTGCCCTGATTTGAGGAGAAAACTTCTTATCACAACTTTGGGGTTCATTTTTGGGGGGAGACGAATTTGGACAGGAATTTTTGGGAGACAACTTTTGGAAGCGAATTTCAGAAAGCTAATTCCAAGAAAGATTTTCGGAAGAAGATTATTGAAGAGGAGCGAATTCTCTTACAGTTCCTGGGGATTGCATAATAGCATCAGGATCAGATAGGGTCTTGTGTTTTGATCGTCGATTAAATATGCAATTATCCTTTCCTGTCTTTTTCGTGCCTGTGGATTGTATAACTAAATTCTCTGTGATGAAAGCTTAAATATTTTGATATTGTAAATTATTAAATACTTGTCAATATATTCAACATACGTAAAAAATTAGAAGAGTGGTCAAGAATTCTTATTTGATAGATTAAAGAAATTTGAATTTAATCGGGGAAGGGTTAAATTTTAAACTTATAAATGAAAATTGTAGATTGAAATTTGAATGGTTAATATTATTTTCTCTATCAGAATATATTTGTGAATGTTTATAAAAAAAAATAAATATATATATATATATATATATATAAACATATATTACTAAAATCTAATTAAGTGAGAATTGTTTTTGATAAACAAAACTATTTCTCTTAAAGAGGGCGATTTTAAAATTAAGTTTTGAAGTTCTTTAAAAAAAAAAAAAAAAACAAAATAATAAAAAAATATATATATATGTTGAAGGTATGGGGGGGGAGGGATTTACCCCGTGCCCCACCCCCTTGTTGCCGTCGGCGACCAGTACTCTGCGTCGTAGGTACTGCAATGGCAGGGTACTTTGTACTCGGTCGTCGCAGGCCCTGCGAAGCAGGTACTACGGCTTTGAAGCCGACAACCTTTTTAAAAAGGCTTTCCTTTTTAATTTTATTTTGTTTCTTTTTGCGTGCATCTCAAAACATAATTATTTTATGGAATTTTAAATAATATTAAATTCATAATATTAATTATTAATAATTTTATTAATAAATTTATATTATTATTAAATCAAATTTTATTATTAAGTTATATTATTAATTAATAATTAAATAAATTATTAATTCATGAATAATAGTTAAATGAATTATTAGTTAATTTAATTATATTTGATTTAATTAAAGATTAATCCTAAACTATTTTAAGATAGTAAATTTAATATTAAGGATAACCTTATATGTATTTTTGAGCCAACCAATTAATGGGTTGATTTGTAAATTAAGCGGAGAATCTCATGTACTTAGAATGTACTTTGAAACGCAAACTGAACTTTACTGTTAACCCTGTTATGTTTTTTTGAAAATCAATCCAAACTATGAACTGTATTGTTTTGTTTATGTTATCTATGTTTTGGAGTTGATTAGATGTTGACCAGTCTTAGGATGTTACCAGAGGTTCGAGAGTTGTGCGATTGTGATGTTATGGTGAGTTGTTCTCGATCTTTATACCTGACCTTGGTAATGTGATGCTATGCTTTATTATGGATGCCTTTACTGGTTGTTATTGCTTTCCAATTTCCTTGTGTGAAGCTGAGGTGTTTTTAAGTGAATTGTTCTTGGTGATGTCACGTGACATGTTTTGACTTGACCATTTTGGAGTCTTCGATCAGTATTGTGATCTATTATTGGGATACTTGTTGGTTGCTTGTTGCAGAACCATTAGATGTTGTGACTTATTATTGATGCATTCAGTTGCTGATGATCATTATGATTATCATTTGATGCTTTCTAGTCACTTGTATAGGGCTGAGGTGATATTTGTGATTTGTGATTTCATGAGCCTAGGGTAGGTTATCTATGTGTAGTGTCGGGAAGTGGCTTGCGATGGGGGCCGGGGCCTTAAGTGGCTACCAGGGTAACTCATTGTAAGTTGTTTTAATAAGTGAAAACATATCACCTAAATACTGACTTAAATGAATCTAATAAGATAACTGTATGTTCTCTCCCATGCCTTGAGTGCTAGTACATACTAGGATGGGGTAGAGAGAACACTTGGTTGCAACCTTGCATTCCGTAGTGTGCCTCGTCAGTACGAGAGGATACTAGTGGCCGCAGGATCACAGGGGACCCGAGATTCCTAAGGGATTACTCGGGTAACTTTCGACGTGACTTTTTGCGATGACACTTTCCCGCTTGCATGGTAGATTTCCTACGTGTCTTTGTGTGCCTCTGGGTTTAGATGTCAATCTATTTTTAGGAACCTTTGAGTTAGTATACTTATAGGATTTCCTGGACTTAGAGAGTATTGATGTTACATGTTTTGTTTCCATTGGGACTTGAGACTATCTCCTCAACGCAGTGGGAGTGGACCATTTAGGTTCCACATGGTCGGGTGGTAGTGTTTTTTAATCTTACCATTGAGATCCGTCCGAGACACTATGGCTAGAGTATTACTGTTGGCATATACCTTCATTCTGTTCATGGATCATTATGATAGATGGTTATATTACATGTTGGATGTAGTATCATTTTATGATGTATGTATATCACTTGATGTATGGATTTATTATGTATGATGAATGATTTCTTTTATTTATTGCACGTGTATCATGGATCCAAAGAGGATGATGTATATTTATCTTGTTTATGTATATTCTTTTAAGCCTTTCATACCCTGTGACATGTACAGTGGATGAATGAGCATTCCGAATTAATTTGCCAAGAGGCATTCAGAACAATTGTATATTTTATGAACATTGGAATTTTCATTATTCCTTCATATGGATGTATTAAATGATGGACTTGGTTTTAGATTAGATTTTACATGTGATTCAATGTCATGGGATCTTTAAGGAATGCAACCTGTTATGTATGTTATTGCTTCCGCTACTTTGTGTTTGATGTGTATGTTATACTTTCTTTCTTTTAAAAGAAAAAAGCTATCAAACTTAGTCAAACTTTAGGTTATTTCTTTTGGATCCCTTGGCGAGGCGTTACACATCGTTTCCCTCTCATCTCTCCTCTTATTTTTTCTTCCTCTTCCACTCCCTTCACATCTATCTCGCTTAAACACATAGACACACACCTCTCTCTCTCTCTCTCTCTCTCTCTCTCTCTCTCTCTCTCTCTCTCATTCATATCTCTATCAATATTTACACCTTTCTATCTCTCATTATCCCTCTTTGTCTTATTAATATTACTTGTCTCCCCCCTTCCCTATATCTCCTTATCCAAATATAATTTTCTATATAAAATGGACAAACAAGCTTTTTGACATTAATCATTAAAAATTGGTTGAATCTTATCATATCTATTGCTTCCTCTCCATCTCACCCTATATATCTATATCTCCATTTCTCCTTTTTTATTGTTATATCTCTCTATCTTAACCTGTCCCTGAACCTCTCTTCATCTATATATATATACAATTGAATGATTTCAAAAATGATTAGACTACCTATCAGATTTTAAACCAAAGAAGAAATATTAGTGGGCAATATAGTAGGATCACAATCTTATGAACATGTACCTTTCTATCTCTCATTATCCCTCTTTTTCTTATAAGATTGTGATCCTACTATATTTCTAAATATACTTCCTATATAATGAAGTTGTACATGTTCTTCTAACAATATTGAGTCTATGAAGTTGTACGTTGACATTACTTGATCTTACATTTGTAAGAACTTTAAGTTTACACACATTACCATTTGATTAAGATCTTTATAATAATTATTTTTTCATATTGGATAGAGAATTCAAAGAATTATTTCCCTCATACAAATATGACTATTATTTAATCATCAAGAAAAAATAAAATTTAAGTATAAATTTTTTAATATTCTAATTATCATTTTAAAAAATTGATATAGAAAATAAAATTAATAAGAATTTTCTATCAACTACATCCACTCATAATCAATAGTTTTTTATCTCAACGCTTCTCACTAATTCTATACTTAATATTGATCACACCAATTATGTATTGTACTTTGAAATTGACCACTTACCCTAATAGAACTAAAGTACATTTATAAAAAATAAAATCACTTCCCACTTGAAATCCTCCATTATATAACTTTCCTCACAACTACTATATTTACTCTCTTACTTTGTAAAACACTCACCCCATTTGATAAAACCTTGTACTTAAAGGGCACCTCAAATATGGAAAGTGAGTAGGAATTATGTAAAATTATAATTTCCTAAACTAAAATTTCATTTGGTAAGACCATTTTCCATTCAATAGACAAACGTTTTGAAATGGTAAACCGCCATTAAAACAAACATGGGTATTTAATTTAATCACTTGCAAATAGTATTGGTTTTATTGCAGGGCATTGTAAAGTAGAATCACATGTGGAGATGGGTATTATCATTACCAAGCTTAATATGTCATCAGTAGTCTTTCTAAAGATAAAAATATATAACTAAAAGCAGATGTCCTTATGGAATGGAAGGTGATGCATTAGCTTATCAATTATTTAGGGTTGTATGATTCAACAAAAATAAATTAAAAGCCCCACTTTTGGATAGTAAGGAAACACACCAGTGAATGCCAACGTATGACACAATCTAGACTTTGACCTT
The DNA here is from genome assembly GCA_028749045.1 of Cupressus sempervirens. Taxonomy (NCBI): domain Eukaryota; kingdom Viridiplantae; phylum Streptophyta; class Pinopsida; order Cupressales; family Cupressaceae; genus Cupressus; species Cupressus sempervirens. The sequence goes on from CM053785.1 coordinate 487,737,569, forward strand.
CAACCCCTGCCATACACATGCATTCTCAACTTGTGTGCCATCCCCCATTTCCATGTTGTTTTCTAGTTTTGGAGGTGCTGACAATTCAAAATTTTCTACCATTTTCTATTTCCCTAGCGTCCAACAACATTGGAAACTCAGAAAATTCTGATGCAAGTCTCCTAGGGAAAAAGCCTATTAGCTTAAATATAAAAAAACTTTTATTTGTCTACATGTTTTGGGACAATGCTTAGTACAGGGGGCATATGATTTATTCTTATCTTTTAGATATTTTTTATATGATCTAAATAAATTAGTGTTTATATTTTGTGTTAATTAGGTATATAATCTATACCTTTAGGTGGTTTATGCAGAAATATTGTCTAGTAAGGGTTATTAAAGTTAGTTAATATGGTAGGTAGATAATTTGATTGAGAAGTTATTCATTATTTTATAAACAAGGTTTTACCTTTTTCTAGGAAATAAATTATTTTCAAGTAATTTTTTAGATATATAGAATATAATATTATGTACTCTTATATCATCATTTTGGATATGTAGGTTAAATCACTATGTTCATGGTGTGGGTGATCGCATTGTTCCATGTATAAATTATGTCTATTAGAGTTGGTTTATGTAAAATTTTCAAGGGCTCTTTTATGAATTTTAAACATATTAAGTGGTGATGCAACATCTAAGTTATTGGTGCACTGTGACATATTTGGGCATCAAGTTACATTCTCACCTTACAATCTAGTGAGTGTATGACTTGACATAGATAAAAAAGTGTCTCTCTCATTGAAACCTAGATTCTTGTAATGTATATTCAAAACAATGAGGTCATTGATAAGAGGACATTATTAAAAATGTATAATATTTATCCCAGTAAGAAGAGATGCATATTATTTTACTACACATCTTGATTCTAATGACACTTGTGGCTATCTAACATATTAAACCTCATCATAGATAAGGGCAATTAAAAAAATACAAGTGTTCCATTCATAAGGAATTCTTTTTAGTTTGTTGTTTAGATTGCCACATTAACTGGGTCAGTTTTAGGCTCTGATATGATAAATAAAAAAGATAAATTATAGAATATATTAAATTTTTTATTTTTAAAAATTCAAATCCTCTAAATTTTTTGGAACAACTTACTAACTTCTAAATTTTAAACAAACCAAAAAACCTAGTAAATATGCATGTCAATACATTTACTACTACGTTATAGCTAACAAACTACTTTTGACTTTTTACCTTTTCACTGCACCTACTGCACAATAATGAAAAGGTAATTTAGATTTCACTCCCCATAACAATATTTCATTGCAAATTTTTTTTTTTTTCTATACATAATATTGATTTGGTAATTGATGTACGCACATGCTATGCCAACGAATATCACTATGAACATAACAATTGTGTTGGGCTTACCATATGTACCAATAAATTATGTTTTTTCTTAGTCATTTCCTCCATTGAAAAAGGTTTTTATCTTGGTGAACAAAATAGTTTTTGAAGGCCCTACCATATGTACCAATATGATATAGTTTTGCTTCATAGTATGTGGGCATTTTCTATTAAGACAAGTTGTTGCCTTGGTGAAATTGAACAATATTGATAGTATTTACAGATCTTTGTCAACCTTGTACCACTTATTTTACACCATGTCTTACTCCTCTTTGTTTTTATTCATTACTAGTTTTAGTTAGACCTACTGTAACATGCCAAAAAATGGAGTAGAGTCAAATATCATACTATTAGTAATCGAGATTTAACAATTTTGGGATTCATGACAAGTTCTGATATAGAGTTATATCATGTGATTTGTAAAAAAGATTTTTTTTTATATTTTCAAATATTTGGACAAATTGTAAATACTTTTTGGACAAACTTTTCATTTAACAAAAGAAAGTAACACTCACACTAGGCACAAGTAGTTTACTCACTCTCTTAAGGGATGTGTTTACAAATTTGAGACATGTCAGTTTTGCACTCCTTCTAGTTTTGACTATTATGCTATTGGATTGAAGACACAAAGAAGACAATAGTACAAAATAGTCCTACTAGGGATAGAGTAACTTAGTAGGATGAGTGTGATAGATGCAGATACAAGGAAAAAAATGAACAAACACATGTTATCCATAGAAACAAAATGGCTTGGTAGTCAAAATCTTTCCCATGTTGAGCACCCACAAGAACTAAAACATTTGAGGATTTTAAATGTCACTTATGCTTTATTACAAGAAGTCATTAATGTTGCATTCATGTTTTCATTTTGTGGGATACAAATGTTAGGTCTAAAATCTTTGGGTGATATAGTAAACTGCTTAGATCAATCCCTACACAAGTTAGGAAACCTTTAGAGGTGAACTGGGTGGAAAACTATCTAAAATTGTCAATTAAAGGTTTTTTTTTGATACCAACCTCATAAATGAGATTAAGACCTCTTGGTCATTGACATTTGAAATAACATAGTCTCACAATGTAAGTTTGAGGCAGCTCCACCCTATACACCAATCAACACATCCATGAATCAATCACTTCAATAACACGGATGAAGTTTGTGCATCTTCCAATACTTTGGTCTTGAGGAAGTGATGGGTATGCATTTATGTGTCTTATTATATATTTCTTATTCATATTTTCATCCAAATTTGTGTCATTCGATTCCCATTTATGCCACTAATTAGTAGATATTTGAAGTATATTGATAGAATGTAAGATAGAAAGTAATTACTAAAAAGTTCACCAATGTGTAGAAATTGATAGAAATTTAAATATATTTGGCACTACAGGAACTGAGCATGGATGACCAAGTGGTTATAGGATCTTCGGAGTGAATGGATCACTTGTGTACATATTATAGCTCTATTTCATTATCTTATTTTGGGTAGACATTTTGTTTTTTTATTCCTTGTTCTAGAGTGACTTTCAACAAAAATAATATACTATTATCATCATGTTTATTATGTAGTTGAAAGACTAGTGGCTTGTAGCCAAGATAGTGTTTATTTAACATAGATCAATGGCCTGCAACCATAACAATCTAATTCAACTATTTTTGGTATTTTAAAACACTATATAAGCATGTACATGATCGTATGAAGATATTAGAGATATACACCTATTGAGACGATGTTATAAATCATCTTTTTGGAATTTTTTTTGGATCAATTATGGATCAACTTTAGTAACTCTGTGTTAATCTTCTACTCACCAAGCAATTTGGAGGAAGGGCCCCCTCCTGGAAATCCTAGTGAGACTGTTTTAATTTATGTTTGAGTACATGTTTTATTAATTATTTCATTTGTTAATTGTAGAATGGAAATTGATTAAGTTTGCGTATAAATGTTCATGCTATATGATTAGTCATATTGTACTTATCCAAGGAATTAATTATTTATTGGGTTATTGGATTGTGTACTATATTGATCAATATTTCAAATCTTTGTTTTAGCAGAAGCCACTCACTTAAAACCCACATCCATTCCATTATTACTTGTCACCATTATCTACAAAGCTCCTCGTCATTATTCATCATTCCTAGTGAACTTCCCATCACACATTACTATCCAAACTTCTGACTGTCATCAAAAACTTCCTACCACAACCAAACTTCCTATAGTGAATAGAGTTTATCTTAAATCTTCATTATATCAGACTAATTTCCAATATTGATGTTTAATTGATTGGGAAAATTCATCAATTATAGTATTTAATGTTTAATTGTTAGGTGTGGGGTTATTTAATTAGTGTAAAGATATGCTTTAAGCAATTGTTTGGATTAAGTGAAAAAACATATTGTTTATGAATTCTTTCTTGGTTTTATTGTCTAACGTGTGAACTCTAATTTGATTAGTTAAAAGCCTCTTACTTTGATTTCTTATCATGTAAAATGTGCATTCATAACCACTTGATTTATTATCTTCATCCCTTGAGCAAATAGTCATTATATATCTCACTAGTTTACAAATCCTGGATTGACACTCTTAGGGTATTTTGGTTCAACTATGTCCAGAAATAACACATCTAGGTAGACCCCAACTCTATCTTAACATTTTTGGCACCATTACTGGGGAGAGATATTAAAGGCATGAAATCATAATAGGTCAAGATAGGAATAGTGCATCCTTGAGAAGCCTTGAGAAATTGTTGACCTTGGTTAGGGTAGTACCTTTGGTTTGCACTGCAACCAATCATTTAGGTGCATGAATAGGACTAGAGATAGATGAGGTAGGTTTGTTAAGAAAGAGGTAGTAGGTATCTCAAAAATTCAAAAACCAAAAAAAGAGAAAGGTCCATTGACCATCAAAACTGAACCAAAGAATGAAGTTAGTTTACGACTACTTTGCAATCCACTTCCCCTAATATACCTTCTAAGAATTTTCAACAATTCAAATATTTATAAGAAGCTAGGTGTAGTAAACCTCCAAATCCACCATAACAACCTTTTTAAGATATTCTACACACCTTGGATAGTAGAAGTTTGGAAGGGATCATGGATGATAGTGTCAAAAATAACGTAGAAAGCAATGGTAATGCAATTGTTCAACACGATATGAGCTTTGAGTTTCCTATTCTGTCTCGTAAGGATAATGCCCCTATGAAGAATATCCCTCACTCAAAACTTCCTATATTTAGAGGGTTAACCTCTGAGGATCTTGATATGTTCCTATTTGAATTTGATGTCCTTGGTAATATCTATGATTATCAAAGTGATACACAAAAATTAAAGCTATTTCCAGCTACATTGAAAGATGTTGGGTTATGATAGTTTATGAGCCTTAGGGACTTTAGAGCATGGGACCAAATGAAAGATGCTTTTCTAGAAAAATATCAAGAGTAGAGTATGATCAAGGAAGTATGGGATGAAATCTTTTGCATGAATCAATGAGAAGATGAGTTAGTTGAAAATTTCTTAGAGCATTTTTCCTTTAGCTTACAATGTTCCAAATGCATTGATTTAACGAAAGACATTATCAAAATGTTCTTCCTAAGAGGGGTCCACAATGAAACCATGGATTATTTAAATTTGATTGGTAAAGGTGATATTTCTAAATTGTCCTTTGATGATATTTGTGATATATGCAAGAACTATTCACGGTCTCATAGATCTGTTCGTGGACACTCAAGTAATTTTTCCACTATGTAGGGTAATGCATTAGGTATCTCAAAGTGTGAAATTGATAACCTACTTGAAGACCTTAAAAGTTATTTATTAAATCATATGGGGAAGCAAATTGACACTTTGTGTAATTGCAGGAAACAAGAGGAAACATAAAACCTTGGCAGTATACAACCCAATGTGTCATAAGAAGCATGGACTGAAAGATTGCCCTTATAATCAGACTCATGTAGCATCCCTTGAGGAAGCTAGAAAAACTTTAACACTATGAAATTTTCCTAAAGGGATGGTTCCTATGGAGTATACTGAAGAAGTAGTTTACTTTATGGATCCACTATGCCAGTTCCCACCTAGAGGGTTCTCCAATGAACATTTTTCTGGGTTGTCTCAGCAATTTTCTAACCAAGGTCCATGGTATAGATGTTGGCAACAACCTCAACCCTATCCTCAATAGCCCCAAGTTTTTTAGCCTAGTACACAACCATGGCATTAGGCATGTAGGCCAAAATCTTTGTATCCACCTCCACAACCTTATACACAACCCTACTTCCACAAAAATCATTTCCTCTATCGCCAATAATAAGTCCCTATTAAGAATCTCAACAATTTCTTCCTATAATACCTCCATCTTCCTCAAATCCACCACAATCACCTAAACCTACATCCATGCTAACTCAACCAAATCCAAATCCTAATAATAAGCCTTCTCAACCACTTTATAATAATGAGGTCACAAATTTTCCTACCTATCCTATCAACATAGTTGAGTTGGATGGTGTAAAACTAAGATCTAAGAAGGCTCTTCAAGGAACTACTATCATAGAAGTCCATGATGAACCTAAAAAATAGTTAGAAAAAGAGCCTCCCTTTCCTAACCAATTCATCCCTAATTCAAAGCCTAAAGAGAAAACACATTTAGAGTTTGATATTTTAAATGAGTTGTGCAATTTTAATAGCCAAATTGCTCTTTTGCAGGCTCTTAAGGATATTTCAATATACAAAAAATAGTACCCAAGTTATGCACCCAACAAAAGAAAAAGAAGGAGGATCCAAAGACTATTCAAGTTATTAGATAAATGGTAGAGTTAATGTTGGGGAATGTAACCATTTCGAAATATGCAAATCCTAGGACCCTTGTCATACAAGTAAGTATTGGTAAAATTGTTATTCCTAACACACTTGTAGATATAGGTGCTATTATAAATGTGATGACCAATTAAACAAAAATCAAATTATCTTTGGATGGAATTAGACCTACTACTACAATGCTTCAAATAGCTAATCAATCCTTACTCAAATTAGAGGGGTTTATTGGAGATGTTGTTCTTTCCATTGACAATTGGGATTATCCAACTGATTTTATGATTTTGTAGCCAAAGGTTTTTATGATTTTGCAGCCAAAGGTTAAGTTAATTCTAAGAAGACCTTGGTTAGCAGTTGCTAATGCCCACATCAATTGTTAGTCAGATAACATGGTTATTTCTAATGGAGAACAAACAAAACAATTGACACTCTATCCCCTTGCTCAACCTTTGTTAGATACATAATATCCTATATAGGTTGATAGTAATCTAGAAGAGATTTCACTAGTCCTTACTATCAAACAAGCACAACACCTTGAGGAACCTAATGATGACAACATTTTGGTGAACTTTCTTCAGAATAGGTATGAGTCTAATGATATCCTAGAAACTATGATTTTTCCTTCTCATGCGACTATTGATTGTCCTTTTGGGAATTTTCTCGTAGTTGGAAACCCTTGGTCTATCCAACATTTTCTCATATTACACCAAATTTTTCCGCATCAAAGTTTGTATAGTCCATTATTATCTTTAGATAAATTGGAAACATCACTAAAACTCATTCTTAATGCTCCTACACCATTGGAACCTATGGATATCTTATCAGGTTGTACTCTCAATATTGACCCACAGTTAACACCTGCTCAGGTCAAAGATCTCATAGGTGTCCTTACAAAACATAAAGATGCATTTGCATGGGAATATCAAGACATGCAAGATATTCACCCAGACACTTGTACCCATCATATTTACATTGAAGAAGAAAGTTGCCCAGTTAGACAACCATAATGAAGACTCAATCCTATCTTGCACGATGTAGTCAAAGAAGAACTCCAAAAACTCTTGAATGTTGGTTCCATTTATCCTATCTTAGATAGCAAGTGGGTATCTCCTTTGGTTGTTGTTCCAAAGAAAAATGGTAAGTGGCATATTTGTGTTGATTACAGGGCTTTAAATAAGGCTATTAAGAAGGATCACTTTCCATTACCTGGTATTGATCAAGTTTTGGATACTTTTGTAGGGAAACAATTCTTCTGTTTCTTGGATGGATTTAGCGGGTACAATCAAGTCTACACTTCCCTAAATGATCAGGACAAGACCACCTTCACCTATCCATGGGGAACCTTCACATACAACATTCTTCCTTTTGGGCTATGCAATGCTCTTTCTATATTTCAATGAGCAGTATTAAGCATCTTTGTTAATCTAATTAATGATTGTGTAGAAGTTTATATGGATGATTTTATTGTCAATGGAAATACCTTTGAAGAAGCCAAAGATAACTTGGAGAAAGTACTTAAGATATCTATCAAGAATAACCTATCTCTAAGCCATGTGAAGTATCTTATGTTAATGACCGAGGGAATTATATTAGGCCACTTAATCTCCTCCAAAGGTATCCAAGTTGATCCCAAAAATATACAAATAATCTAGGACCTCCCTACACCTTCGACCCAAAAAGATGTTTGGAGTTTCCTTGGTCATGTTGGATATTATAGGAGGTTTATTCAAAACTTTGGTAAGGTTATTTCTCCTTTTTTTGCTCTACTAGTCAAAGATGTTGTCTTTACTTGGACCCCTAAGTGTCAAGAAGCCTTTGAGACTATTAAGAACAAACTTGTGTTACTCCCATTCTCAGAGGCCCTAATTGGGCACTGCTTTTCCATATTCACACCGATGCTTCTTATTTTTCAATGAGAGTTGTACTTAGACAAAGGGAAGATAACCTCTTCTATTCAATTTACTACATTAGCAAGAAATTCACTGGTACTGAGGTAAACTATATGGTAACTGAAAAATAATTTTTAGCTATTGTTATGCTATTAATAAATTTTGGCACTACATTACTTGTTATAAAATGTTTGTTCATACTGATCACTCAACAATTTGATTTTTAATGAATAAACCCATGGTAATTGGTAGGGTTATTAGATTTTTTATTTTATTACAAGAATTCGATGTCACTATACTTGATAAGCCTGGTTGAGAAAATATGGTTGCAAATTCCTTGTCAAGGTTATAAGAGTCGAATGATGAATCTATTCATGTTGATGATACGTTCCTTGACGAACACCTCTTTTCCATTTTTTCCAAGAGTCCATGGTATGCTAACGTCACCAACTACTTGGTTACATGCAAGTTTCTACCACACTTCTCTTTAGAGAATGTTAGAAATTGGTAGGCCTTAGTGGATAGTACACCTGGATCAATGATCTCCTCTTTCATATTGGAATTGATAACATCATGCATCAATGTATTCCTAAAAAGGATGTCTTTGATATTCTTTGCACTTGCCATATTCAACCTTGTGGAGGATACTTTTCTACTCAAAGGACAACTCAAAAGATTCTTACTGCAGGATATTACTAAGTTGTGCTCCATAAAGATTGCAAGTGTTATGTTCATTAATGTGATCAATGTTAGCGAATGGGTCATCCTACCTAATTTGATGAAATTCCACTCCATCCTCAACTCTCCATTGAACCTTTAGAGAAGTGGGGCCTTGATTTTGTGGGACCTATCAACCCACCTTTTAAAGGAAAGAATACATTCTTGTTTGTACTAATTATGTTACCAAATGGGTTGAAGAGGCTTCCCTTAGGCATGCCCATTATACCAAGGTTGTTGACTTCTGTACTCCAAGATTTTCACTTGCTTTGGTGTTCCACAGGAGATTACTATAGATAAAAGACCCAAGTTCACTTTAAATCTCATTGTCGCATTAGTCAAAGAGAATAAAATCTGCCACTAGAAATCGTCACCCTATTACCCTCAAGAAAATGGACAAGTAGAGGTCACCAATCGAGAACTGGAGAATATTCCTACCAAGACTATTATCATGTGGGCCTATCATACCATGTGGAAGACCACCACTGGTCTGACCCCTTATAAAATGGTCTTTGGTAAGAAGATTATTCTTCCTATTGAGTTTGAGATTAAGACTCTTCAAATGATACTTCAACTCGTTTTGAGTCTCTTTGATGCTCAACAGAAATACATAACACAACTCCACTCTTTGGATGAACTCCATCAAGAAGTACTCCTCCATACTAAACTTTTTCAAAATCAATGAGCACTGTGGCATGACAAAAAAAATCATCAATGTTCCTTCTAGCTAGGTAATTGGGTACTTTTGTATGATTCTCAGTTTCAATATTTCAAAAGTAAATTTTATACTTGATGGCTAGGTCCCTATGAATTTGCCCATGTCCTTGATAATGGTGTTATACATCTCTACACTATGGGCTCAGAACACCACACACTCCTCATTAACGGGCATCATCTTAAGTTATACGGGAAGCCTTTATCAAAGGAAGCTACCAAGGAATTCACCATGATCCCTTTTGGGATTCTTCACCTGTAAACTTCAAAAATCCAAAAAAAATTAAAAATTAAAAAAAGGAAAAAAAAAAATCATATATATATATATATATATCAACTGCTTCTTTTTTCTACAGGAACCAACCTCCTTCCCTCTTGTTTTGTGATAGGAACACTTGTCTCTTCATGTCACATTATCTACTCTTAGACCCTATTATTTTTTGGTTCATGTCGCTTCTCCATTCACCTATGACTTGAACTTGGCAATTCACACACATGTGCCCCTATTCCTTGTTTTGACAATCCCACTCTCTCTTGCCAAGTGCTCACATGTCTATGGATTTGCATCTTCCTTCAATCACTAGACCGCTAGTTGGGTTGTTTTTTGATGACATTATTATTACCATATCCTTCCAACATTTGCCATTATTTTCCTTCTATCCTTTACATTGGTGCGCACATGTTTCGATGCCATCTCACCATGTTGGGCTGTTGACTTAAGAAGTAGTTTCTTCCCTTACATTTTCTTTTAATGTATTTTATTTCTCTTATGCTTATGTGGCATCCTCAGGATGGTTTAACCCTTTCAGTTGGAGGGGAAAGTGGTACATGTCATCGACAACTTATGTCATTTTTTCCATGCCCTTAGTTATTATTGTTACATCATCTACCCCCATTAATTATCTATAGATATGAAGGAAAGATTTTCTCTTACCTTCCCATTATTACTTCCTACAGACGTACTTCCTTATTTTCACCCCTATCAAAACCTCTTCTACCATTTGTATTGTTATTTTCTTTAACCATTTTCAAAACCTCTTGCTCTATGTTTTCAGTAACCCTTGTTATTTGTGATAATGGGTGGCTATCATCTTCATAAGGAGCCAGATTCCCTCCACTATTTGTAAAATGTCAAGGAATTTTATAAAATGTTTGAACATTTTGGATGTTAAGGTATTGTGAATGGTTATGTGAATTAATTTCCAGTGATGAGGTTGTTGCAAGTTTTCTTTGACATTTATAGAGGGCCATGTCATTGTGCAAGGACTACAAATTATAGGTCAACTTGCAGATTATCATAGTTGTCTCTAGTCTTTCACAAAATGGGGATAATTATTTACCTATAGGATCTTCCAAGGTTATAGATTTGAAACCCCACAAGAAGTAATTTTTCCAAAGGGGAGAGTAAGTTGAAATGGCGCAAGGTCAAGGAATAATCCACAAATCATTGCCACAACCATGGGATGAAGTTGTTCCATTTTTTATTTAGTTCATTACATGTGGAGACTACTACAAGTATGTTTATGCTCACTATCTTTGTTTTCTACTAAACTTACAGTATCAGGTCCTTGTCAATCTTACTTATTATCTTTTGCATTCTTTACAGTGGTCATATTGCCAATATAAAGCAAGACATGTTGATTCTCTTGCCCACCATGGTTTGATAAAATTACTTATCATTTGTGCCCTTAAGTTTGCTCAGCCTACCCTAGTGTGTGAAAGATTCATTACCCTTACTAATGTAGATGACCTTGAATCACCTACTAGTGCAGAAGAACTTAAAGATAGCTCTTCTAAAAAGTGACCAGCAAAACCCTCACCCCCATCAAAATCTAAAAATTTGAAAATATTCAAAATACAAACCTTTAAGCAATCTTTTAACAAAAATTAGAAAACCCTACACCCTTATCCTATGGTTACTAGATTGAAACAAAACACTCTAGATAAACTATAGGAATTGGCCGACATAGCCCACTATGTTGAAGATATAGACATTATTAGTGTTCAAAAGTCCTCAAAGAAAGACAATCATCATTTAAGAGAAAAGAGGTCACAACATAGGCAAAATATGAAATAGGGTAAATTGAAACAAATGGCAGAGCAAGAGGAATTACCCTCTAAAAAAGAACAAGATACCGATAAGGAACAAGAAACATAAGAAGTTTAGGGAATTGAGGCAAATTTGGAAATTGATGAAGGCCAAGAAATTGACAAAGAATGAGAAATAGAAGAAGGGAAGCAAGAAGATGAAGGGAATAGGGAAACTAAACAAGAACATGAGGCTGAAGATATACAAGAAACATAAGAAGAACACGAGGTTGAGGACAAGAAGGAAGCTAAAGAAGAATTTGAAGAAAAAGACCCCAATAAAGGAGGAGATGATGTTCCAAGTACAATATAGGAAGAATCTACTAAGGACCCTGTCTCTGAAGAAGAGGCAAGACCTAAATCTCCTCTAGCAGCAAAAATTCTAGTAAAAATGTTACCAAATGCTTCCATTGAGAGGGTAATAGAAATAGCCAGTGGTATTCCCCTTGGTGATAAAATTCAATCAAAACAAACATAAGAACTTCCTCAATTAGATAAGGGTGTAATATAGGAAACAAAGTCTCCTCAAAATGACAATATACACATTATTACCATAACATCTCAACCAAGCCCTAATGATGATGCTTCAGGAACTCTTGAAGTTCTTGAGGCAATACAACATTTGTCTCCCAAATAACTGGTGAAAATCATCCACCAGCTTTAGAGATCTAATCCACATCTATAGACACATATACAAGAATTGTCTACACCCAAGTCTTCCATAGAAGACACTACAAGAGTCACAACAGTCTCTAGGAATCTAGTAGTCAAGTTCACTAACACTAGTTGTCCACCTAAAGTGCATGAGGACATGCTTGATCCTTCAGTTGGGAGAAAATGATGGATATGCATTTGTGTGCCTTTTCATATATTTCTTATGCATATTTTCATCTAACTTTGTGTCATTCCGTTCCCATTTATGCCACTAATTAGTAGAGATTTAAAGTATATTGATAGAATGTAAGATAGAAAGTGATTACTAAAAAGTCCACCAATATGTAGAAACTGATAGAATTTGGGATATATTTGGTGCTATAGGAACTGAGCATGGATGACCGAGTGGTTACAGGAGCTTTGGAGTGAATGAATCAGTTGTGTATATATTATAGCTCTATTTCATTATCTTATTTTGGGCAGACATTTTGTTTTTCTAGTCCTTGGTCTAGAGTGACTTTCGACCAAAACAATATTATATTATTATCATGTTTGTTATGATGTTGAAAGACTAGTGGCTTATGACCAAGATAGTTTTTATTTAACATAGATCAATGGCCTATGACCATAACAATCTGATTCAACTATTTTTGGTATTTCAAAATACTATATAAGCATGTACATGATCACATGAAGAAATCAGAGACATACACCTATTAAGACACTGTTATAAATCATCTTTTTGGATTATTATTTCAATCAATTCTGGATCTACTTTAGTAACTTTGTGCTAATCTTCTACTCACCAGGCAATCCAGAGGAAGGGCCTCCTCTTGGAAATCCAAGTGAGACTATTTTAATTAATGTTTGAGTGCATGTTTTGTTACTTATTTTATCCCTTACTTGTAGAATGGAAATTGATGAAGTGTGCATATAAATGTTCATGTTATATGATCATTCATGTTTTAATTATCTAAGGAATTAATTATTTATTGGGTTATAGGATTGTATACTTTATCGATCAGTATGTGAAATCTTTGTTTCAGCATAAGCCATTCACTTAAAACCCACGTCTATTCCATTATATTACCCATCACCATTATCTAAAAATCTCCCTATCATTACCCATCATTCCTCTTCCCATCACACATTACTATCTAGACTTATGACTGTCATCATGGACTTCCTACCTCAACCAAACTTCTTGTATCAAACAGAGTTTATCTTAAATCTTCATTATATCAGACTGATTTCCAATAGTAATTTTTAATTGATTGGGCATATTTATGGATTATAGTATTTAATGTTTAATTTTTAGGTGTGGGGTTATTTAATTAGTGTAAAGATATGCTTTAAGAAATTGTTTGGATTAAGTGAAAAATATATTGCTTATGAATTCTTTCTTGGTTTTATTGTTTAATGTGTGAACTCTGATTTGATTAGTTAAAAACCTCTTAGTTTGACTTCTTAGCATGTAAAACATGCATTCATAACCACTTGATTTATTATCTTTATCCCTTGAGAAAATAGTCATTATATCTCTCACTAGTTTACGAATCCTAGATTGACACTCTTAGGGTATTCTGATTCAATTATGTTTAGAAATAACACATCTAGGTACACCCCAACTTTACCCCTTATAGGAATTATGTTAACTATAGTGAGGTGGAAGTGTTTGTATTTGTACATTTTTAGTTGGGTCATTCCCAGGAGATTTTTTCCTCAACCAATAATCCTCTAAAAGTAAAACAAATAAATAAAAAGAGAAAATAAAGGAGATATGTGACAAGGGTCTAGATTTTTTATTCTCCTAAAAGGAGAAGAACATACTTTCCTTTCAAGATACTTCTTTCCAGAATCACCAGACATGGTTTATTCCAAAAGAAATGAGCTTAAATGTGACATGCACCTAAGTAGAACCATGCTCCTAATAAAAGAATAAACAAATAGAACAATATCTAGGCAACTTGTAAAACCACAATATTATTAGTTTCTCATCCTTGAACATGACAATATGTAGTCAGTAGTTTCATAATGGCTTTTTGGTTGAGGGACCTTACAAGTTAGCTTAAAGTAATCAAAATCTAGCACAAAAACTTGCAAAAGACAAAGTTGGCATGCTGAAAAGATAACACAGACCACTAGAAAACATATTGCATGGTGAAAATTTAAAAAATGACAGCCAAGAGGTGAAAAATAGCCTCTATTTTTGGTATGACATAACAGAGAGATGTCACTTCATCTAATTCTCATGTGATAATCTTCATCAAGTTGTATGATAAAACACACAGAGATGATAAAAGATTGTGAAGTGCACAATAAAAGTTTGTGAAGCACATGATAAAACCCAAAAAGGCACACAATAAACTATGAAAAAATTTATCACATGTAGTCTAGAGTTATGTTGTTGATACTTTATACTTGCTTTTTAGAAAAAAGTAATTAAAAACTTGAAATTATGAGACTAGAAATTGATTCCAGCCTCACAATAGGGGCCAAAAATGTGTGTGTGAAAATGTGCATAATAAGATAATAACCTACACTTTTATAAGCCAAATTATATCTAAGATTAAGATGAATCTAAATATATTATTCAATAAATCCTAGAAGGCGGCCTATAGCTTCCTACCTGTAACATGTAAGTCGTATGTTATTTTTCTCTTAGATTTCAACAAGCAGACCTTACAAGGTGAAGTATAGAATGAAATATTTGAAATAGGTATTGCAATTAAGTTTGAAAACTCTCAAGATCATTCCATAAATACAATGCAAGATATGCTAAATGAGATAAAAACTAGATAGAAATGTAATAGATTAAGATATAATGTTAAGCTAAATACATGCAAATCAAAGAAACTAATTAAGATGATAAAACTAAGAATTTAGATGCTAGAATGATCAAGAAATAAACTAACAAAATAGTAATATGCAAAATTAGGTTCCTTTGGGCTAAGGTAGAGGCCTCATTTTATAGATTTTAGAAAGTCATGTGAATGATCAAGATGCAAAGTTGAGAAATGGTGGAGATGTTTCCTTGTTTGATTCTTGCTCTCTTAATTTTAGCAACTTCAAAAAGATGTGCACTTTAAGTGTAGTTAATTTCTTATGCAATGATATAAAGCTGATATAGAAAAAAGAGAAAATTATTCTTGATCTTGGGCCACAATATGTCAAAGATAACTTTATCAAGGATGAGCTTATGAACACAATCCTTAGATGATGAGATCTTGTCTAGTTCCAAGTTCACATAGATCTCATGAGTGGGATGCAATTGTTCTCATTAATGCTCATGACCATCTACTTCAAACCTTTTAAGATTTTACTAACAAAAACTTGCATGAAGAGTAAGATGATATTATGCTTCAAAACCTTAGCTAAAACTAGACAGCCAATGAAGGTTCCAACCAAATCACCATTGGCTTGGAGGTTGTAGATAAAGTCAAAATATTTTTCTCCAAAAGATTTCATCACCCCTTTATGAGCTAGGTCATCCTTCGATCTATGGATACGAATCCACCTTTCAAGGGAAAGAGGTTGTGTGTAGGAGTTCTCACAATTAACCTTGAAGGAGAATGTATGCATGTTACACTACAACATTTGGGATCAAATTGTGATGGCAATTTGCAAGGACAGTGTAATTTGTGTTGATTTTCATGTTTTTTTCTTACAATTGTCCCTGATGATGTTGCAATACTAATGTTGGCATTATAATTGTGACACCCCATGACTATAAACAAAAAAAAAAAAAAAAAAAAAAAACACAACATAAATCATTCCCCATTTTTTTTGATTGTGAAGAGTTGTGTGGGAAAGGGGGTTAAGAGCTTTGAATGAGGGTGGAGAGTTGTGAACATTCACATGCCCTTCATTGTTGTGATCTCTACATTTTGTTGCGATCCCCTTGGTCTATGATTTTGTTGTTACGATCTTTGCAATTTGTTGTCATGACCTTGCGATCTCTACATTTCATTGTTGTGCCCTTGCTCTATGATTTGGTTGTCATGCCCTTATAATCTTTGCATTTCATTGTTGTGCCCTTGCTCTACGATTTCATTGTCATGCCATTGCTCTACGATTTTGTTGCCATGTTGTGTCCTTGTGATCTTCATGCCCTTGCTCTGCAATTTCATTGTTGTGCCCTAGCTCTACCATTTTCTTCAAGGGCTATGTAAATTTTTGTTTCTTTTCCTTCTAAACATGTCTCTCTCTATATTTCCTTCTATATATGTATATTAAGATATCTTTTTAAAGGTGCTTATTACATCTTAGCACAATAGAAAAATTGATCCAGTTGCATACATATTCTAGAATCCAAATAATAAAACAATAAAACTCAATCAACCTATGCTAAGTGACTTACCTCAAGATCCTCTAGAAAAATAATGCAGACCAGGAAAAAAGGGCAAAGTTTGCAAGAAATTTTATAAAAACACATTGTAGCAGATATTTTTAGAAAGAAACTAGCCATAACCCAGTAAATTGGGTCTAGCTGTTGATTAGTTGGGTTGATTACAAATTCCTATAGAACTGTCATTAGATTATGTACAATAAAATGAACAATTAGTTGTTCCCATCTAGCAGGATCAAATACAGTTTTCCATGGTATTTCTGCAAGCCATGCTATAGTATCATATTTCTGCAAGCCACATTTTGTATGAATATAACTCATAAAACCAATCAATTTCAAAATTTTCAGTCTCTTAAGGCCTCTTGCCCAATTGTTCATGTGTTTGCCTATGCTTCTATATTGTAAATATTATGCAATCATTATATTCTATGTAATTATCACTCCATATTTTATCCATCTCATGGGATGACCTCTCTATTGACACATTCAAACAAATGATTCATGCCTCCCTTCACTATGGTCCCTCTGCAAGCTTTCTCCATTCCATGTGAGTATGATGCCCTCTAGTTCCAATGTGATGCCTGCCAATTTTTGACTTTTGAATGAAAGTTTAAACAATCTTTTTAACAAATATCATGGTAGCATTCTATCAAATAGTTCACGAGCCTTGTCTATACTACCCAGTTGATGAGTTGTCACTAAGAAGTGATGTTAGATAAGAAGCTTTACATTTATTTTTGTTCCTCACATATCATTTTGTGGATACTGGCTTCATATCTAGTTTCTACAATCACCTTTGCATATGGATTATTTTGAAGCTAATTTGTATTTTGTTAATGCTCAATATTTCATGGCTTGGCATGAATCTATGTTCATCTAGTTTCTTTCTACATAATTTATTTTTCTATATATTGTCTCAAAACTTATGAATGTTAGAAAAAGGTTGGAATGAGGTTTTTTAAGTTAAAAACCTTTCTAGTTTTCTTTTGCTGGAAGAATATCGATATTTTGTTTATAGCCTCTGTATACATTGAAAGACAAATCAAAGAACAGTTGCCAATATAGTCTTGATTATACTCAAAAAGTAAATAGTGATGTAAAACCCCTACACCTTGTAGTTCATTATACTTCAACTTTTTGTGTATTAGATCCATGTTTATTTGGCTTAATTGTGAGAATTTCAGTCTTTACATAGTTTTCCATGTTATGGATTGTTCGTTAAATTATTGCAGAATTGGGTGCTACAGAACTAATCATGCATCGATAGTCTACATGGAGTCCTTATGACAACAATGGAGGGTAAGAGTGATGTCATTTTTTTGGGCACCTACTTCCCACATCATATCTTTATATTTTTCTGCTTTTCTTCACCAAATTTTCTTTTTTACTTCTTTGGCAACTATATACCAATGTCATGATCGACATTTTATAGAATATGTCTGTATACTTGACAAGTCTCTTCAATGATTAGCTAAAAAACATGTTTTTCTCTGTTGCTTTCTTTTATCCCCTTTTGTTAAGTTTACCATTTTCAAGTTTTGATTTTATTTATATTTATTTGGGTGAATGGTATTTCTTCATTTAATTGGATCTTGA
This sequence comes from Cupressus sempervirens, assembly GCA_028749045.1. Taxonomy (NCBI): domain Eukaryota; kingdom Viridiplantae; phylum Streptophyta; class Pinopsida; order Cupressales; family Cupressaceae; genus Cupressus; species Cupressus sempervirens. Next base: position 487,755,765 of record CM053785.1, read on the forward strand.
CTATTGATTATTTTTAAAAATCATTTTTTTAGATTGATTGCTTGTAGATTAATAGTTCCTTAGTGAGCTATTTTTGATGACCGGATAAAAATGGTACAAAGAATCCCTGGACCCAAGGTTGAAGTAGTCAGATCTATTCCCCGCAATGTATGGTGTGTGCCACGGTGCATCTTAATCTAGGGTCTACAATTAATTTAGGAAATATAATTTTAAGATTTGTAAACCTAAAGATTCTTTTCCAATTAGAAAAAATAAAATTTTTATTAATAAAAATAAAATGCTAATAAACTATTTTTAAAAATGAAAAAAAAAAGTAAAAACATTAGAAAGAAATTGTAAATATACAAAGTTGCATTAAAATTTTTAGTTAACAAAAATAATTTAGGAAATAGAATTTTAATAAGCCCAAAATATATTACAAACACAAATTTATTTTTGAGATCCCTTAAATCTTTTTACTATAAATAATCAGAGATTTTTTAATTTCTAAAATGTAAATTATATAATTGAATTTAAGTGAAATAAATGCATAGTATAATTATAGTCTCGTAACAACAACAAAAAAGATGATTTAGGATTAAAAAGAGGAGGGCTTTCACTCAGCTTTTTAGTAAGATTAATTTTAGATTAAAATTTTTATTCAGTCTTTTACTATAGATGTACTATTTGTGTATGCTTATCTAAAGCAGCATTGGCTTCTTTTTTGTTTTGTTTTTCTTTTGGTAGAACCGTGTGTTCAAGAAATTTGTCTTTTTTCTCTTTAATGAAGAAAATATTGTTTGTCATTATAATGCACACAGTTCAATGAGCTCCTTGCTAAGTTATTGAAAAAGCTTTAAATTTATTGCCAAGTAGAAGAACAATAATAGATAAATGATCTCCTTGATTTTTTATTGAATTAGAATTTTTTCTGCACTTTACATTTTTCATTTTTGTGCAAGGTGAAGAACTAATTTTTCTGCCTCATCTCTGTTGGGGTATTTGGAAAGAAAGGAATAATAGAATTTTTAGAAACAGAGAGGTTCCTGGATGGGTGTTTGGTCAGAATATTGTTAGAGCTTGTAAGGAGAATTTCAGATCTCTGAAAATATCTGATCAAACCTTTCCTATTGATAATCCTATGTTTCCTGGAAACCCTAAGACTCAAACTGATAACCCAAGATTGAATGTCACTTGGAGTTCTCCTCTGAATGGTTGGATTAAAGGAAACTTTGATGGTGCTGCTAAGGGAAATCCGGGGATTGTGAGTTGTGGAGGTGTGTTGAGAGATCATATGGGAATAGTTAAAGATTCTATAGCTATCCCTATAGGTCAGACTAATAGTCACATTGCTGAAGCTACAGTGGCCCTTTATACTATGAAAATTGTAGTGGATTTGGGATGTCCAAAATTATGGTTGGAAGGTGACTCTTTAAATATTATTAATATCCTTAATAATAAAAGTGCTATCTCATGGTCGATAGAGACCACTATCAAGGAGATTAAATACCTTATTCAAAAATTTGAAAAAGTTGTCATATCTCATACCTTTCGAGAGGCCAACGGTGCTACTGATTGGGTTGCCAACTATGTTGTCCTAACGGGGCAAAAGGTGAGGTGGACCAATGAATTAAATAATCAAGTTGATCTCAAATAAATTATTCATTATGAAGCTACTCATGCGAAGGTGGGTAAGATTTGAAAAGATTGGAAAGTTAATGATTTCGTGGAGTGATCAAATTATTGCTAGATTTTCATTCCCTATGAAGTACACTCAAATGAATGCGATGTGGTGTTTGCACGTTTCTCCAAACAAAGGTGTCTATTTTGGTGGGAAGAAAAATAGTTTTCTTTCTAACCCTCTCCTTCTATGTGTCTGGTTTTTCTGGTTTGAATGTGCTTACTGTTCTCTGCTGATGGGGGGCGAGCTGCGCAAACAAGAACCAAAAAATTGTGAGGCATGGAAAGCTCGCAAGGATGTTTGGAAAATTCTGCAGAAAGGAAAAGTGACTCGTTACATGGAGCGACTCAATGGTTTTAAGCCACACATCACTACAGCTTTCTTTAAGAACTGGTCTAATGAAAAAGTCACTCTCCATGGTGTGACTGTGAAACTTACGGAGGAGTTTATTGCTGAGATCACGGAGCTTCCTACGGTGGGCATAAAATTCACTAAGCAAACTAGTATTTCAAATGCAGCCTACAAAAAGTTTCCGAAAATGGAAGAAGAGGAGAAGCTTCTGGAAAAGAATGGCGATTTCTTTGATGCGAACCAGATAAAGGAGATCTAGAGGGATGTTCTCTGTTGCATCCGTGAGTATTTCATACTTGATGGAAGAAATAAAAGAGTTCATAAATGTCATTTTATTTTTTTAAAATCATTTCGGATATAAAGATAGAATATCTTTCCCCTTCTTTTTGCGGTTTTCTTTACTTAATAGTTTAGAAGCCCATAAGAAAAAGGAATCCAGACCCATTCTTCATGAAGGTCTGATCCTTCTTATTGAGGGATATTGTAAAAATAAGCGCATTGCCTCTACTCCCTCTAAGGACAAGAAGAAAGAACCCATTAAGAGTAAGAAGGGTGACTCTGTTAAAGGTAAAGAAAATGCAATGAATTTGAAATCCTTTGCCTCTCAAGTTCTTGAAGATGAGGAGTCTGAGACTGATAATTCAGAAAGCTGTGAGAATTGGAAACCTGAGGATGAGGATGATACTGAAACTGGAGAGTTAAGTTCTAATTTGGACGGGTATTCGAAGACTGAAGATAATAATGAAAAAGGAAAAGAGGAAAATAATAGTGAAGGTAACTTTGAACAGAGTAAATCTAATAATGAGGGCAACCAAGTTATTTCTAGTGGGGGTAATAAAGTGGAAGATAACACTGTTGGGAATCCTGTTGAGAAGAATAAGGAGGACCATATGGCTATTACTACTTCTCCTATTAATGGGATAGAGGAAGAAAAAAGGAAGGACTCTGCTCATCCTGAGGACTATGCTGAAATATCCCCGACAGGATATTTGCTTCTTAAACACCAAAATACTAAAACTTCAATGATTAGGCATTTTGTCAAACAGTTAGCAAACAGGCTTTGTTACCAATGTATGGTCTTATCTACTAAAATTATTCAAAACTGATCTACTACAGTTTGTCAAGTACTTGGGATGTATTCGCTAATTTGTATTGTCTCTAACAAATTCATAAAGTAACAATATAACCAACAATGTTATGGGAAGGATTCTCATTACAAACAGATCCTTCAAATTAATAACAATCCAATAGATGAAAATAGAACCCGAACTGGATATCTATATAGCATCGAAGGGAAAACCTGATTTGGTCATCAACCATAGTCGTCATGGAACTTGTCAGATTTATCCAAGTCTGCTTAACACAATTTGGAAGGAATGTCAATGCCGCCGACTGATTGCAATGACTGTTTGGGTCTGTGCAAACCTCTCCTAGCTGGCCGTATCTGTTATAGATTCTAAGTTGTCCCAGCTCAATAGCTATGCGTTTGTCTTTACCAACAATGTCTGGTCCCTGCTGCAGAATTGTGATAGTCGTATCATACGATATGTAACTTGCTGTGTAAAGACCCACGATGGATGTCAATTCTGCCGCCAGCTTGCTTCTTGCGTAAAACTGATATCACCACCCTTGGTTAGGAGGTCAACATGGTTTCTCTAATTTCGGTATCCACTTATTTATTCGCTCGCCTACCTGCCAGTCCTGCTATCCTGTGCGTTTTTAATTTATTTTAGATCGGCTTCTATATACAAATGGCACCCAAATTAATTTGAATCGGTTCCGCTTCCAGCTCGATTTCAAAGTGCCACAACCTTTAAGGAAATCGACAATGATATTTGGAACTGCCTTAGCGTCCTTCCACCTGCTGTAATATTGACTCCGAACTCATTTATTCTGACCCTTATCAAACACTATTTCTGCTAGCTCTTTTGACTTTGCTCAGGGATGATGCATCTCTTTTATTGCTGTAAATCAAGGAATATAAACCTTCAATGTTGTTGCTAGAAAAATGAGGGATGTTCGTCCTCAATCCTGGTTATCAAGAGAACAAGGGTAATTCGATCCTGTAGCTATATCTGTGTAGTGATCTGCTCATACCGCGTCCTTCTCTATAGAAGACTGAGATATCGCCTTACTCCTCTTGCCACTTGAAATTATAATAAATTTCAAACCTTGCTATCAGTCTCTAATGAATCCTCGAATCTGATGTCAACCAATATCCTGCAATAATTTGTGAGGATGTTGATTTTTTCCACTCTTACTGATCCAAACAATAAACAGTGATGCATAAACCCTAAAGTTGGCCTTAAGCCACAAATGATCGCTCCGATGAAATGACTGAATGTCACCTCCAATCTGCAATAATTCAGATGATATTTCACACCCTCAAAATTGCGTACCTATTGAGAGTTTTCGTTCTCAATGGCCAACTGAGACAATTGTAGAAACCCTAGGTTCCACAATGCACCTGTGATTGAATCACAATCCGAAAACAAGAGAGATAACACAACTGCTTGATTCGAATGGAGCCCCGGGGTGCCTATTTATTCTTTTCCCTCCATCCTCTCCAGAGACTTCTAGAACTTTTTTGATCTTATCCCTCAAGTGACTTTATTAAATACTCCAAGTAACTTTATTAAATACAAGGTCATCTTTTAATATTATTTATTTAATTAAAATAACTAATTAGTTGTCCTTGGACAACCATTAATTAAATTAATTAAATCGAACTGTCTCCAAAAATTGGGGACATGACATATGCCGAGGGTCAAAAGGAGGATCAAACTAAAATAGAGGATATCAATGATAATGTCTGCTCCCCCCCCCCTCACGAGACTGATGAAGATGATTATGACGCTATGTAGAGGGATACCATGCTTACCTTCCTGCATTCTGCTAAGGAGAAAGCTGACACCAATCTCAAGGTTGATTCCTAGATCTACAATGAAATAATGGGTTTGAAGAAAAAGGTGAAAATTCTGCAACATAACCTGGATACTATCAATGCTAAACTTAGTCATATGGAAGGACAGATGGGAGACATCCCTAACAAACTTAACAACTATGAGCAGAACCTCACAATTTTAATCAAGGAGAGTAGCACTAAGATGGAACAGGTCACCTCGAGTATTTGGGCAGCCGCTGCTAGCCTGGGCAAAAGGGCGAATGAAGATATCATTTCGGCTGAGGGTCCGAGCAAAAGAACTAGGCAGAGCTCGAGGAAGAGTGCTATGAAAGCTACTGCTACTATGGATGTTGTTTCCATTCAAGAGACTGTTGTTATTGGTAAGGAAGCAACTAAATTGATCCCGGAGCTGCAATAGTGGCACTGGGGTGGGTTCTCTAGTTCAGTGCCTGTTTGGTATTGGTCGCTGGTTGGGGACTCTGGTCTTGGTTTCTGGTTTTTTATATAGTTTAGACTGTTTGTGGTTCCAGGTCCCTGTAAAACCTGGGTTAGTTTTTTTTTGGACTTTTCTAGTGGTTTTAGGTCCCTGTAAAACTTGATTTTTGATACTGTTCTTCAGTTTGTTGCAGGTTTTTTTCCTGGTTGGGTTGTATTGCTTTATCTTTCTATTTTTTGTTAAAGGGTTTCAGGGTCCCTTTAACACCTGCTTTTACCGTAATCTAAAACTAATCCTTCTGAATAAATGTCCCCACTAAAATGTACCATCAAATCACTTATATTCCTCAAAACTTCAAACTTGCCAAACAATAACTTCAACTTCATTTGTGTATGATCACTGAATAAGATGAACCATGCACATTATCCCTTACCGTCTAGAAAATTGAAATCATTGAGAGGTGCATGTTATTGGCTAGGGCACCAAAATCAAGGTCAAAATAGTTTGAGATGGTTCATCTTTAAATGCTCCCAGGAATTCGTACCAGTTATTCTGATTGCTAGAAGAATAACTTTAGTGAAGAGTTGAGTGTAAGGAGTTGAAGAAGCAAGTTTTTCTTCTATGTAAATGCCATAATCATGAGGCTCCCATAATATCCTTAATGTTGTCTAGATGTTGTTTCTGTCATGTACTCTCTTTCTAAAGTTGCTCCTTCTCCTTTTCCTTCTAAAGTCACTCCTTCTCCTTCACTCTTGTGCCTTAAATTTTGATTATCAAACTTTTGAATATTTGCCTCTACCTTATCTAAAATCAACTTCCCATTGCATTGCAACTCTGGCATAGGTGTTTGATCATTGATAGCTTTCATTTAAATATTCAAGTTTTCAAGATTGGTCAACACCCTCACTTGCGAACCTCTCATGTCAAGAAATTTCTCTATTGTTTCAATGAAATTTTCTTGCTTTTGAGCTAACAATCTTCAAGTACATTTTCTTGTAAACCATTAATTTTGTTGAACAATTGTAAACTCTTAGAAAGTGCATTGTTGTTTTCATGTATGTATGTATATATAATAATGAATAATAATAATATTTTCATGTATGTCAAAATAATAACTAACATTACCATTGGATCATATAATAATGAAGTAATCAACCCAATTAATTAGTAACTAGACCAATTTAACTGGTGTTTCCAATGTCATAGTACCTACTGCAATGCTTTCCTGGATTCTATCTAGTGGCTTCCATAATATCCCTATCAAAATCAATTTCAGCATTCAAGTTTTCAAGATTGGTCAACACCCTCACTTGCAGACCTCTCATGTCAAGCAATTTATGTATTGTTTCAACAACATTTTCTTGTAAAACATTAATTTTGTTGAACAATTGTAAACTCTTAGAAAGTGCATTGTTATTTTCATGTATGTATATATGTATGTGTGTATATGTGTATGTATGTATGTATGTATGTATATATGTATGTATGTATGTATGTATATGTACATATGTATGTATATATACATACATACACACACACACACATATCTATGTGTCTATGTATGTATGTATGTATACAAAGAGATCGTGTGGATTGTGGATTATGGATTATAAAGAAAAAAAAAAAAAAAACACGACATTAATCATTCCCCATTTGTTTTGATTGATTGTGGAGAGTTGCATGTGAAAGAGGGCAGAGAGCTATGAACGAGGGTGGAGAGCTCTGAACATTGGTGAGATTAGTAGAGATCTAGGATTTAGTTGTCATGCCCTTGTGACCTCTACATCTTGTTAACATGCCCTTGTGATATATGTATATGCATGCATGTATCTATGTATGTATACATATGTATATGTATATATATGTGTATATGTATGTATGTATTAATATAAACAGAGAGATCTTGATACAATAGAAAAATAACAAAACTCACTCAAGGTAGCATCGCCACAGATGTAATGGCAATGCCAATTGGTAAGTAGATTCCTCTTTTTCTCTCTCATTTTTCATGTGTTTATTTCACTTGAACTATTATTTCTTAGGGGGCATTTTGTAATATCAGATTCATTTTATGCAAGAGGTGATGAGGACATTCTTGGATGTACCTGTGTGATGAATTGCTCATGAGCAATGAAGATGCACTTCCCCTAAGAGTAGCAGAAAGCAATGAGGATAGTCTAGGTAACTTACCATGCTTACACGTGCATATGGATGTTCAGATAACCAACCTTACATTTAATAAAAGGAATATGTTCTTTTAAACAAGCTGTTGTCACATTGATTATTGTCACAAGTTTTTAAACATAACTATATAAGGAGTGAGTTAGGAAGTATATAGGTTAACCTTACATTAACTATAAACTACAACACAAAGGTTGCACCAAGGTATTATAGTATTGTAATTATAGAAAACCACCTAATTCACCTGAGTGTGTGTATGATGGTGAAGAGAATTGTATTAGGTGAGTAAATCTCACCAATGGTTATAGGAAAACAACTACATAAAAACAATTAGAAACTAGAACTACATATTCGTTAGAGTGAGTAGTTCAAGGTTCTTGATCCCATGGATATGTGTATGTAGGCAACCTAGTAGGTGGAGTATGCCTCTAGCATGTAGATGTCTTGGACATAGTTAGGTAGCACTTAATTATTTTAAGACATTATATGTAACAAGTAACAAGTAATTTGACACGAAACCTTGACAAATTCACTGTTTCCTTTTAGATACATTCTAATCCACCATGAACCAACAAGAAGTTAACTTTGAATAACTTAAGAACTAGTACTACCAAAAAATGAGTGATCCATACACTTTTCAAACAAAATGTCTCGTTGCATGATGCATTTAAGGTAAAAATGAAGTTTCAAGTGAAGTAAATTGTTGATATTAATCAAACAACCTTCTAATTATTTTCAAAATGGCAAGCCCAGAAATATTGTTTGGCCAATTTACAAATAGAAATATATTTTGAAATATAGAAAGAAAAAAAAATCTTGCAGGCTCGTGCAAATATACCAAAAATTTGTACAAAATAATATCTCAAGGAGATTGCATGCTCGTGCAAACATTCTCTGACTATTATGTTTTTAGTAATTGTTGACTTAAAAATCATATTTATTATTTTCTTCCTTGTGCTGTTACCTATCACCCTCAACATCTCTACCCCAATTACTTCTTTATCCCATTTTCTCTGTTGAAGTTGATGAAAGATCAACCCCATAGCTCCTAAGAATCACTTGTATGCAAACACCTGTCACAAAAAGAGAGAAGAAAAAGCTATAGAGGTTGGAATTGTTAGATCCATAGATTAGACATTCTTGATGAGAAAAAAAAGAGATTGATATAATCAAAACTTAATTCTCTCAATTTCTTAATTACAATGAGAGATTGTCCTTATAAAGGAGATTGAAACCCTAAAAAGGTCTAACCCAAATTGCATCAAAATAATTAATAAAAGAATTAATTATTAGATGCCTAAAGTTTAGATTAAGCAACTATAGTTAAATAGGAAATATCTAATTACTCTAACACCCCCCTAAGATAAACTTAGGAGTAGCTAAAAACTTAGAAACTACTACAGAAAGTAGATTTGGGTCCCAGCTCACAAGGCCTGATGAGGTATCCAACCACAACCAAATCTCTGAAAAGAGGAGAAATAGAGAAAACCACATTGGAAAAACCCTACTCCAAAAAGATATGAAAAATATGTTGAAAGAAATTAGTGAAGGATTGAAGAAGCCTCCATACTAGGGAATGTCCCAGAAGATAGGAACAAAAGATGATCATGAAGAACATCACTGAAGCATGTAGAAGCTGCAAAGCTCTATCAAAAGTAACTACTAATCTAAAGAACCTCCGTTGAAATAGAACCTAACCAAGTAGAGAAGACTATAATCTGCATCAAATCAAAAGACACACAAAGGAAAATAATTGAACTTGAAAATATAGATGGCATGAAACACCAAAGCCTGAAGAGTTGATCAATCAAACCTAGGAAGCATGAGAAACAATAAAAGGACCTACACTAATGTAGACAAGGGTGAGATGATAGGAAACTTGAAAAGTGGGCCAAAAGAACTGCATGTCAAGGAACCACAATCAAGATGCACAAAAGAGTACATATGTGTGTATAGAGGTAATCATTCTTAGACACAACATGAGGCTAATGTCATGGAAAGGACACTCACTGGACAAAGAAAGATGGCAAACAAAGGCAAAACATCAACCCCCCATGGCACTTTATCAGAGTCATGCATGTACAATAAGGCATAAGATATGGTGAATCCTAAGAATACAATAATTTGTATGAGTATCCTTAGATGGGACTGCTCAAATTAGAAGGCAAAACAAGCCAAACAACTAAAATGAAAATACATATGCAACATGGCACTTTATCTTAGTGCATTTGCAAGAATGCATACAAATGATGTCTAAATAGACTAGAAGAGACATAAGACTGATACAAAAGATAGTACAAGTCATGATGAATCATCCGAGCATGGAAATCTAAGTTTTGTTTTGGTGTGCAATTTGATTGGTGGGCCCACTCCTCTCTTAGTGCCTAATGGTGTTTACTATAAGGGAATAGTTGATGAACGATCAACCCCACAGCTCCCAAGAATCACTTGCATGGAAACACCTATCACAAAAAGAGAGAAGAAAAAGCTATGTAGGCTAGAATTGTCAGATCCATAGATGGGACATTCTTGATGAGCAAAAAAGAGATTGCTAAAATCAAAATTGAATTACCTCAAGTTCTCAATTACAATGAGAGATCATCCTTATAAAGGAGATCAAAACCCTAAAAAGGTCTAACCTAGGTTGCATCAAAATAATTAATAATATAATTAATTATTAGATGCCTAAAGTTTAGCTTAAGCAACTAGAGTTAATTAGGAAATATCTAATTACTCTAACAGTCTCAACCCTTCTAAGCTTTGTATCATCTTGACTTTTTACAGAGGTATGATGCTTACCAGTTCTACGATTATAAAAATTATTTTCCATATCTTTGTTCTTGTATTTTCCCTCTACATCATAGATAATATCATTTTGTTTGGTACCTCCATAAACCTCATTTCTCTGATCAGAACCTTTTGTAAACTTTCTATTATATTTCTCTAAATTCATTCCAACATGTCCATAGTTTTTATTTTCACTATCATGGTCATGATCATATCTTATCCTTTTCTCCTTTTTTCCCTTTACCCTCTCAAATGATTCATTGTCTGAATCTCTTTTCTTAGGGAATTCAGTCACAGATTTTATGCCTTTGTCACTACAATTCATTGGTCTAGTTGTTGATTAGCTAGGTAGATTACAAATTTGTATAAAACTATCATCATATTAGGTACAATAAAATCAACAATCAGCTACTCCCAGCTAGCAAGATCAATCTAGTAACTTTAAATTTTGAAATCATAATAGAAAAAAATATGGAATGTGTGACATTGGAGAGTGTGCTTTCCTAAGAAATCTATTTCTAAAATTCAACTTTGGTAATGAACATTATTAGGAGACTACAATGCTCTTAACCCTATAATTGGTTTCCTTGTGATTTTTATCTTTTGGGTGAGACTAGATGATTCTTATTTGATAGTCACAAGAATCATTTGGTCTCTCCCAAAAGATAAAAATAACAGGAAAACCAATTATAGGGTAAGAGCATTGTAGTCTCTTGATAATTTTCATAACAAAACTTGAATTTTAGATATAGATTTTTTGGGAAAGCATTCTCTCCAACGTCATACATTCCATATTTTTTTCTATTATGTTGTCACATTTTCGATGGCTAGCCATTGGTTCCACAACATTGCTGCCACAGATCTATCTCTATTACGACAGATAGGTTCGACGAATAGTCATCAAACTCACAAATAGCTGTCACATAAATGGCACACATGCAATGGAGTCTCTGTGGTATAGCCGTCACAATTGTGACGATGTATTGACCCATCTTGCTTCAATTCATGATAGCTTTATGCATCGCAATTGTGACGGAAGCCCTTTCTATCACAATTTGCGATGACAAAATTAGGATGGGAGCTAATTCATGTTTGTGTCGCTTGGGCAATGGGTGGTCATTGCAATTGTGATGTCCTGCCATCACAATTTGACCCCTAACGTAGTAGTGTTAGGCTCCATTCTCAATAAAATAATCACCATAATCTGGTGAAGAATCAACAATATAAATGCTTGCATGCAAACCTAGAAGAATCTAGTAACGTCAAAAATTATTATAAAAGTAAATTTTTAAAAGAATTATTAGATGTGCAATTAGCCTCAACATAATGATGGAGACATTTTAGGCATGCAATTATACTTACAGTACTTAGGTAATTGATAATATTTTCACCATTATATGTGTAATTGAATATCTAATATTCTTATAATTTTTTACCTTTATAGATGAAAGGAAATTCCCATTGGAAGAATCTCCTTTTGAATTCCTTGATATAGTAAAATCCTTGTTGACCCTATGGAAAAACATGTTGTCAATTAGTGACAAACCACTTAAGTATCTAGGAAGGTTGGTTAATATTGCAACCGAACTTTCCATTAGTAAGCAATGTAGCCCTAGTAGATGGAGGTTTACTGTGTTAACTGAGCTCATAGTATAAATCAAGTTACCCAAGTTCTCACTAGAAACTAATTTCCTAGTGTGAATTGAGTTGACAATGTTAACCAAGTTCTTTGTTTGAACTAAGTTAACTAGCTCAAGTCAGATTGCTCCATATCACCTGACTATTGTAGAGTTATCTGAGCATCCAATAAATAGTGTCACCCAAGCTCACTAAATTTCCTGAGCATCAACAAAAGATCAAATGCTCAGTATTTCCCAAGCATCAATATATGGGTTGAACTAGAGGTATAATTTGATTATTATAAAGATAAATCTTATGTGAGTCAACTTGGTATGAAGTTATTGATTGAAGGGCATATAAGGAAGAAAAAATCATTTGTGTATGAATGTGAGAAGATATAACTTTTGAAATATAAGATATATATGAAGTCAAGTAGTGAATATGGAGTAGATTAAGTAAGGAGGTTACAAGGTAGTATAAGGGGTAGAGAAGAGACCCATCCATCATAGTTAGGTGATCATATTATTCAAATGATCTATTTCAGAAAATCAAGTTATAAAGAAGAGATCATCTTGTTGATTCATCCTAATAGGTGCATCAGTTAAATCCTCTACCAAAGTGGACTTAATTTGTTGAATCTCTTAACATACTACATACTTCATTGTATTGTAAAATCCTTTCACAAGGTGGACCTAACAATCCTTCATACTCCCAATAGAGTAGATCACCAGAAGTGATCAATTGCAAGCCCTAACACACCAACTTTATTACTGTAGTATTAAAGCATTGTGGGTGTCATCTCCACCCCACTATTACCTTCTACTTGGAGGTTTTTTGGGTTACCAATCTTGTGTCTAAGTGTTAATTTATTTATTTATTACTTTATGTTCATGCATAAAAGTAAATTAGATAATCTAAAGAAGCAAAGAAGAAGTAATATAAGTGGAAAAGTATTCACACCACCAAACCCCCCCCCACCCCCCCCCGCCAATCAGTTTCATATCATTAGATTTCCAACAATTGGTATTAGATAAAGGTTCTCCTATCAAATGCTTGATAGCTAGAGAGTAAAGATATGAGGAAATGGAAATGTACAAGTCAGAGAAAGCTATTGATAATGAAAATTTGGATCTACATGTGGCTATGGAGAAAGTCAAGAAACTTAAGGAGCAACTCACTCACTCTTCAAAAAGAAGAAAAGAATTGGCTTAATCTCTACATTGAAGAAAGAACAGAAAACCTATGCAAAGAAATAAGTTCAAAAGAAGTAGATGCAACTATAGAAGATCTACTAGTGAGAAATGCCACTCTACAAGAATAAGTAAGAAAAATGAAAAGAGAACAAGAAAGCCACTCTTTCAGACTATGTGAAGTCACACAACCAAAGAATAAAGCATTAAATAACAAAGAAATGGAAGATGAAGACAAAAGTCTACTTTCTACAAGATTAGAAGAAAAAACCAATGAAGCTCAACAATTATCTCAACATCAAGTAGACATTTTAGATCAACTAGATGATGCAAATCAAGGAATTACCAATCTGAAAACAAAAAATGAGAGACTTTGGAATGAACTAAGAGCTGAAAAGGAACTCAATGAAAGAAGATTGAGATCACAAGAAAGCGTGAATCAATTATATTAGCAAACCATGAATAGACCAAAAGGGACTATTGGCTTAGGGTATACTAATCAAGGAGAATCAGCATAACAAGGAACTTAGAAGAACATGAGGCCTACATGCAACACTTGTGGAAAAATAGGTCATACATCAAATTCTTGTTGAAGCAATGCTATGTGACCTAAGTTCAAAGGTCATTTCTATAGTAAGAATGGTCACAAAGCTAGTGAATGCACAACAAGATCAAAGTTTGAAGGTAAGTGTTTCACATGTCACAAATCTTTAGAGTGTAGATCAAAACCAAATAATCAACACAATGGAACCATACAAAGAGCATTTATTGTTTGGGACTTTAATAAATGGGGAAGATGTCATCATTGTGGAGAATATGGACATCTTGGAGTAGATAGTGTAAAAAATTACTTTAAAAAAAGAAACACCAATATGAGATGCTATGCATTCAAAAAGATAGGGCACTTAGCAAGAAACTGCATGAATAAAGATACAAAAAATAATGGTGAAGAAAAAAAGGGAAAGTCAAAGATTGAAGAAATCAAAACTCAGAGGAATCAGAAATGGGTAAGGAAATAAGAAGATAGCACAAGACAAGATAATGAAGCTACCATCATCCAATCCAATGAGTTGGTGAAGCATCCACATCCAACTGGGTAGTTAAGGAGATGACTGGAACCGAGAAGTCAAGAAGATCTTACACCAATTCCATATATGCAAGAACATTCAAATCAACATAGTAAGATGTATAAGGTCAAGCAAAGGAGTTATGCTTTAACCGAGTTACAACTTAGTTGTAACTGATTTGTCTACTATCTCTGAGCAAGATGGGTTAGATTTCAATTCTAATTGAGTTATGCCATGATTAGTTCATGCCAAGCTTATGATTCATTGACATTATTGACATGTCTCACTTACCATGGTACAATGTATTTAACAGGCTCTAAATTTTTGAAAATTTTCATAAAAGGTAAAATTGAGGGTTTTATTTCTTACCTTGCATTCAAATTTTAGAGCGATTTCAAGCCCCCAAGAGATCAAAGAGAGAATTGGTGTTGAAGCAAAGTTGTAGGAAGAATTATCAGCTAATGTAAATTCATCTTTCACCAAGTAGTATGGCATCCAACTATAGTTCGAAGGTAAAGAATGCATTCTATGGGGCACCCAAATTCAACCTCCAACCTACAATTGTCAAGCAAAAGGATCCAATGGGAGCACACTTAGCTATACCTCCAAAGGTACTCTTAATTAATGATATTAGGTCTTTCTATGATTGCACTATTCAAGAATTAGGTACATTTGAGATGAATGAAGTGAATAATGCCCTATACAAGAATGGAGTATTGAAGCTAGAACATAGACAATTGGAAGTCAAGGTTGACACATGCCCTATATATGTCAAAGGATTTCAAAATAAAATGGATTGGATACGTTCTGAGTAGGGTACACAATATGTCTCTCTGGTTAGAGAAATCTATAAAGATCAACAAGAAGATGGTTCACTGAGTTATAGGCTACCCTATGTTGGATAGACCCGAAATGACCAAAACCATAGCTCGTGGTGAATTGGCCAAGAAAACCCTAGCAGAATAGGATGACAGAGGAATGAAGCTTAACAATGTCATTGACATGAAAATAAAATTTGGGATTCATGTCATTGCACACAAGATCTACAGCTCAAGAAAGCCAAATAGTGTTCCCTATGAAGTAGTTGACTTGGCTTACAAGATGGTGAAGACCAATCTATCCTTCGACCTTGTCGAGTTGGAAATGAGCCAACTAGGAAAAAAACATGGAGAGTATTCAGGCATCAAAGAAAAATATATGTAAGTTTGGATCTCTCCTCATTAGTTTATTTTTCTATGTTCAAAGGTTGTTTCCATCCAAAGATAATGTGTTCTAGAGTAAAGAAAGACTAGTAATCTATCAGATTAATGATCTCATAGAAGAGTTGGGAGAAAATTTTGATGGTATCATGGATGCATACTTTGAGAATTTCAAGGAGAAAATGTAGAATGAGTATAGAATACCTTGGAAATTGGTTGAGAAATATGCTCAAGATATTTGTTTCTTAGTTGATTGTGATAATACTCACATTCAAGTAGTCATACCTAGGATTGGATAGGTAAAACCCTTAGGATATGAGGTGAATATATATGATACAAGGGATATCATAGAGGCTCTTCTGAATGACCCTATTGACCACAAGGCAATATACCTTGGTACTTATGATGAATCCAAGACCAAGATATATCTAGAGATAGAGATTCCTCAAGTTTTGAAAAGAGTGAAGAAGAGGATGGCATTAAGAAGAAATTGGAAAAGAAAGATGACCTCCTCATGCTCATTGAGGGAAAAGGTGAAGAAGAGGAAGAAAATGAAGAGGAAGAATAGGAAGAGGAAGAAGAGGAAGAAGAATCTTTGAAGAAGAAAGGAAAAGTGATCATAAGAGCATCTAAAAAGGCTACACCATAGAAAGCAAAACCCAAGAAGGAAGCTACCCCTATATTCAAAACTAAGAGAAAATCCAAAAGGAAACTGAAATGTCAAGATGATGATGATGATGAAGATAACACTCCTATCATCCAGCTAAAGAAGGCCCCATTAACCTTTGAGCAACAAGTCAAGAGATTAAGAGAAGGAAGTGGTATGGATGGATTCAAATACATCAAGTATGAATCCAGAGGTAAAGAAGAACAACAACAAATAGAGGATTCTCTAGAAGAGAAAATGGTAAAATAGATTTATGTGTAATGCCTTGCCAAGGGATCCAAAAGAATTAACCTAAAGTTTTACTAAGTTTGCCAATTTTTTTATTTTTATTTTTATTTTTTAAACAAGAAAGAAAAACATACACATCAAACATAAAGTAGCAGAAGCAATAACATACAATCATCAATAAGCATACATAATAGGTTACATTCTTTAAAGATCCCAAGACGTTGAATCACATTTAAATTTAATTAAAAACTAATTATAACAAATACCACATCCATATGAAAGAATAATTAAAAATCCAAAGTCCATTTAAATAATATACATTTGTTCTGAATGCCACTTGGCAATAAAATTCGAAATGCTCAATCATCCATTATACATGTCACAAGGTATGAAAGCCTAAAAGAATGTACATTTATAAAAATAGAATTACATTATCCTACTTGGATCCATGATATAAAGTACAATATAATAAAATAAACCATCCATCATAAAAGATATAAACATTCATCATAATATATAACCATCCATCATAATGATACAAAGATAGAATGAAAGGAAATGTAGACAAGGAAACTCCATCCACAGTATCAACAGACAGATCTCAATAGTAAGAGTAAAAAAGCACTACCACCTGACCGCATGGTAACCCAAAAAGGCCCACTCCCACCATGCTAAGGAGATAGTCTCAAGTCCCAAACAGGATATCAATCCAAATGTCAAAAGTACTCTCTAAGTCCAGGAAGTCCTAAAAGTAATCTAACTCAAAGGTTCCAAGATAAATTGACATCTAAACCTAGAGGCACACAAAGACACATAGGGAAACTACTATATAAGCAGGCAAGGGTCATCACATGGATCAATGCTAGAGTTACCCTAGCAGTCTCTCAGGACCCTGGCCCCCTAGTGATCCTATGTGGCACTAGTATCCTCTTGTATTGACAGGGTATACTAATGATGCAAGGTCGCAACCAAGCATTTTCTCTACTCCCATCCAGCTAGTTTGTACTAGCACTCAAGGCATGGACAAGAACATACAAAGACTCTTATTAGGTTCATTTTACTCTCATTTAGTGTAGTGTTTTCACTTATTAAACAACTTACAATGGATTACCCTGGCAGCCACTTAGGGCTCTGACCTCCATTACAAGCCACTTCCCGACATTACATATGGATAACCTACCCTAAGCTCATGAAATCACAAATCAAAGAATCATAGTAAAATCACCTCAGCCCTATACAAGTGACTAGAAAGCATCAAAAGATAAAACACAATACCCATTAGTTCTCAGCGAGCAAACGGAAAGT
The DNA here is from genome assembly GCA_028749045.1 of Cupressus sempervirens. NCBI lineage: Eukaryota > Viridiplantae > Streptophyta > Pinopsida > Cupressales > Cupressaceae > Cupressus > Cupressus sempervirens. Next base: position 487,773,361 of record CM053785.1, read on the forward strand.
ATCCCAATAATATTGATCGAAGACTCAAAATGGTTAAGTCAAATATATCATAGCACTCATCTTGCTATCCCACAATGATAATGAAAATAATAACCAACAATATAAGCACACTCATCATAGAGCATACCAACACATTACCATGGTTCAGTAAAAATAATCAAGATCAAGTCAGCATACTACCACAATCACAGAACTCCCAAGCCTCTAGTAGGCTTTGTAGAACTGGTCAACAATCTAGTCAACCTAAACCCAAAACATAGAAAACATACAGATACAAGGTGTAGGTTTCATAGTTAGTTTGATTTTGAAAACAAAATGATGAGTTAAATGTAAGGTTTCAGTTTTCATTTTAATGTATGTTTCAAGTAGATGAGACTCACAGTTTCTCCCTTACAAATTAACCCATTTTATATTCGAACAAAAACGCAATTACCCTAATTCAATTTTTAAGTTCATTGATCCAAATAACTTAAGGGTAACTATTTATTTAAAATATTAAAATAATTCTCATTGATTTTCTTAAACTAATATAATTTGCAATTTTAATAAAAAAATTGAAATTTTTAATAATTAAATAAATCTACACCAATGTTTAAGTAATTTCCATTATCAAATACATTAATGAAATTAAAATTAAATAAGATTAATTAATAATAATTATAAAATAATTACTATATTACAATTCATTAAATATTTAATAAAATTATCAATAAATATTAATTTAAACTAAATAAATATAATTAAAAATTTAATAAAATTATCATAATAAAATTAATAAATAAATATTTTTAAAAAAATGCAACCCTTATTAAAAAGGGTGTTGTCCACAACATCCCACTACCGTGATAGTAGTTACTATTGTATGCGACAGGGTCTGCCATGACAGCAGTACCTGTTGTATGCGGTAGGTGCCTGTCGTGCAGCAGTCACTGCCATGGCAGGAGGTGGGAATTAATGGCTCACCTCCCGGCCATTTTTTATTATATATTTATTATATTATTTTTTATAAATATTTTAATAAAAAAAAACAAATCAACCAAGAACCCTCCCTTTTAAAAATTTATAATATATATATTTTTTTAATAAAATATTCTAGTCTTAATCTGATAGAGGAAATATGACCAACTAGTTGAATTCTCAAATAGAATTTTTGAATTTAATACAAAACCTTTCCCCATTCAATTTTCAATTTTTAAATCTATTGAAAAAAGGATTATATTGATCATTTAAACCCCTCCATGTATAGAAGATTTTAACAAACATACTAGAAATTCATAATATGGAATATTCATCACTGGAATTATTTAGATAACCTTTTGATAGTCACGATGAAGATAGGAAAAGAAAGAGCGTAATAAACTAAGCAAATAATCACAAGCATCTACCTAGACTCTGATGCTAATCGCTAGGCCCAAGAAGATTGTGAGAGAAATTTCCCCTCTCAAAACCTTCTCTCTTCTGAAATTCTTTTCCTCTTCAGAAATTCGCGGTCCTTTGAAAATGAACTCTCAATTGGTGATAAGGAGTTCTCTCCTAAAATCAGGGCACTAATTGTGCATTCACCCGAGAGGACTCCTTGCTCACTAGACTTCAACTCTTTATTAACTTTTTCGTAATCTTTTCTTTAATATTTTCTTTATCTTTTCCATGCACGTTTATTGAATTATCAAATAACTTTATTTAATTTTCACTTGACTTCTCTTTTCAATTATTTTATTAAATTTTAATCTCATGCATACATTATGTAATTTTGAAACTTTTAATAAATTAATATCTTTTTTCACTTTTTAATTTATTTTTGAACGTTTTAATTAATAAAATATTTATTAACTTAAATAATAATATTAGCATTTATTTAAAAATGAACTCTAAATATATAATTATTAAATTAAATAAATATTATCACGTTCTAAAATTAAACTTGTTACTTTTCTTTAAATTTAATTCTTTTTATTTAATTATTTTCCAATTAATTAAATATTAAAATATCATAATAATTCTCTATTAAATTAAAGCATTAATTTAATTATTTAATTTGACTTAATTAATAGAAAAACCACCAAAGACTTATAAAACAAAATACGAAAACCCATCATAGAAAAACACATACAAGATCAAACTAAAGGGTTATAATCATGAATTAATGTCATCTGACGCATACGAAAGGTAAATAACTCATATACTTGTCCTAATTTTCTAGGACCAATGGCTTAAAGGTTTAGGATTTGGACTTAAGAATTTATCTCCCCTCTCTTACCATTGAGATAATGTGATAGGGTTCGCTCATCCTGGCAATTCAGGGAAGTTGATACCCGATACCTACAATCTGCATAAAATCCACACATGTACAAACACAATATTCTAAGCTAAACAAACAATGGCAAGAAGTGATGCATCGTGTAGATCTCGACTAGCAGGTGACTATGACTCCCTTCCTTAACCACATCAAAAATGCCATACATAAAGAAAACACACACACACACACCATACACATGTAGTATGGGGTAAGTATCCATAAGAAATCACATGATAATTCATCTAACTAATCATCATCAATAATTGAAAACACTGTAATTATAATCATGCATACATGAAGTATAGAGTACCAAGTAATCTCATCATAAATCACTAAATCTGAAACAATATTTGATAATCTCAAAGCAATGCTACTAGTTATCAAGCATAAAACTGGCCTAAAGAGTTCAACAATGATAACATAAATGTAAACTAGGGGCAGACACTACATTATGACCCCAATGAGCTAAAGGGACAAGCCCCCGATGTCCTATTAAAGACAGTTGCATAGAGATGGACAAATGTTGTAAAAATAGAGAGGGACATCAGAGAGAAAAATCTAAAAGTCAACATTCCTAACTTATGAAATGAAGAAATAAAGGAGGCCATGAAAAATCATGAAAATAGGGAGACTCCTAGGTTTAAGGAATTTCAAATTTTGATAAATAATATTGAAGATGTTGTTCAATCCACAACAAAGTTGTGGAAAATTATTTGTGAGGAAGAAGGTAAAATAAATAAGGATGAAGAGCAAGAGGTATAGACTATAGAATAGTCTGATACAAAAATGATGGCAATTTCAATGATTTCTTCTCTACCCTCTACACCAAGCCAACACATCATTCTATCTAGTACAGAAAAGAAGGAGAAGGAGAAACATAGTCTTCTATCCACCCAAGTAGGAACCAAGTTACAGATTTTGTCTACCTTTGGGACAACATTAACCAAGCAAAAATCAAAGGATGAGGAAAAGGTTGAAAAATAAAGAAAAGAAGAATCCAAGACTAAACTAAGTGGAAAAGAGAAGAAGGACAAGGAAAAAGATAAAGCAATAATAGTTTCTTCCAATGCAAAGGGAAACTAAAAGGAAAAGATCTATGATGAGATAGATCTTGATACTAAGATTGTTATTCCAAATTGGGATCAATCTAATCTCACTAATGATTAGATGGAAATTCTAAGTGATCTATGGAGAAAGAGTGCACAACAGAAAAAGTTGAGAACAGAAAGAGATAAAGGAAAGGTTCTTGAAGACATCAAGGACATATTCCTAGATGTTATGCAAATAGAGGCAAATAATTAGGCCCCCATTACTAAGAAATTAGTTGATATTGTATATAAATTCAATAAGGACATCTAGATGGTCAATAAAAACTTTTGTTGAGGATAGAAAGGATATTTGAAAATATAGTTTTGGAGAATGTAGCAAAGAAAATTGTTATTGATCAAGTGAAACTATCCACTCTTATTGGAACTCTAGAAGGAGTTGTAATAATGTTGTTTCCTTGTTCATAAAAGTATGTGATACTTCAATTTCCACCAAGGAAATAAAAGAAAAAACTGATCAAGATTGATGAAGACCTAAAGACTAGTCCTAGCCAGTTATCACTTGACCCGAGTTCCATCTCAAATCATCTTGTAATGGTCATATTTTTGATAGATTTGAAAGAAAAAATATTGAGGGAGGAAGCCAGAATAAGGGCAACCATATCAGATATCCAGAGTTTGATACTTCCTTGCATGAATGTGATGCAGAAGCATTTGGCACATGTAAAGAAATTGGTACATGACACAAACTTCTCAATTGTAGATCTCATGATGGAGCTATCAACTAAAATCCAGATTGAACTACACATCTTGAAGGTACTATAGGAAAATTGGGATAAAACTATGTCTTTAATTTTGAAGGTGCATAATGATTTCCTTAGACATTTTGGTATTACCTTACAAGTATATGTTTTGGCATTTGCAACAAAAACAAGAGAGAAAATATACATGTAAAACAAAAAAAATTCAATATGTAATCAAGGGGGAAATATGCATAAAGGAGAAATGTATAGAGGAAATGTATATATTATTAGATGTTTAGTCAAACAAAAATAATTTCGAAAAATCCAAATTTAGATAAGTTGTAACCAAGCTACAATTTTCATTTAAAACCAAGCTATAGCACCAAGAATATACAAAGGGAGAGTTTGATAGAAATTTTTTTTTATCAAGAAATTTTGATTCCTGGCAAAACTACTCAAGATAAGTGTTTTTGTCACTAATGCCAAAGGGGGAGATTCTTTACCCTATGACAAGACATACTATCAATAAGTGACAAACCACTTAAGTATCCAAGAAGGTCAGTTAATATTGCAATTGAGCTCAACATTGGTAAGTAGTGTAGCCCAAGAAAATAAAGGTTTACTATGTTAACCAAGCTCACAATATAAATTGAGTTACCCCAAGTTGTTAGTGAAAACCAAGTTCCTAGTGTGAACCGAGTTCATAGTGTTAGTCAAGTTCTTTGTTTGAACTAAGCTAACTAGCTCAAGTCAGATTGCTCTAATATCACCCAAGTTTCATAGTGTTATCTGAGAATCCAATAAATAGTGTCACTTGAGCTCATTGTATTGCCCGAGCATCAACAAAAGATCAAATGCATAGTATTGCCTAAGCATCAGTATTTGGTTCGACCTAAAGGTATAATTTGATTATTATAAAGATAAATCTTATGTGAGCCAACTTGGTATGAAGTTATTGATTGAAGGGTATATAAGGAAGACAAATTCATTTTTCTAAGAATGTGAGAAGATATAAGTTGTAGAATATGAGATATATATGAAATTTCAAGGAGGGAATATGGAGTAGATTAAGTAAGCAGGCTACAAGGGAGTATAAATGGCAGAGCATAGACTCATCCATCACATTTAGGTGATCATATTACTGAAAGGGTCTATTTTAGAAAATCAAGTTACAAAGAAGAGATCATCATGTTGATTCATCCTAACAAGTGCATTGGTTAAATCCTCTAACTAGGTGGACTTAATAGTCATTTGTTGAATCTCTTAACATAGTACATACTTCACTGTATTGTAAAATACTTTCACAAGGTGGACCTAATAGTCCTTCATACTTCTAATAGAGTAGATCACCAGAAGTAATCAATTGGAAGCCCTAATAGGACAACTTTATTACTACAGTAGTGAAGCATTGTGGGTGCCATCCCCACCCCATTTTTACCTTCTACTCGAAGGGTTAATGGGTTACCGATCTTGTGTCAAAGTATTAATTGGTTCCTTTGGTACTTTATGTTCATGCATAAAAGTAGATTATATAATCTAAAGAAGTAAAGAAAAAGTAATATAATTGGAAATTTTTAATTGGTTTTTGATTCACTCCCCCTCTCAGTCACTTTCTTCTCATTACATTTCCAAGAATCCTTAGACAATACAGTCATACTGAACTACTTAGAATCAGTCAAAATTCCTAAATCTTAAGTTTGCAAAGATTTAATTAAATTTCAATAACTATTCATGTATATATTAAGAAAAGAGAGATTAATAGAAGGGATGATTAGTTTCCCATTTATTAGTGTCATCTGCTCCTAAGTTAGCCAACTTATCTGCTATAGTGTTACCCTCTTTATAAATGTTATAGAAATTGATATTCACAAAATAATTAGATAGTTGTTGAAGTCTGGAGTTTATGTTCCAATTAAGTGTCAATCCAATTCTTACAACATTAATTATGATTTGTGAGTCACCTTCCACCTATAAATTCTCAATCTTTAAAGCTTTACAAATGAGAAGTCCCTCACATAGGCCTTTAATTTATGTTATATTATTAGTTACAGAGCCTATTGCTTTGGCTATCTTACCAAGTACCTTTCCCTTCCAATCATGAATGACACACCCAAGCTAGAGTTACTTTTTTGATACTCTATACTTGTTTGTTAGAAAAAGTAATTAAAAACTTGAAAATGTGAGACTAGAAATTGGTTCTAGGCCCATGGTGGGTGTCAAAAATGTGTGTGAAAATGTGCATAATAAGCTAATTAACCACACATCTATAATCCATTATATTTGAGATTAAGATGAATCTAGATAGATTATTCAATAAACCCCAAAAGGTGGCCTATAGCTTCTTATATGTAGCATGTAATCCCTATGCCATTTTTCTCTCTGATTTCAACAAGGAGACCTTATAAGATGTAGTATAGGATGGAATATTTGAAATATGTATTGCAATGAATTTTTTAAACTCTCAAGATCTTCCATGAATGCAATGCAAGCTATGGTAAATGATATTAAAACTAGATAGAAATGCAACAGATTAAGATAATAATGTTGAGCTAAATACATGCAAATCAAAGAAACTAATTAAGATGATACAACTAAGAATGTAGATGCTAGAATGCTCAAGAAATAAACTAATAGAATAATAATATGGAAAATTATGTTCCTTTGAGCTAAGGTAGAGGCCTCATTTAATAGATTTTAGAAAATTAGATGAACAATCAAGATGCAAAGTTGAGCAATGATGGACATGTTTCCTTGCTTCAAAAATATGTGCACTTTAAGTCTAGTTAATTTCTTATGTGACGATATTAAGATGATACATAAGAAAGAGAAAATTCTTCTTAATCTCGGGCCAATGTGTGTCAAAGATAACTTTATCAAGGATGGTCGTATGAATACAATCCTTGGATGATGCTATTTTTTCTAGTTCCAAGTTCATGTAGATCTTGAGAGAGAGATGCAATTGTTCTTATCAATACTTATGATTGTCTGCTTCAAACCTTTTAAGATTTTACAAACAAAAACTTGTATGAAGAGTAAGATAATATTATGCTTCAAAACCTTAGCTAAAGCTAGATAGACAATGAAGGTTCCAACCAAATTACTATTGGCTTGGAGGGTGAAGCTATAGTCAAAATATTTTTCTCCAAAGGATTTCATCACCCCCCCAGGAGCTAGGTTGTCCTTCAATCTAAGGATACAATTCCACCTTTTAGGTGAAACAGGTTGTGTATAGGACTTCTCACAATTAACCTTGAAGGAGAATGAATGCACCTTAGGCTCTATTCTCAATAAAAAAATTACCATAATTTGGTGGATAATCAACAATATAAATGCTCACATGAAAACCTAGAAGAATCTAGCAAGGCCAAGAATTATTATAAAAGTAATTTCTTTAAAGAATTATTATATATGCAATTAGCCTCCACATAATGCTAGATATATTTTAGTCATGAAATTATACCTGTAGTACTTAGGTAATTGATATTGTTTTCACCATCATATGTGTAATTGACTATCTAATATTCTTATAAATTTTTACCTTTATAGATGAAAGAAAATTCTCCCTGGAAGACTCTCCTTTTGATTCCCTCATACAATGAGGTCCTCAGACAATATAGTCATAACAAGTTACTTATAATCAATCAAAATTTCTAAAATTCAAGTTTGCAAAGCTTTAATTCAATGTCAATAAGTATTTATGTATACATTATGAAAAGATTGTAATATTCTTAGAATAAGGAAAATGGAAATTAATAGCAGGAATGATCAATTTTTCATATATTAGTATCATTTACTCCTAAGTTAGCTAACTTATTTGCTATAGTTTTACCCTCTCTATAAATGTGATAGAGATTGATATTCAAAAAATAGTTAAATAGGGAAACAAATTTCTCAAGTCTAGAGTTTAGGTTCCAATTAAGTGTCAATCCAATTCTTATGACTTTAATTATGATTTGTGAGTCACCTTCCTCCTGTAAATTCTTAATTTTTAAGGCTTAACAAATGAGAAGTTCCTCACACAAAGCTTTAATTTCTATCATATTATTAATTACAGAACCTATTGTTTTGACTATCTTACTAAGTACCTTACCCTTCCAATCATGAATGATACACCTAATCCCAACTATTCTTGGATTACCTCTAGAAGCATCGTCAAAATTAAGTTTATGTCAGTATTGAGGGGGAGGAGACCCCCTATTGTTTCATCTAGCAATTCATGATTCCTCCCCCCTTTACCAACTTGTGGGGGAATGAAGAGATTAGGTCACCCTTTATTTAATTTCCTTACCCCACTAGGAGAGGACAAAATTGGGGTTATAGATTGTTCTAAGCTTGTTGCTAATTATTTTAAGAAACTAGCTTCTATTTTGTTCAATAGGTTTCCAAATTTTATTTGCTTATACTAAAAAATTATATGGTTTTGTTCCTTCCATAATTCCTAAATCATAATAGAAGATGCAATCTTGCAAAGGGGGGAGAAAGCAAAGTTATTGTTTAAAAGGGGTCAACTTTTAAAACAATCCAAGAGGTTACTTGGAAGGACAATATGAATGTTGAGTCTACCAATAAACCATTGCTAATATTTTTGTGAATAGGGACATCGCAGTAGAATATGGTCCATGGATTCCTCTTGGGCTTTGCACTAAACACACTGAGATGGTCTTTTGAAGCCTAATTTTCTGAACCATTTTGCAGTAATGATGCAATATTAAAGAGCAACCCATGTAAATATTCATGCTTTGGGTAGGAAATATCTATCCCGACATAAGTGCAAGATAAGGTATGTGGAATGACAATTTTAATTATTTATGAGCACATTACTTGTCTTTGACATTGTAAAGCCCAGATTTGGGTCCAAGCCATACACGTTTATCATTATTAAAATTAGGTGTTAAAACTTTGGTTAATAGGATGGACATAAGTTTAATTTTTACTTCAAGTGAAAGATGACAGGGATCCCCTCGATTAGTTCAATGTGATAGTCCAAGGTCTTCCCCCAAAGATTGATGAAGGTATCCTTAGTATTATGGGATAAAAGGCCTGGGAGTGGGGAATAACCACGCCAAGAATCATTCTAGAATAATTCTTTGTTACCTTGTCTAAACTCCCATGAGAGTTCATTGGCAATAAGATCCTTGCAACTTAGGATGAAGTTCTAAACTTTGGAGCCTTTTGGGGGGTTATTAGTCCTAAAAACACTCAGAGGATTTAGAGGGTCAAGATACTTGTGAAACACAATCTTAGCCCATTTGTTGTTTGGATTTTGATACAAATTCTACACTAATTTGGATTTCATTTCTTTATTTCTTCTATTTAAGATTTTTTATACCTACTCCACCATTTCTAATAGGTCTACATTGCTTATCCCAACTAATTAACACCATTTTTTGTTATCAAAGACACCTTTACAAAAGAAACTCCTCAGTTTGAAATCAAGATCTGACTTGGCTTTAGATGAGAGAGAAATACATAACATATGGTACAATGGGAGGGTAGAGAGAACATATTTGATCATGGTCAGCCATCTTGTATTGGACAACCACTTACCTTTCCAATTATCTAATTTTGCCCTTGTATTTCTAACCACAAGATCCCATACTTTGTTTGATCTATTATCCTTGTCTAAAGAAATACCTAAATATTGATAAGTAGGAGATAATTTCCACAGCAAGCCAAATTCTGATATTGCTATTAGGATTTAATTGTGTGATTTTGAGTCAAACTCATTGATCCATGTTTCATGAGTAGTGATTCAACATGAATCCATCTCTCATGAGAATAAATGGAATACTTAGCACTCATTGGATCTAGGTGATGCTCACAGAGGTGAAGCATCGAGACTTCCTAGGAGGTCACCCATCCAAGTATTACTCTAGCTTGAGCATGCTTAACTACAGAGCTTCCTCCATGGTTAAACCCAAAGCTTACAACCCCATTTGCAAAACCTTCACCAAGTGTTGTTCCTTATGAACCATTCATTAGAAAGCCCCTTAAGATCATCAATTTATAAGGAGGAAATAATTTCCACAACAAGCCAAATTGTGATATTGCTATAAGGATTTAACTATGTGATTTTGAGTCAAAATCATTGACCCATGTTTCATGAGTAGTGATTCAACATGAATCCATCTTTCATGAGAATAAATGGAACACTTAGCACTCATTGGATCTAGGTGATGCTCATAGGGGTGAAGCATCGAGACTTCTCGGGAGGTCACCCATCCTAGTACTACTCTAGCCTGAGCATGCTTAACCATAGAGTTTCCTCCATGGTTAAACCCAAATCGTGGTGAAGGTTTTGTAAATGGGGTTGCAAGATTTGGGTTTAACCATGGAGGAAACTCCGTAGTTAAGTGTGCTTAGGCTGGAGTATACTGGGATGGGTGACCTCTTGAGAAGTCCCAGTGCTTCAGCCCTGTGAGAATCACCTAGATTTAATGAGTGGTAAGTGTTCCATCTATTCTCATGAGAGATGAATTCATGCTGATTCACTACTTATGAAACATGGGTCAATGAGTTTGACTCAAAATCACATAGTTAAATCCTAATAGCAATATCACAATTTGGCTTGCTGTGGAAATTATCTCCTACTTATCAATTGACGAGCTTAAGGGGCTTTCTAATGAATGGCTCATAAGGAAAAACACTTGGTGAATGATTCGCAAATGGGGTTGCAAGCTTTGAGTTTAACCATGGAGGAAATTTTGTGGTTAAGCACACTTAGGCTGGAGTAGTACAAGGATGGGTGACCTCTTGGGAAGTCCTAATGCTTCACCCTTGTGAGCATCACCTAGATCCAATGAGTGCTAAGTGTTCCATTTATTCTCATGAGATATGGATTCATGTTGAATCACTACTCATGAAACATGGGTCAATGAGTTTTACTCAAAATCACATAGTTAAATTCTAATAGCAATATCACAATTTGGCTTGCTCTAGAAATTATCTCCCACTTATCAATTGATGAGCTTGAGAGGCTTTCTAATGAATGGTTCATAAGGCACAACACTTGGCGAAGGTTTTATAAATGGAGTTTCAAGCTTTTGCTTTAACCATGTAGGAAACTCCATAGTTAAGCGTGCATAGGCTAGAGTAGATCTCGGATGGGTGATCTCCCACAAAGTCTCAGTGCTTCACCCTTGTGAGCATCACCTAGATCCATTGAATGATGAGTGTTCCATTTATTCTCATGAGAGATGAATTCATGTTGAATCACTACTCATGAAACATGGGTCAATAATTTTTACTCAAAATCACACAGTTAAATCCTGATAGCAATACCACAATTTGGCTTGTTGTGGAAATTATCTCCTACTTATCAATTGATGAGCTTAAGGGGCTTTCTAATGAATGGTTCATAAGGTACAAAACTTGGTAAAGGTTTTGCAAATGGGGTTGCAAGCTTTGGGTTTAACCATGGAGGAAACTCTGTAGTTAAGCACGCTCAAGCTGGAGTAGTACTGGGATGGGTGACCTCTTGGGAAGTCCCAGTGCTTCACCCCTGTGAGCATCAACTAGATCCAATGAGTGCTAAGTATTCCATTTATTCTCATGAGAGATTGATTCATGTTGAATCACTACTCATGAAACATGGGTCAATGAGTTTGACTCAAAATCACATAGTGAAATCTTGATAGCAATATCACTACCTAAATATTTCCAAGGAAAGGTACCTTTTTTGCATCCTAAAATGTTACAAATGACATCTTCAAAGGTATATTCCATATTTAAGAAAAAATAATTATGATTTATTTGGGTTAACTTTATGATCAGATGCTCTCATGTGGAGATTAAACTAACTTATTACATACAATTCAATATCATGAGTTCAAAATTAGATTTCAAAACAAAAAAAAGGTCATCTTTACAAAGTTAATTATTTTTTCATTCATAAAGCTCCAAAATCTATTAATAAAAAATCAATAGTTTAAAATTCTTTAAAGATAAATGTGTATTTACTCTTGACTATAGAAACACTTCCACTTAAGCATGATGACAATTAGATGTTCTATATTCTACCTCTTAGATGTTTACATTTTCAAACAAGAGCTCTTTGATATAGAGCTTGTGTGTGTGTGTGTGTGTGTGTGTATACACAAGCTCTATATCAAAGAGCTCTTGTTTGAAAATGTAAACATCTAAGAGGTAGAATATAGAACATCTAATTGTCATCATGCTTAAGTGGAAGTGTTTCTATAGTCAAGAGTAAATACACATTTATCTTTAAAGAATTTTAAACTATTGATTTTTTATTAATCTAGATTTTGGAGCTTTATGAATGAAAAAATAATTAACTTTGTAAAGATGACCTTTTTTTTGTTTTGAAATCTAATTTTGAACTCATGATATTGAATTGTATGTAATAAGTTAGTTTAATCTCCACATAAGAGCATCCGATCATAATTTTTTCATAATAATAAATTGAACTAGAAAAATAGGAATTATTAATTAAATGTATTATTTAAAATTAAATAATTTTTAAATAGTGTGTGTAACTTTTTAAATAGAAAAGGCAAGAGCCTACAACACAACGATAACTTGTGAGCCTCTCATGTGGGAGGTCTTGAGTTCGAATAAAATAAAAACTTTTTAAATAGAAAAAAAGAAGTAATTAATTATTTTGAGAGATGGATTTGTGGTAGTTGAAAATTGTTTATGTATAATTTTTTAAAAATCTATTGCACCTCTAAATTTCAGCTGAAAACAATATCCTATGAATCCGTATATGTTATGTGGGGCTTCAGAATCAATGTAAATTTAAATTGAACAAAGATTTTGGTTGATGTGAAGTGGTAGAAAGGAAAAAATAAGTTTCATTTATGCTTCCAACCAATTGTTTCTTTCACAATGAATAAGCATTTCATTATTTTGATCCTTGTAGTCATCTTAGATTGTTGACAAATTCCATGTATTATGTACAAATGTTTAATAGTTATAGAATCTATGGCATGAAACTCTGGAATTGTCCATAATTGGTGGCAACATGAATTCATTGTCATCACTCTATGCAATTGAGATCACATACCCTTGCAGAGTCTGTTCTAGAGCCATCCGATCTCGTGCCAACAAAGGTTTTAGGCAATTGATCACCCACCCCACAGATCTTATAGCTTAAGCAACACCTTTAATGGACCAAGAAGCATGTCCATATCTATATGGAGGACCTGCAGTATTCAAAACATAGAAAGAAAAGGTAAAAATAGCAAAGGCACCAATGCAAGAGAGTAAGCAACACCCCTTCCTGGCACTAGCTAACAAAAAATCCATATATAGGGACATCAGAGCCATATCCATATCCATATCCTTATTGGTGCCACAAATTGTGTTTCTCAAATGCGACAAGGATTACACTGTCAGGTAGTAATGGAGATCAATAGAGAAGGTAGGTGGGTATGGTTGTTCATCTCAGACCTTAGATCTAATATGAGCTCAAAGATCAAGCAATACGGTGTGAATTTTGTTTTGCTTCTTGCACTACCCATCTAGTCTCAGTTAGAAAGTTGATAACCATTTGTAACAAGCCCAAAGCATGTGAAACTGAAAATATAAAATGAAAGAGCAAAAATATAAAATGTTGAAACTATTGATTCAGATCATTTGGATACACATAGAATTGATACTTAAAAAATCATATTGAAACGATATGAATATTATATTGGAATGATATGAATAATGATATTGAATAATACTTAATCATTACATTGATGTCTGGGCATCTTTATATAGTTTTATTTTCCCTTACAACAACTACTTACGAGATACTTACGGGAATAACTTCCCAGCAACTATTTATTGAATTGATTTTATTTATCTAACCTAAACACAAAAACTAACCTAATTAATGTAATAAACCTAGCATTCCCCCCTTATTACATTAATTGAACAATCGTTCTCGCTTATTAGAAACTAACCTAATTAATGTAATAAGTCCAACATTCCTGACCTAATTAATGTAATAAGTCCAAACACCATTCAACTGTCCACTAATAGATAATGACTCTATGGATTAGGTCAAAGAGCTTAAAATCTCAATAGCAACATCAAGATTGATTAGATAAATTCGAGCTCCAGATTGCATGTGATCTTGAATGCCTTGTGTTCAGTACAGAGGAGGTCATTGAACATGTTTCCAACTAAAGCAATGGAGATTGAATCAAGTGCAAAACTAGCAAATAGAAATCCTTCTAGTTTTCTTTATTTTTTGCTTATGTTTCCATCCAATTCTTTGTAGCAAGAAACCATTATCACCTCTGTAGCATTCAACTATGAGTGCTAGAGAACCTAAAGTTTGGTGATATCTTTCCTTTTATTCATCTACTTGGATTGTTATCTATTAGATTGTATGGGCTCTTGTTGAAGTCTACAATCAAGATTGTGTGCTAGATATTTTCAAGGTGGTTGACAATTTCATTGAAAATTATCTCTGTTACAAACAAGACATTTTAAATATATTTCTTTAACACGTAAAAGTTGTAGATGAGATAGCATTTTCTACAAGTTCAAAAAATCTCCAGTATACTGACCCATCCAATTCCAAAATTTCTTAATAAGAACTTTCTAAGATTTATATATTGGTATTTTCTATTCTAGAGGCAAATAAGTGTAGATGTAGACGACATCTTCGCCATTAATAGCAGCAAAAACGTTGCACAATCTTTCCAATTTTGCATGCCTTTTTCAAAAAATTAATGGTGAAGGGAAACCCTGTGATGCATAAGGCTCTCGACGTTACTTGTGCTGGAGAATACTAGAAGGGTGAGGAAGCTTCTAGAGTTTAATTTTTGTTTTTTTTGGACTGAAAAAACTTATTTTACCCTAACAAAAATGGTATGAGCCAATAGGAAAATAGAAATTAGTGTAAAGAAAAATATTTTAAAAATAAAAGTATTTTGAACTTTAGAATGTCTAATTTTTTTGAGGTAAAAATTAATAGGGAGAGGTCTAATGAAAACATTAGTTCCTTGCCTATTTAAAAAATTCTTTTCCATTTATTTCATTGAACATCTTATTATTAGTCCTTGCCTTTGACAAGAAAGTATTGGAATCATTCAATTCAATTTTTCAATTTAATTAACCAAACAACTCATAGGATTTAAAAGATTAAAAGAAACTTCAAATGTTTAAATCTTTTTCTAATTTTTCATTATTTTCTAAATCACATTTTTTGGTAGGGATAAAATTCAATTTTCTCCAACAAAAATACAAATATTTTCTAACAAATCTATAAATGCATGTATTAATTACAATTTTATTTTTTCCACATTTGTGACAAGTGGATTAACTTTTGAGGTTTTACATTGATATTTATTTTTGTCATTTGTAAGAAAATACTATCACATATTATTGAATGCATTAATTACAACCTTACATTTCCACATGTGTGACAATTGGATTAACTTTTCAAAAAAATAATTATGTTTATCTTCCACCTCACAAATGAATGTCTAATCAATATTAATTATCACTATCTATTTTTTCTAAATATAGAGTTAAATATTTTATATTTTTATATTTTAAATTTAGTGATTAGTTTTACATTGATGTTTATTTTTGTCATTTGTAAAATGTTATTTCTTTAAGTTTACACTATATTTTACTAGCCACTATTTTACAATTTTTTTTTTTTTTTTTTTTGTATATCATTTTACAAATTGTAAAACTAATACTACCCCTCAAACTAATTACATATTTTGGTAGTTTGAATTAAGTAATCAACAATTTATTTTTTAAAATCAAATATTTCAATTGAATTGATAAAAATGAGTAGTTCATTCATATAATATAATTTCTATTATTATTTATACATTTTTTAGAATAATATAATCATTAATATTTTTAAAATTCTCTTAACTCTCTCTATCATTCTACCTTTAATTGTTCATATAATAACATATCATTCTCTTTTTTAGCTCTCTCTTCATATCCTTCCTTTCTACCCATAGATTTCCATTTTCCTTCTTTTCCAATTATTGACAGGGACTTTGACGTATTGTGTCTCTTGTTTATTTTTGCATTACTCTTTCTTGAATTGTGTGCACGAATGAACGATTTTAAAACATCAATAGATGAATGAAATGTGTGGAATCAAATGCAACAACAAAAGAATAGTGCACAAGACTCACCAAATACACAACTATCCCAAAACTTAATAGGTGTAGTAAATTTGGAGGACAAATATTTATTAGTTTCCTATATGGAATGCAAGAGCTAAAGTTCTCATCCAACGATGTTGAGCATATGAGAAGGGAAGGACAACCATCCAAACTATGTGAGTCGTTAATATTTTTATCAACCTGCATGACCATTTCACAATGGAAGAGAACGATAAAATTGCAGCAATAAAACACACTTGAAATGTGAGACACGTCTGAATGCAATAGGGATACTGATCGATGAAAATATGAGCCAATAGAAATGGTGAGAGAAATCAGTGAGGGAGTTTTTATGTAGTTGACATCACTATCAGAAATCAACCTTTTTATTAATATTTCTCAATATATAATGTCAAAAGTTTAGCAATCTGGTACATCTATATGTAAAATAACTGAGAGAGTATATATATTTTAGAGGGGTTCTTTAAAAATGTTTACAAGGAATAGTATTATATATTAAAAAAGTTTGAACAATATATTTAAATATTTCAACTAATTTAGGGCTACATCTGCCATTTGAAAACATGAGCATACAAGGAACGCTTAGCTCACATAAAACTCTAAGAATAGATTGTATGGAGGCAAAATATAAGATTGGGTGAAGCTATGAATATGGAGAATTTGAAGTAGAAAGAGAAAATGTTGGGAAATGATACTAGTAGAGGGAAAGCAAATAAAGTTGTCATATGACAAAATATAAAAGATGTAGTTCATGGCCAAAATCATGCCTAAGAATAGAGAGGTGTTTATATAAAACAAGTCGCAACTAAATACAAAAGTACTACTAAGAATTATAAAGCTAAATTGAAGGAGAAAAAAAGATGTATAAAGTTAAATTGGCACTTTACCACATGATTGCAAAAAACCCAAATCTTATTTACACTTATTATGTGTTTGAATTTATAGGATGGCTAGATGGAATTGCATCAAAACAAAAAACATTGAAACTAATGTTATATACACCTTAAAAGAATCCATAATATCTCATAAATTTGGAATAGAATCAATCATGAAGCATAAATGAAACTGAAGACAACAGAAATGACATCGACATAGATATACAATCGACATAGATATACAATCAATTAAATATTGATTATATACCTTGCACACCATGATACAAATTAGAGAAGATATGAGATTCTATAAATGAATCACACTCCAAATCAATAAATCAAAATTCAGTTTTCTGTAACAAACGACATCGACATAGATATACAATCAATTAAATATTGATTATATACCTTGCACACCATGATACAAATTAGAGAAGATATGAGATTCTATAAACGAATCACACTCTAAATCAATAAATCAAAATTCAGTTCTTCCAAGATTTTCTACTATAATCCCATTAATTAACATCAACACTATTTTACATTTAAAACATAGTACTTTCATAAATTTGGTTTAATTTATGATTTAAATGTAAAAATCATGTACTTTTATTTTCCTACTATTTTATTTTTTACATAATCTTGATTTATTTTATAATTTAATTATAATTATGATATATGTTTTATATTCAACTTATATCTCTCTTTTCTCTCTATAATTCAATTTATCCTCCTTTCTATCTTTTTACATGTATTTGCCTTAATTTTTATCTCATCATTTCAATTTATCCTCCTTTCTATCTTTTTACATGTATTTGCCTTAATTTTTATCTCATCATCTCTCTACCCTTTCTTTGTTTCATTTTTATCTCATCATCTCTCTACCCTTTCTTTGTTTCATTGTCCCTTTCTAAATCCTCTCTTTCTCGTGTTTTGTCTAATTCTTTGATTCCCTTCTCCTTTCTTTCTTTCTCTATCTCAATGTTTTAAATAAAATATTATAAATCTCTCTCTCTCTCTCACACACACACACACACACACACACACCACACACACACACACACACACACGAACACGATCCTATACAAAAAAGTTTTTTTTTTTCTTTCAAGAGGTGGTTGCATTTAATTTGTTGAAACATTAGATTTTAATTGTGCATTCTAAGTTTACTTTCCCATAAGAAAATCTTATGGTGAAATTTTAAGTTGTGACACTCACTCTTCCATGAGAAAATCTTAAGTGAAATTTTAAGTTTGTGACACTTACTCTTCCATGATTGGTTTCAATGTAGAGGTAGTTTTTAAATAAAAGTAAAATTCTAAATATGACTTTTGATCTTACTCAAACAATGTCTAATGTATTTGCTTGTGGTGTTGGTCTACACAGATGTTGAATTACAACAATTTGAACAAATCTAAACTTGCAATAGTCTACAAAGATATTAAATTATAACAAATAAATATATATCTAAATCATGTACATCAAAAAATAATATTAAATTTAACTCTAGCAAATCTTTTATTTTTGATGTAGATAGCTTCTCTCCTATACCACAATTCTTAGAGTCCGTTTGGTGAGCGGAATAGGAATACGTATTTTGGAATATGTATTCCAAAAATTGTGAATTTCTTATTTGGATGCACCAAAACAGGATTGGAATACGAAGCAAAAATGGAATACGTATTCCATTTTTGGCCCAAAAATAGGGTTTTGCAATTCCACCAAAATAGGTGGTATTGGAATACGTATTCCTATTCCATTTTTATTTATTTTTAAAAACATAAATTTTCGAATCCGTGAATTCTCATCAAATATTAGCTGAACCAAACAGAAAACAGGAATATCTTCTATTGTTCTATTCCAGAATACGTATTCCTATGCTGCTCACCAAACGGGCCCTTACCAATTATACTGAATGAATACAACCACCACGGTTTTGACTCTATTTCATCGGGGATACGTATTTCATTGATGAATTAAATCTAGCTACTGCCAACTCTTTCTCAATAACCAAATTAGACAGTAATGGTCTCCATAGCCTTTTTCTCAGACAACTTGCCAACCGCCATGGCAAGTAATAAAAAAATACCCATTTTAAGTAGCAAAATTTAGTAAAGTCTCGATTTTGGGGACCTACAGTTCTCCATATCCAACCTGAGCTGGGTATTGCGTATGAGAATAGACAGAATCGATGGCTGCCCCTACGCTTGTCCAATTGTCGAAATTGTCTTTCCCCCATATCCGGGCATAAGCGTTTTCTTACTCCACAAGCAGACAAATAATAAATCTATGTAAGGACTACCCTTTTGTCGGAATTTCGCAGGGAATTACAGTGCATAATATACGTTACAGAGAATTGTAGCGTTTTTTTTTCATTTCTGATCACTGGCGACATCATGGGAGAATACTTTTCAGGACGCTCATGACAAAATGACGCTTTTTTATTTTGGGTTTACTGTGTTTCTCGTGGCTGGAATGTGCTCGAAGATTATGGTATTTTTTCCCCGGTAGGATTTATTCCCTGTTGATTGCGACTATTGGCAACTGGCTGCCAATTTAAATGATGGACCATAACGCCTGCTGATCTATTTCGAGACTAGAGGAGAAAGAACGTTATAGTACTTACCTCCAATTCAGATTCTTAAACCCAATTCAACATTACTTATTAATTTATGGTCTGGAGATTATTAAAGCACAGGGCTGGGGAGAGATACAGATCTTTAGACTTTGAAAGAAAGCACCCCATGGAAGGACTGTCTCCTTCTATCAGCGGCTCCATAGTTTGTACTAGACTCCATGGATTGGAGATAGACGAATCCTCCATATCCTGGTTTTCTGAGTCAACGCCCATTGGGGTAAGGAAAATCTTCCTGTTGGGAAGGTAGAGGATCAAATAAGGGTGCATTGTTTAAGCTCCGAGCTTCACCCAATCGAAAATCAAATTGAAAAAAATGTGAAACTAGCTGCAACTGAGCACGGATTGAACTCGTGATTCCTGTAGGCATCATGAAAATTTACCATTAAGAGAGGGGCAAAACATTTGGGATAACTGCGATTAGACCTCTTGGGTTCTCTATTGCCTCCTGATTCTTGCCTCGTATATTATAGTTTGTCTTTTTATGGACTGTATTAATATTGGTATGTGTGAAGAAAATGAAGAATCTCATTCCACATCCTTGCTGATCGATGAAAATAGCGGGTCGCAAAGGAGCGAGGATAGTGTCAGTGCAGGTGCAGGTGCAAGATTGATAAATCCGATTTCAAGTGAAGATGGGATTGTGAAGAGGAGGTCACACAATTCTGCCAGTAATGTCGAAATAGAGCATACAAGGCTTCAGAACATTTACCGAGACGGTCTTCACAGATTTAAAATGGCATTGGCTTGTTTTGGGCTTTATGACTCGAGCGCTACAAGTTTAATTGCTTCTTGGATTTTATTTTCCTTCTTCACCCTAATTGTTCCTACAGTATTAGTTCTCTGTGTTACTTACAGCAGCTCTGATACCGAACAGATTCAGCTCAATGCAATTGTTCAGTTATCGGAGTCTTCCTTAGCAATCATTTCTTTCTTGTTTCTCTCTCACAATCTTAAGCAACATGGGTTACAAAAAATATTGTTCCTGGATAAAATTGAACGTGAATCAGAAAAAGTTCAAATCATTTTCAAGAGAGAGCTCAACGTAAGATCTCGTTACCTTTCTTACCATAGGTTACATTTGTGTCCTTGTTTTGCTCTCTTTTTCTTCTGCCTGATTTGCATGTTTTAAAGTTATGTGGGTTCCGTTATACTCTGATATAATTTAAAGACAAGGTTACTGGTATTCGTTATTCCACGGTGATTCAATTGTATATCTTTTATACTTACCATTACAGTTTGAGCTTTGCATTTCAGAATTGACAGATCTTTAGATGCCATTCTTTGTATATAGCAAAGGTAAGGAAGGGTATCGAATTTGTACTCTTTCAGAGACTAAGGGTTTCAGTTTTCAAATTTCTGTTTATCAAACTTGTATATTACAAAGCTAACTAAGTGTATCAGATTTGTATTTCTTTCAGAGTCTATAAGGGTTTCAGTCTTTATATTTCTTGCCAATCTAAAACTTTATTTTCTAGATTACTTTCCATCCTCCATCCTTCATCACAATTTCCTGTCTTTTGTTGGAAGTTAATTTGTTCGATATGATGCCTTTTGACTGTTTTTTTGGGTATATAAAACAGTTGTGTGCCATGATAATTTTGTCTTTGGGAAAACTCACTAGTTATAATGTCTTTGAGCATTTATGGCCAGGTAAATGACAGTGAGCGCTCCATGAATTCAAATAAGTTCTATACGGGAAACCATCTTTGTTATCAAGTCATAAGAGTTCTCTTTCTTTATGTCCTTATCTGTTTGCTCTTGTTCTTTGGAGATTTTGAATTGTAACTACTGATATTTCTGTGTAAGCAGGCTGCTGTGTCACTAGTTGTGAGGATTCTTCTTCCCTGTTTCATTGGTGAGATTATCTGTCAAATTTGGTGGTTTACACAAGTTTCAGTTAAATTGCCATTTATTGAGGATACAATGTTTATCCGAATTATCTTGTGTGGGACTGGCTTGCTCTCCTGGCTCTACCGGATGAGTCTATTCCTTATTATCTGCGTTCTGTTTCGGCTTATGTGTTCTCTCATGCTTAGTCGGTTTGAGGACTATAGTAGCCTTTTCAAAGGCGTGCCTAATGTTTCGATCATTTTAAAGGAGCATATGAGCATTCGTCAGCAGCTTTTCACTATTAGCCACAGATTTCGAATCTTCATCCTCTCTTCATTGGTTGCAATCACTGTCAGTCAGTTTGTATCACTTTTTATAGCAACAGCTTCGTCAAAAAGCATCAGCTTGCCTAAAGCTGGGAATTTGGTGGTAATAAGCTACTTTCTTCTCAAAAGAAAATAATTTTGAATAATTTTTCACAACTCTAATAGGAATATTTTGCACAAGCTAGTGTTAGTCACGTAAACAATTTTTGCACCATTTTCCAACGAGTGTATTTTATGGTAATATGTGATTGGTAAATATTAAGTTACGTTCCAACAAAATTTTAGGGAAATATGTATGATTCTTGGAAATAAAGACATGAAATTTTTAAATGCAATTTGTGCTTAAATGCTCAATACTAACATGTTCATTTCATTGGAAAAGATGTTTCTCTTACCAGTTTGAAAATTCACATAACAATACAAGGGGGAATGGGCACAAAAATTCTGCTGCTTGCCTGCAGTCAAATTTTGCTTTAGAAAGTCTTGCTCAAGTTTTACCATCACTTATAACTGTCCTCACTTTTTTTTGAGGCTAAACCTAAGTGTATAGTCATTAGTGAAGAGTGTGTGAAAAAGATGGCCAACTTAGCAGTACATTGCTGATCTTTATATAATCTATCAGAGCAAGTCATCTAGTGATTCTTCAGCCTTCTTCCATCTTCTTGTCAATTTTTCAATTGTTCTTTCTTCCTTTGTGCTCTCTCTATTTGAAATCATACGCTTCTGTCAAACAGATCCCTGAAGTCTAGCATTGTGTCTGTGATTGCCCATTCATTTAGATGACACCATCAATCCGTCTGACAGCTCTTCAACATCATTGGCCATATGGCTTGAAATATCCCTTAGCTTGCTGATGATGTTCTCCCAACAGTTATGCATTGATATCAACCACCATATCATGCACGGTGACATGATCTTCTATCTTTGCCCTCTCCATAAGGATGTCATTTAAGAATGCTTGATTTGCAGGTGTCTCATATGTGATGAAATCTGATGCATATACGGCACAAGTACTTTGGTTTTTTATCCGCCTTCAAGTACCATAATAAAAGGTCCACGGTCTTTTTTCTTTGAGAGGCTAATATTCAGATGCAGATTCTATTCTTTCTCCACCTTTCAAGCTGTTTACTTCCATCTTTCAACACGAAATAGTTGTTGAAAGTACTAAGCACCCTGTTGACACTGTCAATTCATACCACAAGAGTGGTAGATCAACAAGATGATGTTTCTCATTGATTACTATTACCAACTTACCACAATGCCCCACCATTCTCAACCTTATTCTAGGCCAAACAACTCTAGCTCATTTGAGGATCTTTTCACAACAACTTAAATCATTAAGATAGACACACAGTATCAGTTCATTCTCTGACAAAAAGGATCATTGGTCTTGGATAGTAGGAGAGACTTGGGAGGGTTTACTTGGCTTGCTTCTAGGATTGTCCGGCTTGTTCTCCATAGCTCTAGAAAACATACATTTCCATATGAGCATTTTAGATTGCTTGGGCCCTGGCACGGTTATAGATGACAAAGTTGTTGGCTCTTTTGGTCCTGCAGGCATGTGATGGCATTAGTCACATTTCACAATCAGCTACTTGATCTTCTTCTTGCAGTGCTACTTGCCTTTTGGATAAGAATTTAACCAGCATAGATTGCTTCATCTATCGTTTTACTTTGCCTTAAGTTAATTTTTCATTTCATAGATCCTGTCTATAGAAGTACTTGTTTAATAACTGGTCGGCCCAGCAATGGTAATATATTACAATGTTGTTGGCTAGTTTGGTCCTCAAGTGACGTGATTGCATTAGTCATATTTCATGGCCTCTTACTTGATCTTCTTCATCCGCTCCATGTTTCTTTCTGTTGGAATAAAATCCAAACTAAAACACAAAAAATGCAGCTTTGATACAAATTTGATAGAATAAGGGCTAAACTAAACATCTACAGTGACCAAAGAAGGAAGGTCAAGATCCATTAAAACAGAAAACTTATTTTCTATCTATCTCAGAATATCATTGAGAAAAATTTCTATATTCTGATTACAAAATGTTCACAAACAACTTTGCAGCTGTGAATCACTGCTCTTTAAAGAGCTGCAAGGTATGTCTGGAACTGCCATATGATTGGATCTCTGTAGCTTCTATGACTGATCTTTTGCTCAACACTTTGCAGCTGCAGTTATCTTTTCTTCTTTCAAAATTCCTGTCTGTTTTAACTATTCACTTCTCTTTCATTTTTTGTTTATCCCTTCTCTTTTAAAATCCACATACAAGTTTACAATGATAAATTTTCCCCAATAAATTCAACTGCCGTTCAAATTTCTCATATCTGATCATCAAAGAACACAGCCCCCCAAATTAAATGTTGTTTAATGGTTGGAGGAGGAATGTAGGGTACAAAATCCAAGAGATCTTGGTCAGTAATGAAGTTCATATTAGAATTTATTGCTTTGACTCAGGATTAGAAATTACAATGCTCTGCTGCAATCCCAACTCTATTCTATGCTCATTCTATCCTCTAGAGCTAAAACTGTCCATTCCAGAGCTTGGCCATTGTGATTCTCTTCGGAGTTCTTCAAGATCTCAACTTCTCAAACTCTTCTCGAGCTCAACCAGTCTGAAGCTCAACTTCTGGAGCTAATTCAGATCTTGGCTATACTTGACTTCTGAAGCCGATTGTTAGGGCTCTAATAATACTGCCCTATATCCATGATGTTCAAACTATTTTTCAGTTGCTTTAACTATATTTTGTGAGTGTTAGTAAAAAAAATGTCTGTGAGCTGTTGCTCAAACATGTATAACTGAATTTTTATTTCTCCATGTTCTACTGTCTCTCTTATGTAATGATATCTGATCTCAATGTAATTTCTTCATCCATGGAAAATTGGATTCTTTGTCAAGGCTATTGATGAACATCATCACAAAATATATATTGTATTGTTTTCTTCTTCCTTCAAATCTACTGAAATCATCTTTAGCCATGTTGCTATATACCTAACGTCAACTGTGAAAGAGAATCAATGTCTTTTTTCTTGGATGCCAATGAAATGGCTCTTGAACCCAAGTGAAAAACATATCTTTATATGCTCTTCCGAACATCTATACTTCCTGTCCAATCACTATCGATGTATCCAACCAACCCAAAACCATTTGTTGTAGTATACAAAATACTTTAAGTCTATATCCCTTGGTGACATTAGCATGCCTCAGGAATCTTTACATACTTGGCAATGCCAATTTTTTGGTGTCTATAGATCTTCAGATTAGGCTTACTGCACACATTATTTTAAGCCTAGTAATTGTCAAATACTCTGAACTTCAAAATTGTACTTTTGTACAAAATTGGATTAAACTTCAAATGCCATGGTTTTGAAGTATAATGTAAAACAAGTTGGAGCGGAATGGTTTTACCTCTATGCATAGGAAATATTTTAGCAAACCTAAGTCAGTCGTATCAAATTATCTTTTCATGGCTTCTTTGAAGTTAACAATGAGGAAATCATTATTCCCCTAAATAATGCAAAAATGGATATACAATTTAACAGTTATAAAATCTTACCATTACTTTCCTTGATGTAATGAGTGGGTTCACCATTTCTCAGCAAATATGAGTCTAATCTGTTGTATCATGCCCAAGGTGCTTGTTTAAGTTCATAAAGAGCTTTCTTCATCCTACATACTTTGTTTTCCGGTTCTAGAACTTCATACTTAGGTGGCTGTTCGAAATACACTTCTATCAGCAGTTCATTCAAGAAGGCAAACTTTGCGTCTATTTGAAACTCTTTCTACTTGTGTGGGGCTGCAATTACTAAGACTCCTTACACAGTTTCCATTCTTGCAACTGAAGCATATGTTTCATCATAATCTCTTTCAGGTTGTTATTTATATCCCTTAACAAGCAGCCTTGCTTTATGCCTTTCTATTCACATTTCAGCACTGATGTTGGTCTTATAGGCCCACTTCACTCCAATCAATTGGCAACCTTAAGGTAAATAAGTTAGCTTCCATGTGCTATTTCTTTCTATTGCATTGGTTTTCTCATCCATGAGCACTATTTCTCTTCTATTACAACTTATTGAAAATAAATTGAATCACTATGAAAAAATAATGCAAATTTTAGATTTTCATCTAATTCATCATTATATACTGCATTTTGACAAATCTCCCTCTAGCTTTTTATTTTTCTTAGGATTAGGGAGGTAAGAGTGGGGTCTTAATTCTCACTATTGGAGTTGATTAGTTTGTGCAAAATGTCTCTAGAGTTGATATTTGAAGCTACTACCTATAAAGATTTGAAATTTTTGTTAGTTTCAGTTTCTCTTGTGTGTGCTGAGTCAGCTATCGTTCTTTGCTTATTCACTCAAATTTCCTCTCTTGCTTCTTTTCTCTCCACTTCCTCTTTCAATCTCTCCTCCTCCAAACTGATTTCTCCCTTGCTCTTTTTTCATTCACTACCTGTTACTCATAACTTCTTGACTTTGACATACTCTTCCCTATTATTAGCCTCTTAATTTTTTTATTTATCCGATTTTCATAGCCGGTCTGCCTAATCATTTACTCCACTTTATTGGATCCCCCTTTCTATAGCACACCTTCCCTTAGGTGCCTAGCCCCTGAATTAAGTTTCTTATAATTAGGGAATAACCCCTCCTCTCAGCATCCATGGCCACATGATATATGAGCACTATAACTCATTGTGGGATCAAGTAAATTTGTTCTTAAGAGAAGATATATGTTTTCTTTGATCTTTGTTCTTTCTTAATAACTTTCTTTTTTTGATTTTCCACCATTCTTTAATCTTTATTAGTGCAGATTTCCAAAAATGTGGTGGATGTTTTCCTCTATGTATTATTTATCCAAGATCTTGACAATGAAATTAAATGTTGGCTTATTTTGGAAGTGTTTACACCAACTTATTGTATTCTGACCCCAGTTAGAGCTAAAATCGCAAAGATAAAGTGATCACAGTCACATTTTTACCATGAAAAGAATTCATTAATGAAAGAAGGAAGAGGATCCCCACACATATGCGTAAGTACACAGGTTTTTCTTATTCTAACTTCTCATTCTATATAATTACTTATGACAATGATACGCTGTGTTATCTACATTGCACAACACTCTAATAATCTCTTACATATACCTTAGTATTCTTCTGCTTTGTCAATATCATATTGCAATGGCATATTTGTAAAATTTTAACCTAAAATAATCTAGCGTAGCTAGAATGATAGAACAAAATATGCAAATTTAGAACAAAAGATGAAAAGGGCAAAGTCTCATAAAATTTACAATCAAAGAATTATAATTATATATGCTTCCTTAAAACATAAAGAAGAGGAAAAACAGGAATACAACTGAAAAAATCAGAGATACTCCTTAGTTAGCTTACACACTAAGAAAAGAAGTTTTATCCAAAAAATCTAGATAAAAAACAAAAAAACATGCTGAGTTTTATTTGCTAACACCCCCCTTAAGTCTAACTAAGGAGACAAGCCTAAGGAAAGGAAAGAGGAAAGAGGGAAAACCTAGTGGGAACAAAACCCCCCTCAAAATAGACACCAAATCTACATGGCAGCTCCAATGCTGCAATATCCTTCAGCCTAAGAAGGTCTCACAAAAACTGAAATGGAAGAGGCAATGGATCCCTTCACAATGTGTAGTAAATGGTAGATGTTCCATGTGTTAGAATCTGAAAAGATTAATAACCCAGAAAACTAGTGCAAAGAGTAAATATCTAAACTATGAATGCAAATGATAAAAAATCAAAATAGCATCATAGAGTTAGTCTCCAAGAGAGTAATGCAAATGCTGGAAGCAAAATAGCATTAAGAGGATGCAAAAATAAGAGATGCAAATACAAGCCAGGTAGCATGCAGGCTAGGAAGAGGGAGGAGGTGGCAACACCAACCAATGAGGAGCAACCATCTATTGGACTAAAGATAGCAAAGTATCTTCCCAAGATAGCTAATGGATGCTCACATGTAGGAAAGTGACACCTCACAACCATTCACCTAATAAGACATGCTTTATTAACCTAAGCGAGATTATTAAAAGTGTAGGAAAAACCTATCAAAATAAGAAAAATAAAAAACTACACTAACACCCCCCCATAAGCGAAGCTTAGGTGGATGTAGAAGTGGGTCCCGGCAAGTCAAGCCTAATGAGGTACCCATGTACATAAAATTCCCCCAAAAGAGAGAGAAAAGAGACTCCCCAAAGAAAATTAGGACTCCAAGTGAGAGGAAGAGGCCCCCCCAAAAGATGAAGCATCCCACACCTCCAGCAAAGCTTGCAAATTTTGTCCGGTTGATCCACTTACATCGAACAAGTTTTCTTCTCTTAGGAAAAGGGACAAGATCCGAAGTGTGGTTCCTCATCAAGGAACTATACTCTTCCTGCATAGCTGTATCCCACTCAGAAATACCAGAAGCCTCATGAAAGGACTGTGGAGTTGAGGCAGTAGCAATGAAGATATGTAGAGCATCTTGGAATTGTAAACGAGTCTGCTTGGTGTTTGATGGATCTCCAACCCAATCACCCGCAAACTGCAAGGTCTGTCTAGCCCAAAGTGGACCAGAAGATGGAGAATCTAGAGGAGAATCATCAACCTGTGAATGATGACTAGGAGAGGAAGGAGGTGAGTCCTCTAAATCACTCTCTGCATCAGAAGTGGAGGTAGAAGACTGCTCAAGTGAATCTGACCCATTAGAAGATCTATCATGTATTCCAAGTGACTCCAATGTCAAAGTAGAAGGCAACCCTGTGACCATGCTCTGTTGGTTAAGCTGATGCAAGTAGTGGAAGTTAAGATGGCCAAACTGCTCATGCCATAATTTGCTCACATCACTAGAGTGAGTGAGTGAAACAGTCAAAGGAGGATCAGGAACAAAGTGAGAAAGTCGTGACTGATGATCTGCTCTCCCAACTGCAACTGTAGAATCATTGTGCAATTCACATATCTCCACTGAATCAGGAGTGAACTCAACCCGCTTGCCTAAACCTATGTGAGTGATCTGGTGTACTGATAGGAGATTAGTTGACAATGAGGGTACGCAATGAACATCATGGAATGTGCCATCCCCCACATCAACAGACCCTCTCCCACACACATCAACAAGAGTGTTATCACCCATCAAAATAGAAGGCATAGTACATGGCTCCAAGGATGCAAGTTCTTCTTTAGATGAAGCCATGTGGTGTGAAGTACCCGAATCAAGAACCCAAGTGGATGGTGAGGAAGCAACTGCAAAAAGAGCCTTGCCCTTTTCTTTTTGTTTGTTAGACCCTTCATTAGAACTTTGTTTGATAGACTCAGGAAAACTGATATTATTCTTCTCAAGAATGTATGTCAAGTGATCAAGTTGTTTCTGCAAACATTTATGTTCATCATGACCAGGTCTTTTACAATAGGCACATTTGACCTTTTTTTTCTTAGGCTTATCACCCTTGGAAGATGGTGTATCAATAGTTGCTTTTGAAGAAACCAACATCTGATCCTTCTTCTCCTCGCTATTCTTTTGTTTCTTGTCCTTACTATTGTTGTTACTACTTTGTCCTTGTTGTTCTTTTGTGCCTTGGTTGGCAGCCAAGGCATGTGACTTAGAGGACTTAACAATGCTCATCTGGATTAGCTTGTCCTGTTCTCGAGTGAGATTGACAGCAAAATCATCTAAAGATGGCATGGTGAATTGAGTACCAAGTGCACCCTTAGTAGCATAGAAGGTAGAGACAAACACAGAATATTCTGAACTTAGCTTAGAGAGAATATTAAGAATCAGTTGTTCATCTTTCTTTTCAATTCCACATTGTTTTAACTGCAGCCTTAGTGATTTCAATTTGGTGAAGAAATCTTGGATTGTGTTGAAAACTTGAAATTGCCTGGACTCAAACTAATTAATTCATTTTCCAACATATGACCCCTCATTGAATCTTGTGTGCCAAATAGTGTTTCTAGCTTTGTCCATACTTCATTTGGTGTATCCAAAGACTCAATGTGAAATAGCAAGTCAGGAGAAACAAACAAACACAATGTTCCAAATGCCTCATCACATTTGTTAAACCACTTAGGCTTATCTTCATCTTTAGCAGGTTCAGTTTCAAGTCCCATAGTTATCCTATTTAATCCAGCTTTCCTTAAGTGAATTGTCATGCGTGATTTCCACTCAAAGTAATTGTATGGAGTTAGGATGGGCATATTTATTTGATCCATGATGAAGAAATGCAGAGAAGAAATGTTAGAAAGAAGAGAACCCAACCACGACAATGCCCCCCCCTTTTTACTCAATCAAAGAACCCCCCCCAAAGAAATATGATTTGGCACTTTATTTTAGTGCATTTACAACTACCACTAGAAAGAGATACTTAGTGGTCTTGATTTCAATGCATTACAAACCCTCATGAAGAGCATATGCTAAAAGTGAAACTTGGGCACAATAATCAAGGAAACAAATAGCACCACTGTGATCTACTCGAAAAATCATGCACTTTCAAAAAAAGAATTGCTTCGATACGAGGTCGTATGAGAAAGTTATGATCCTCTGAATTTTTCAAAACGAGAACTGTGCACAGTCACAGCTGAGAATCTGCAATTTTTGAAGAATTCATGCATGAAAATCAAAAAACAACTCCACTAGTGGATAGGGCACAAAAAAATAGCCAAGTTCATAACAAGAATCATCAAAATCGGAGCTCGTATGAGCAAGAAAGAGACATTTGAACACTGCGTTCAAATTTGCGACTGCCAATGGAGAGGGGTATGGCTGTAGCTTTGCATGCTCGATTTTGCAAAATATACAGCTTGCATGCAAAATCTAAAAGATACCCAGATGGTTTTTCGGGACTGTGAACAAAACCCAGAAAGCGTTTTTCTTTCTGATGTACAAAAGATGTTGTTGTAGTGTAAATCAGACGCCTTTAACAGTAAAAAACGGCTCCAAAAATTTTAAAACGACCCCAGCAACCAGAATATGACATGCAAATGTTGGATCAGCTTCTTAAGTCCATCAATGGCATGCTGGAACCTGCAAAACTGATTGAAAACTCCAAATATGCAAGTTGGTTGTCAGATTTGAGATTGAAACCCCAGAAAAAAAATGTTTTTGTCAAAACTTTTCTGATTCTCAGGATCATCCAAAGATGCAAGAGAAGAGCATACTTCGTTTTTCAAAAAATTACAATAAAGTTTATTTGCCCTCCCCGAATCTCTCAAATAAGGAAACTAAAATCTACTCTTGCACATAGAAAAGCTCTGATACCATGTTAGAATCTGAAAAGATTAATAACCCAGAAAACTAGTGCAAAGAGTAAATATCTAAACTATGAATGCAAATGATACAAAATCAAAATAGCATCATCGAGTTAGTCTCCAAGAGAGTAATGCAAATGCTGGAAGCAAAATAGCATTAAGAGGATGCAAAAATAAGAGATGCAAATACAAGCCAGGTAGCATGCTTATATAGGCTAGGAAGAGGGAGGAGGTGGCAACACCAACCAATGAGGAGCAACCATCTATTGGACTAAAGATAGCAAAGTATCTTCCCAAGATAGCTAATGGATGCTCACATGTAGGAAGGTGACACCTCACAACCATTCACCTAATAAGACATGCTTTATTAACCTAAGCGAGATTATTAAAAGTGTAGGAAAAACCTATCAAAATAGGAAAAATAAAAAACTACACTAACACCATGAACGTTGAACAACATTCCTCCCTTTAGGAAGAAATAAAATCAAATATGTATGAAGGGAATCTCCCCATCCCTGAAAGGAATAGGTAGGAATAAAACTCAAGATACACGTCTTTGAAAATTGCTTAGTAGTCTCCATGTTAATGCTGAAAGTTGTCATAATGAAATCAGGCACTGCTGAATATGAAAAACTTGAATCTAATGAAGACCAATGTAGATCATAGTCCAAAGACTTAGGTATCTCCTTAGAAGGCAAAGAGATCTGCTTAGAATGTTGTATCAAAGAATCCACACTCATATCAAATTGCAAGGAATAATGATGTAGAGACTGGAGAAGAGTATCATAAGGTTCCCTCATAACTAAAGAAGAACCAGCCTCATCAAAGAGAATATGTATGTAGTCAATATTGTCATCTAGATCCAAAATGAGGGATTCCACAAACAAACAAGACATGTTTGCTAGAAATTAATTCCAATGAACCGAATCCAAAATGCATAAATGATCCTGCTGGATATTAAAATAACCTTCATGTTTCCTTTTAATGCTCACTATTGTATCTTATTATATCTCTGTAAATATTAGAATGTTTATAATATTTAGTATAGTCTAGAATAGAATGTTTCTATTCTATTCGACTCTCCTCTTTGTATATATAGATCAGTTTGATCTCTGATTAATTCATTCAAATTTTCCGCCATTTACATTTGTAACATGGTATCAGAGCTATTGCTTCAAATGGTTTTGAATAGTTTATAATTTCTTTCGAAATTATCTGCTCTAAATTTCGAAATTATTTCTGCCATTTTCTCTACAACCCGTCTAGGGTTTCTGTTCTGAGAAATCTGAAATTCATTCTGCAAATCCCGAGTTCACGTTTTTTAAATCGCAGGTTTCTTTGGCTCACGTCTGATCTTCTACAAATCGCGGGTTTCTACCGTCGTTTTTCTGCAACTCGTCGTTTTTTTGCAACTCGGCATTTTGTGTGAGTGAAAACGTGTTCAATCTGTCCTTATCTGCCTGGATCCGTCTATCTCAAATCCGCTTGTTCCAAAATCTGCCTATATCTGCCATTTTTCCTGCAAATCTGACCTTCGAAGGTGCCGACTAGGTTTTTGCTCGAAACCCTAGTTTTTTGACCTCCAAAAATTTTTTTGATCACATATTCTTGGTGGGTTTTTTGAAATCTCAAATGGGTCTTCATCAAATTTTTGTGGGTGCCTCGTTTTTTGTGCCTCGATTTTCAAGCTAGCGGATCCGAATTCCGACAACACTTTATTTCTAGGTTTTTCGAGCTCTTTTTTGGGTACTCCAATTTTTCTAGGTCTTTAATTTTCTCACCTCGAAGTTTGTGCCATTTGAAATATTCACATATTATAAGCATCTGTATCAGCAGCATCAGAAGTCGGACTCAATTAAACAGTATGCCAATGCTACCCAACACTCAGAGCAGAAAGAATCTATCTATCATGCCTTTATGGCCAGCATACCTGCAAATCATGTGAAATCTTCTGCCTGGTACATCAATTCTGGTGCCTCCCGACATTTCACTCATAGGCGTGATTGGTTTGTTGAATTCACTCCCTATTCTGACTCAGTAATCTTTGGAAGCGGTGAAGAATACAATATTCTCGGCAAGGGCAATGTTCAGATTCAGACTGGAGGAAGAAAACTCATGTTTCTCAATGTATGTTATGTTCCTGGCATGAAACATAATCTTTTGTCTGTTAGTCAGATTATAAAGCACTCCCCTCAGTTGGATGTCGTTTTCAGTGGAAATAAGTGTTCGATTATTGATCGTGCTTCTCGCACTACCCTTGCTTCCGGTCTTGAGGATCATGGTATTTATAGGCTTGTAGATTCAGGTGATTCCCTCAAGCATGCCTTCATCGCCGAATCATCTGCTCTCAGCAGTCTCTGGCATCAGCGATACGGTCATCTGAACATTCAATATCTAGCACAACTTGCTCGAGATAATTTAGTCCATGGCCTACCTAATATTCAGACCCAGAACCATCGCGTTTGCGGAGCTTGCCAAGCAGGGAAGCAACATAGGCCACCATTTAAGAATGGTGAAACATGGCGGGCATACAGAGTACTCCAGCTAGTCCATGCTGATGTATGTGGTCCTATGAATACTCCTTCTATTACTGGGAACAGGTATTTTTTACTCTTTGTGGATGATTTCAGTCGCAAAATGTGGGTATATTTTCTTAAGCAAAAATCAGATGCCTTTCTTGTATTTCAGCAGTTTAAAGCTCTAGTAGAAAAAGAGTCTGGTTCCTCCATCCGTACTCTTAGGACTGATAATGGGGGGGAATTCTGTTCTTCTGGTTTCTCTGCCTTCTGTACTACTCATGGCATTAGACGTCAGTTCACCACACCTCACACCCCTCAGCAAAATGGTGTTGTAGAGCGTCGAAACCGTACCATCACAGAAATGGCTAGGGCTATGCTAGAACATAGAAATGTTCCCAGAAAATATTGGGCAGAAGCAGTATCCACAGCTGTCTACCTTCTTAACCGGTCACCCACCCTTGCAGTTAATCATAAGACTCCTGAGGAAGCCTGGTCTGGTCGCAAACCTAGGATCAACCATTTGAAAGTTTTTGGCTCTCTGGCATATGTATGGATTCCTGATGCCAAACACACTAAGTTGGATTCCAAAAGCGAGAAACTTATGTTTACAGGATACAGTCACACACATAAGGCCTACAGACTGATTGATGTAAATACTGATCGTTTAATCTTCAGTCGTGATGTTGTGTTTGATGAGGAATTTGGACCATTTCCGCTCTCTGATTCCCCACCACATTCCGAGATTTAGTCTTCAGCAATCTCTGACTTAGGTTCTTCTATTTTATATGAGTCATCTGATGCTACTGATACACCACCTCAGTCACTTCCAGATAATACAACTCCTGCTCCTGCTTCTCCTCCAGCTATTCCGACAGCATCTGATATTAGCTCCTTGACTCTTCGGCCAAAATGGTGGGCTCAAACGCTTAGTGATCTTCGTCCTGATGAACTCATTGAGGGTAGAACCTCCATAAATAAGAGCCTTCAGCACAACACAGTTAATATAGCTCTTATGGCCAACATCCATAGTATCCCTGAGCCCCAGATATATGCAGAGGCCAAAGGAATTTCAGAATGGGAACAAGCAATGGATTCTGAGCTTCAGAGTCTTCAAAAAAACCACACTTGGGTTCTTTCAGATCTTCCTCTTGGGAAGAAACCCATTAGCTGTAAATGGGTCTATAAGGTCAAGTACCATGCAGATGGTACCTTGGAAAAATACAAAGCTAAACTTGTTGCTCGAGGATTCACCTAGCGCGAAGGCATTGATTATGAGGAGACATTTGCACCAACAGCCAAAATGAGCACTATTCGCATTCTTCTTGCAATTGCAGCTCAGTATGGTTGGAAAGTTCATCAGATGGATGTGAAGAGTGCCTTTCTCAATGGTGAATTACAGGAAGAAGTCTACATGACGCAGCCCCCAGGTTTTAAGGTTGCTGGTTCAAAACACAAAGTATGTAGACTCCAGAAGGCCCTCTATGGTCTTAAATAGGCCCCTAGGGCTTGGTACATAAAGATTGATCATTACTTGGTTACTCAAGGATTTCAGCGTAGTCCGTCAGACAGTAATCTGTATATTAAACACTCTGGTAATGATATTGTCTATGTGGATGATTTGATCATTACTGGAAATTCAGAACATTTGATTTCAGAAATCAAACAGGATCTATGCAGAACTTTTGATATGACAGATCTCGGATTGCTTCATTATTGTTTAGGTATTGAGGTTTGGCAGACTGACAACAGCATTTTTTTGTCTCAGTCCGAGTATGCCAGAAGTTTGCTTGATAGGTTTCGAATGCAGGATTGCAAATCTGCCTCCACTCCTATGGAGACTGGTCTGAAATTGTCCGCATAATCTGTTTCTCCTCCTGTAGATGAAACACTCTTCAGGCAGCTAGTAGGTAGTCTCATCTACCTTACTACTACTAGACCTGATCTCAGTTTTGCAGTCAGCTACATCTCACGGTTCATGACAAATCCCAAGACTGATCATTGGATTGCAGCGAAACGTGTGTTACGCTATGTACATGGTACTTTAGATTATGGTCTTCTTTACACAAGGAGTACTACTCCTCAGCTCAGTGGATTCACTGATTCCGATTGGGCCTACTCAGTTGATGATAGGAAATCTACTTCTAGCTATGTGTTTAATATCGGATCTGCAGTAGTTACTTGGACCAGTAAGAAGCAACATGCACATGCACTCTCCTCTACAGAAGCAGAATATAGAGGAGCTGTCAAGGCAGCTTTTGAAGCAGTTTGGCTCCGGTAGATGCTTGCAGATATGCATATTCCTCAAGTAGGTCCGACTTCTTTGTTTTCAGACAATCAGGGCGTACTCAAACTTGCCAAGAACCCAGTGTTTCATGAACGAACCAAGCACATCGAGCTTCATTGCCATTACATCCGACAATTGGTAGAAGATGGATCTATTCAGTTACGCTATGTTCCTACCTCAGAGCAATCAGCAGATATTTTCACTAAACCCCTTGGTCCTGACAAGTTTGTTAAATTCAGGGGATCTATTGGTGTAGTAAATAGATTGAGCATTAAGGGGGGGTATTAAAATAACCTTCATGTTTCCTTTTAATGCTCACTATTGTATCTTATTATATCTCTATAAATATTAGAATGTTTCTAATATTTAGTATAGTCTAGAATAGAATGTTTCTATTCTATTCGACTCTCCTCTTTGTATATATAGATCAGTTTGATCTCTGATTAATTCATTCAAATTTTTCGCCATTTACATTTGTAACACTGGAAAGAATCATTGGAACCTCTCAATGAAGCGATTTCGAACTTTGAAGAAGCAACAATAGATGAAGTATCAACAAATTGGTCATCCAAAAAGGATGCATTCATACAAAGTTGGGGCAATAGAAATCTCGGTATCATCCATAAATGCTTGGTCTTCCAAAGAAACATCACTTTCAAATGAAGAACTAGTGTCCCCATACGATTGCTAGATAACGGTCCAAGCGATGAAAGGGCACTCAGTGCGCTATATATGATGCATAATATCCTCAAAAATAGTAAGACATATCAGTCCACAGACCATATCATTACTGTTCAACCATGCATTTTTCTGCTCAAAATTGCTTTGCTCAAGGAGATAGGGCAATAAATCCTGCTCAAAACAGTGATTCTTTATCTCTTCTTTCCAAGATAAATAATTCTTGAGGTCAGCTTGACAACAAAGGATGAAACAATTACTAGAAGACATGATTAAGCCCCTATAAATGGAACTTTATCTCAGTTCATGAATACACAAAATTTAGTAAGAGAAATTGTTGAAGACAATGGAAATCTTTCTTTTTGAGTTCTAATCTTCAATACCCGAAAAAGAGATTTTATTCTTCTTTCTAGAAATTGTGAGCTCCGATACCATGCAAAATTTTAGCTTTACCAACAAATAATCTATCTAGAGTGCTAGAACCAAATATACAACTTTTAAAGAAACAATTTAGAACAAAAGACGAAAAGTGGAAGTTTTCATAATATACAATGAAATAATCACAATAATATAAGCTTCCTCAAAACATAAAGTAGAGGAAAAACAGGAATAAAATTGAAAAAATCACAGATATTCCTTAGTTAGCTTACACACTAAGCAAAGAAGTCCAAAAAAGCATGGATAAAAAACAAAAAGCGTGTTAAGTTTTATTTCCTAATAATATGTAATCATAATATATCAACAGATAGCAAAACTGAGGGACATGATAGCTAGATATGCCCCCTTTCATCTCTAGCTTTAGATTATACTGTGAATCACTATATGATGCCACATAGGACAGAAAATTGATATTTGACTCAGTCTCGAGAACACTTTTGGAAATAGTGAACATAAAAAATCCAAAAATGAAATTAAAAAATTTGGCCAAGACACAGCTGAACTAATTGAATTTTGAAACGGGTCTAAAGGACTCGATTTAATTTTTGCAAACCTGTGCTTACAGGGTATTAGTGAGTCTGGTAATAAAGGCCAAAATGTTAAACATAGCAGATTTCCACAATCAATAAAATTCAACTGATTTACTTCTGGGCCAGATTGTGTGTAAATTTTTAGCATCGATGTTTTGGATCATACTCCATGATCCATCTTTCAACCTTGAGATACAGGGGTGTGTAGATTGACTTCACAGAGTATTTGAGTGCTATACAAATCAATGAAAAATCCTGCCAACATGGTTCGTGCAAATTTATAGTATATATTATTCAAATCAAGAAGGTGATGCTGAGGAATATTTAAAATGGTTATAACTGGTATTATGTCCAATAAAAGTGCAGAGTATGGGCATCAGCTAAGAAAGCAATCATCAGAACCGAATAGGGTTAGTATTGGAAGGAAACATAAAAATACCAAATGAAATTGTCGAAGTTTGTTATCAACTGAAATTGGATTTGATCAATAATGGCAATGATGTTGGATTGTGGCACTGGATATGTTGGCCACTAGAAGAGCAAGAGATATTTTTGCATGGATGAGGACTTATCATCCAGATCAATCAACACAGCCATAGTTTTCAAACTCTGCAAGTACTCTCCGAGTTACCAAGTACTCTCCATTTTTTTTGGGCTAGTTTTCACAAGTTAAACTCTAATATTTTTATAGATGCAAAAAATGTGGCTACAATGTCAATGCAGGGAAACACTGGTTTAAATGCATTTGTCATTTGCTCTTCTTGCTATAAAACCATGCATTTTCTCTGTCAAACTTTAACACATTTTGTAATTGAGTTTTACAAAAGAATATGTTCCTTTAGGAGATTTTGATTTTTAGCACTTTCTAAAATTGCTGAGTTTTTGTCATGTTTTTGCTGAGCTGAAAATTTTGGGCCGCTGAGTTCTCTCGGAGTCCGAGTCTGCAATGCATGCAACTAAGTGACATATTTTAAAACCTTGTTATTGTTATCATCGATTTGAAAAGAACCATTTAAAGCTTCCTTGAAAAGGTTTGAATGTTTTCTTCTGGAATCGATCATCAGGTTGCATCTAAAAATTGTTGCTAGTTATTATATCACATTGCATGCTTGAGATGCTAATCTTAATTTTAGCCTACCAAATAGACTTTCTACATTATCTTCAGAGATACTTCATCATATTGGTGACATGGAAGGATACTACAAAACATGCAAAGTTTCTTTATAGTCATTCATATTTGCTTGTTTTCTTGATGAATATAAAATAATAAAATTTGTTTCCTTCTGACATTTGTGTGCATCATAATTTCCTCCAACATTTGTACTATTTCCTTGTTCTTTTTGAGCTGCAGGTTTGTGCAGCAGTTCAAGTTACAGGATTTGTACTCTGTTTACATGGAGCTGCAAGGATCACACATAGAGCCCAGAGGATTGTGTCTATGGCTAGTCAGTGGCATGCTTTGGTGACCTGCCAATCATACATGTCTGATTCAGATTCTGAAAACACTCCTGAATCACTTGCTTTAGCTTTTGACGACATGTCCTTCTCACCAAATGAATATGCAAGTGATATAGAATCAGTTGGAAATATTTGCAATATTATTCCCTCAAAAGATGAATTTTCTTCTTACGAGGAGAGACAGGCTTTTGGTGAGTTTGCATGTTCAACTACTACAGCTGACTATCTACCATTTTTATTTGAAAACATAACCATTGTTTATTTTACAGTATACCATTTTTCACTTATAATTTTTTTCTAGCATATTCTATTGCCTTGATACCACTTGTTCAATAATACTGTTCCTTTGGTGTGGTGTATTTTGGTGGATCGAGTCACAACTTATCTTGTTCAAAAGAATACCCTTTGAGGTGTTATTTATTTCCATCTGATTTACTCTTCTGTTTTTGTTAAGCCTATGCTAATATTTTCTCATGTGGATTCATAAATTTGATGCATGCCTCTATCTATATTTGTTATCATCTGCACTGCTGCTTGTTTGAGCTTTGGAAGTGTTATCTCTAAGATGATGTTTTGGTTGGAATTAGAGGGCAACATTCAAACAGGTCTTGTCATCCTGTAGCAATTCTGTTCTTTTAAAAATTTGCTTCTTCTGACATCATTGTTATATTTTTACATATTTTTAAAGAAAAATATACATTACAAGCATTTATATTTATCTTTTTGTTTCTTCAATAGCATTTGTTTCCAAAAGTTCTTTCAGTTTTTAACCACCATTTAACTTTAATAATCTCTTCAAATGTTGAGTTAGCTATGTTGTCATTTGAGAATGCCCTGTTTGGTATTCCAAAGTGTAATGGTATAGAAGTTACCCATGATGCTATTAGTCTGATATTTTGCCATGTTGTGTGGCATTTATGTTATAGCTGGCTACAATTTCAGAAATCTAGAAAATTATCATAATTGAAATACCCTCGGGCTCAAATGTTAAGTGCTTTCTTGCATCTTTGTATTTTCACAACCTCGAAACCTCCTTCCCATGACAGCATAAGTTCCAAAGTGTGATGGTATAGAAGTTACCAATGATCAACATTTCAGAATAAGTTCCACTCCTAAAAACTTATGGTAGAAAAGTTTTGGCATATTCAACAGAGTCATGGATAACTGTTTGAATCTTGAAAATTATCATAACTGAAATACCCTTGGGCTCAAATGTTGGTTGCTTTCTTGCATGTTTGTATTTTCACAACCTTGAAACCTCCTTCCCATGACAGCATAAGTTCCAAAGTGTGATGGTATAGAAGTTACTGATGATCAACATTTCAGAATAAGTTCCGCTCCTAAAAACTTATGGTAGAAAAGTTTTGGCATATTCAACAGAGTCGTGGATAACTGTTTGAATCTTGAAAATTATCATAACTGAACTACCCTCGGGCTCAAATGTTGGGTGCTTTCTTGCATGTTTGTATTTTCACAACCTCGAAACCTCCTTCCCATGACAGCATAAGTTCCAAAGTGTGATGGTATAGAAGTTACCGATGATCAACATTTCAGAATAGTTCCACTCCTAAAAACTTATGGTAGAAAAGTTTTGGCATATTCAACAGAGTAGTGGATAACTGTTTGAATCTTGTCAGCAGCATAGAAAAGTGGGACTTATTCACTATCAAAGCCATGCATACCAAACTTTCTCGAATTATCTTCAGTACATGCTTAATCATAGATTGAATATTGCCATTATCAAGATAGGGCCAAGTGTTATGTGATGCGATTTCTTGTTGGAAATCTTTGTCAACTTATATCTGGGAAGAAGTAATTGAGATGGAACTGTAATCACCTTCATTGGCAATGGTGACTTTCTAAGATATTCCAAGTATCTTGGGAAATGACAGTGATTCACTTTGTAACAGGCAGTCATTTTCCCAACCATTTCTTCATCTCTCTGCAAATTATGTAGAATGATCCATGGACAATGCTTATTGAGAATTGGTTTTGCAATTTATGCTTTCAATGACTACTTTTCAAGTTTTAAAAGATTGCCTTGAAGATAGGTTGTAGGGTTTTCAATTGTTTGTGAACCCAAGAGATGAGTAGTTACATTAGAAGTGCATAGGAAAGGTCAAAGCTGGTGGAATCTTTATCAGTTTCCCTTAAGTCTATTCCTCTTTTGGACCATCCTAGATGGTGGATTCTTGTTATGTGATTGTCTAAATGGGTATAGGCACTTCCAATCTTTTTTTCAACAAGATCTCCTCAATGTCTGTATTTTTACCATACAATTTCATCATTATTACCTAGAGACTTGTCTCCAAAGCCTTGGTAGTCATCACCCTCATTAGAAGTGCATCCATGTCTTGGAGACACATATAGACATGTGTCCAAACATTTATGTGTCCTTGAGATGTTGAGAGACTACATATGCAATTTGTCTGCACCTACATACATCTCCTAAAAGCAATTAAGGACAGCAATCTATTATTCTTGCATTTTTGGGATAACAATGGAATGGCAGCTAAAGTTTTTGATGCAAGAGCATCTTGGGTTTGCTCAATGGCTACTTTGGATTTCATGAGAGGAAGCTTGATAGTTTCTTTGAAAGGTGCTTGGACTAGTGCTCGGCATACATTGGTTGCTCGGCATGGTCAGGGAGTTCGGCATGGTCCTTGGTTTCTCGGCATGGTCTATGGTTGCTCGGCATGGTCTTGGGACTCGGCATGGTCTTTGGTCACTCGGCATGGTCTTTGGTTACTTGGCATGGTCTGGGGGAGCTCGACTTTGCTAAGGAATTTGGTGCCTGTTGTAGGTCGTGTATCTAAATTTCTAAAACGAGTTAGAGGATGAAAATTTGAGAGATGGAAGAGGGCCTAGATTTCTAACTACGGTTTGAAGCTCGAGTTCTAATTCATCCGGAGCTAGGAGATATTGCAATTTTACTAAGACATCGATTTTGGGAATTTAATTGTTGTAAGAGGCCGACTTTGGCATTTAATTTATGTATTTGTATTTAATTTGTGTTCTGGGCCGACCTGTGGCTTAGATTGGTATAAGTAGGGGTTGTGGGAAGTCTTTAGGATGATCATTCAGCCAGGAGAAGTAGAGGAGCTTGGAAGAGCGAATTTTGAGAAGGGCTAGTAGCCAGGGTTTGGGATTGGATCTTGAGAGATTTTGCAGAACTATTACTTGCTTTGTATATGGCCGTAACCGGGAAGGCCTTACAGCCCGACACATTGCATGTAATCAGTTATATTTTATGAATATATTATTATGATTTGGTATTAGATCTTGCATTATTACTCCTTGTCCTGGCATTGTTGCTTCTTGTTATTACCTTTTTGTTGCATGGTTGTATAGCTGGGGGCTAGGACATCTCCTTTGGGGATTCTCCTGCATTGCACTGCGTCAGGTGGTATCAGAGCAAAGGTTGTTCCTGAGTGTGTGGACAGATCGCCGAAGTTGAGGCAGTTTGCACCAAGTCTTGGGTTGGAGAAGTAGATCTGAGTTGATCTTGATTTGGTGGTGGATTTTTTTTCTGGAGTCCTAGATCTCTTGGTTGTGAAGTGGCAGATTGTGGTTCTAGCTTGCAATTGCAGAGGGCTTACAAATGGATCGATGGATGCAAAGATGGATGAATAATCTTGTTGAGGCATAATCATAGAGAATTTGTGGATTGCAAATCCGTCGTCCTGGACTTGTGATGTGTTTCCTGATTGTTTGTGTAAGGCGGCAGGTTGCAATCTGACTTGCAAACAATTTGGTTGTCAAAAGGAGCATGGGAAGGATTTGTTGCAGAGGGTTTATGAAGATCTTGGAGATGGCTC
The DNA here is from genome assembly GCA_028749045.1 of Cupressus sempervirens. Classification (NCBI taxonomy): domain Eukaryota; kingdom Viridiplantae; phylum Streptophyta; class Pinopsida; order Cupressales; family Cupressaceae; genus Cupressus; species Cupressus sempervirens. The sequence goes on from CM053785.1 coordinate 487,816,199, forward strand.
CGAGAGGATTGAACCCTAATATGATTGTGAATCTCCATGATGTAGTGGAGAGGAATTTTTCTAAGATGTTTGCTCGGTTTGAAGCTAGCTTGGATGATTGGTTGTTTGAGATGTCTACTCGATTTGAAGCTAGCTCGGCTGATCGAGTTAGGGATGAGGTAAGGAAGGAATGGCATAGCGAGGTTGAGTTTGGTTTTGTTGATTAGTTTGTGGAGTCTGATACAAAACTTGCAGAGCAACTGGAGGTTGTTACTGAGGATATTCCTAACCTTGTTGATGTTGGGATGGACATTGGTTTTCATGATCAGTCGGTTGGGTCTGACATGGAAATTGAAGAGCACTTGGTCGTGGATGATCCGATTGCTGTTGGTGGTGAGTTATGTATTGTAGGGCATCTTGTTGTGAGCAATGAGATTGTTGGGGTTGTGAGTTTGGCATGTGTTGATGGAGATCTACATGTGGATTTTGTGGCTGATATGGAGTTTGTTGCTGCTAGTATGGATTCACTAGTTGCTGTTGTGGATGAGGATTTGATGTTGGAGCATTATAATCAATTTGTTCATTGGAGTGAGTATGTTGATTGGGTGGTTGAGATTCTTGTCTTTGACAGAATGATGCAGATGTGGATGATGTGCAAATTGGTTTTCTTATCCCTGTTGAAGTGGAAGCCTTTGGTGAAGATGAAGTTGGTTGATCTTTCTTTGGGCATCAAAGTGTGGGACACACTTTTCTATTTACCTGGGGAGTCTGATGCAGGAGCATCATGGGTTTGCTCAGTGGCTACTATGGATTTCATGAGAGGAAGCTCGATAGTTTCTTTGAAAGGTGCTTGGACTGGTGCTCGACATACATTGGTTGCTCGGCATGGTCTGGGAGCTCGGCATGGTCCTTGGTTTCTCGGCATGGTCTATGGTTGCTCGGCATGGTCTTGGGACTCGGCATGGTCTTTGGTCACTCGGCATGGTCTTTGGTCACTCGGCATGGTCTTTGGTTACTCGGCATGGTCTGGGGGAGCTCGACTTTGCTTAGGAATTTGGTGCCTTTTGTAGGTCGTGTATCTAATTTTCTACAACGAGTTAGAGGATGAAAATTTGAGGGATGGAAGAGGGCCTAGATTTCTAACTACGGTTCGAAGCTCGAGTTCTAATTCATTCGGAGCTAGGAGATATTGCAATTTTACTAAGTCATCGATTTTGAGAATTTAATTGTTGTAGGAGGCCGACTTTGGCATTTAATTTATGTATTTGTATTTAATATGTGTTCTGGGCTGGCCTGTGGCTTAGATTGGTATAAGTAGGGGTTGTGGGAAGTCTTTAGGATGATCATTCAGCTAGGAGAAGTAGAGGAGCTTGGAAGAGCGAATTTTGAGAAGGGCTAGTAACCAGGGTTTGGGATTGGATCTTGAGAGATCTTGCAGAACTATTACTTGCGTTGTATTTGGCCGTAACTGGGAAAGCCTTACAGCCCGACACATTGCATGTAATCAGTTATATTTTATGAATATATTGTTATGATTTGGTATCAAATCTTGCATTATTGCTCCTTGTCCTAGCATTGTTGCTTCTTGTTATTACCTTTCTGCTGCATGGTTCTATAGCTGGGGGCTAGGACATCTCCTTTGGGGATTCTCCTGCCTGGCACTGCGTCAGGTGGTAGCAGAGCGAAGGTTGTTCCTGAGTGTGTGGACAGATCGCCGAAGTTGAGGCAGTTTGCACCAGGTCTTGGGTTGGAGAAGTAGATCTGAGTTGATCTTGATTTGGTGGTGGATTTTCTTTCTGGAGTCCTAGATCTCTTGGTTGTGAGGTGGCAGATTGTGGTTCTAGCTTGCAATTGCAGAGGGCTTACAAATGGATCGATGGATGCAAAGATGGATGAATAATCTTGTTGAGGCATGATCATAGAGAATTTGTGGATTGCAGATCCATGGTCCTAGACTTGTGATGTGGTTCCTAATTGTTTGTGTAAGGCGGCAGGTTGCGATCTGACTTGCAAACAATTTGGTTGTCACAAGGAGCATGGGAAAGATTTGTTGCAGAGGGTTTATGAAGATCTTGGAGATGGCTCTGAGAGGATTGGACCCTAATATGATTGTGAATCTCCATGATGTAGTGGAGAGGAATTTTTCTAAGATGTTTGCTCGGTTTGAGCTAGCTTGGATGATCGGTTGTCTGAGATGTCTACTCGATTTGAAGCTAGCTTGGCTGATCGAGTTAGGGATGAGGTAAGGAAGGAATGGCATAGCGAGGTTGAGTTTGGTTTTGTTGATCAGTTTGTGGAGTCTGATACCAAACTTGCATAGCAGCTGGAGGTTGTTACTGAGGATATTCCTAACCTTGTTGATGTTGTGATGGACATTGGTTTTCATGATCAGTCGGTTGGGTCTGACATGGAAATTGCAGAGCACTTGGTCGTGGATGATCCAATTGTTGTTGGCGGTGAGTTATGTATTGTAGGGCATCTTGTTGTGAGCAATGAGATTGTTGGGGTTGTGAGTTTGGCATGTGTTGATGGAGATCTACATGTGGATTTTGTGGCCGATATGGAGTTTGTTGCTGCTAGTATGGATTCACTAGTTGCTATTGTGGATGAGGATTTGATGTTGGAGCATTATGATCAATTTATTCATTGGAGTATGTTGATTGGGTGGTTGAGATTATTGTCTTTGATAGAATGATGCAGATGTGGATGATGTGTAGATTGGTCTTCTTATCCCTGTTGAAGTGGAAGCCTTTGGTGAAGATGAAGTTGGTTGATCTTTCTTTGGGCATCAAAGTGTGGGACACACTTTTCTATTTACCTGGGGAGTCTGATGCAGGAGCATCTTGGGTTTGCTCAGTGGCTACTTTGGATTTCACGAGAGGAAGCTCGATAGTTTCTTTGAAAGGTGCTTGGACTGGTGCTCGGCATACATTGGTTGCTCGGCATGTTCTGGGAGCTCGGTATGGTCCTTGGTTTCTCGGCATGGTCTATGGTTGCTCGGCATGGTCTTGGGACTCGGCATGGTCTTTGGTCACTCGGCATGGTCTTTGGTTACTCGGCATGGTCTGGGGGAGCTCGACTTTGCTTAGGAATTTGGTGCCTTTTGTAGGTCGTGTATCTAATTTTCTACAACGAGTTAGAGGATGAAAATTTGAGGGATGGAAGAGGGCCTAGATTTCTAACTACGGTTCGAAGATCGAGTTCTAATTCATTCGGAGCTAGGAGATATTGCAATTTTACTAAGTCATCGATTTTGAGAATTTAATTGTTGTAGGAGGCCGACTTTGGCATTTAATTTATGTATTTGTATTTAATATGTGTTCTGGGCTGGCCTGTGGCTTAGATTGGTATAAGTAGGGGTTGTGGGAAGTCTTTAGGATGATCATTCAGCTAGGAGAAGTAGAGGAGCTTGGAAGAGCGAATTTTGAGAAGGGCTAGTAACCAGGGTTTGGGATTGGATCTTGAGAGATCTTGCAGAACTATTACTTGCATTGTATTTGGCCGTAACTGGGAAGGCCTTACAGCCCGACACATTGCATGTAATCAGTTATATTTTATGAATATATTGTTATGATTTGGTATCAAATCTTGCATTATTGCTCCTTGTCCTGGCATTGTTGCTTCTTGTTATTACCTTTCTGCTGCATGGTTCTATAGCTGGGGGCTAGGACATCTCCTTTGGGGATTCTCCTGCCTGGCACTGCGTCAGGTGGTAGCAGAGCGAAGGTTGTTCCTGAGTGTGTGGACAGATCGCCGAAGTTGAGGCAGTTTGCACCAGGTCTTGGGTTGGAGAAGTAGATCTGAGTTGATCTTGATTTGGTGGTGGATTTTCTTTCTGGAGTCCTAGATCTCTTGGTTGTGAGGTGGCAGATTGTGGTTCTAGCTTGCAATTGCAGAGGGCTTACAAATGGATCGATGGATGCAAAGATGGATGAATAATCTTGTTGAGGAATGATCATAGAGAATTTGTGGATTGCAGATCCATGGTCCTAGACTTGTGATGTGGTTCCTAATTGTTTGTGTAAGGCGGCAGGTTGCGATCTGACTTGCAAACAATTTGGTTGTCACAAGGAGCATGGGAAAGATTTGTTGCAGAGGGTTTATGAAGATCTTGGAGATGGCTCCGAGAGGATTGGACCCTAATATGATTGTGAATCTCCATGATGTAGTGGAGAGGAATTTTTCTAAGATGTTTGCTCGGTTTGAAGCTAGCTTGGATGATCGGTTGTCTGAGATGTCTACTCGATTTGAAGCTAGCTTGGCTGATCGAGTTAGGGATGAGGTAAGGAAGGAATGGCATAGCGAGGTTGAGTTTGGTTTTGTTGATCAGTTTGTGGAGTCTGATACAAAACTTGCAGATCAGCTGGAGGTTGTTACTGAGGATATTCCTAACCTTGTTGATGTTGTGATGGACATTGGTTTTCATGATCAGTCTGTTGGGTCTGACATGGAAATTGCAGAGCAGTTGGTCGTGGATGATCCTATTGCTATTGTAGGGCATCTTGTTGTGAGCAATGAGATTGTTGGGGTTGTGAGTTTGGCATGTTTTGATGGAGATCTACATGTGGATTTTGTGGCTGATATGGAGTTTGTTGCTGCTAGTACGGATTCACTAGTTGCTGTTGTGGATGAGGATTTGATGTTGGAGCATTATGATCAATTTATTCATTGGAGTGAGTATGTTGATTGGGTGGTTGAGATTCTTGTCTTTGACAGAATGATGTAGATGTGGATGATGTGCAGATTGGTCTTCTTATCCCTGTTGAAGTGGAAGCCTTTGGTGAAGATGAAGTTGGTTGATCTTTCTTTGGGCATCAAAGTGTGGGACACACTTTTCTATTTACCTGGGGAGTCTGATGTAGGAGCATCTTGGGTTTGCTCAGTGGCTACTTTGGATTTCATGAGAGGAAGCTCGATAGTTTCTTTGAAAGGTGCTTGGACTGGTGCTCGGCATACATTGGTTGCTCGGCATGGTCTGGGAGCTCGGCATGGTCCTTGGTTTCTCGGCATTGTCTATGGTTGCTCGGCATGGTCTTGGGACTCGGCATGGTCTTTGGTCACTCGGCATGGTTTGGGGGAGCTCGACTTTGCTTAGGAATTTGGTGCCTGTTGTAGGTCGTGTATCTAATTTTCTACAACGAGTTAGAGGATGAAAATTTGAGGGATGGAAGAGGGCCTAGATTTCTAACTACGGTTCGAAGCTCGAGTTCTAATTCATCTGGAGCTAGGAGATATTGCAATTTTACTAAGACATCGATTTTGGGAATTTAATTGTTGTAGGAGGCCGACTTTGGCATTTAATTTATGTATTTGTATTTAATTTGTGTTCTGGGCCGACCTGTGGCTTAGATTGGTATAATTAGGGGTTGTGGGAAGTCTTTAGGATGATCATTCAGCCAGGAGAAGTAGAGGAGCTTGGAAGAGCGAATTTTGAGAAGGGCTAGTAGCCAAGGTTTGGGATTGGATCTTGAGAGATCTTGCAAAACTATTACTTGCTTTGTATTTGGCCGTAACCGAGAAGGCCTTACAGCCCGACACATTGCATGTAATCAGTTATATTTTATGAATATATTATTATGATTTGGTATCAGATCTTGAATTATTGCTCCTTGTCCTGGCATTGTTGCTTCTTGTTATTACCTTTCTGCTGCATGGTTGTATAGCTGGGGGCTAGAACATCTCCTTTGGGGATTCTCCTGCCTGGCACTACGTCAGGTGGTATCAGAGCGAAGGTTGTTCCTGAGTGTGTGGACAGATCGCTGAAGTTGAGGCAGTTTGCACCAGGTCTTGGGTTGGAGAAGTAGATCTGAGTTGATCTTGATTTGGTGGTGGATTTTCTTTCTGGAGTCCTAGATCTCTTGGTTGTGAGGTGGCAGATTGTGGTTCTAGCTTGCAATTGCAGAGGGCTTACAAATGGATCGATGGATGCAAAGATGGATGAATAATCTTGTTGAGGCATGATCATAGAGAATTTGTGGATTGCAGATTTGTGGACCTGGACTTGTGATGTGGTTCCTGATTGTTTGTATAAGGCGGCAGGTTGCAATTTGACTTGCAAACAATTTGGTTGTCACAAGGAGCATGGGAAGGATTTGTTGCAGAGGGTTTATGAAGATCTTGGAGATGGCTCCGAGAGGATTGGACCCTAATATGATTGTGAATCTCCATGATGTAGTGGAGAGGAATTTTTCTAAGATGTTTGCTCGGTTTGAAGCTAGCTTGGATGATCGGTTGTCTAAGATGTCTACTCGATTTGAAGCTAGCTTGGCTGATTGAGTTAGGGATGAGGTAAGGAAGGAATGGCATAGTGAGGTTGAGTTTGGTTTTGTTGATTAGTTTGTGGAGTCTGATACAAAACTTGCAGAGCAGCTGGAGGTTGTTACTGAGGATATTCCTAACCTTGTTGATGTTGGGATGGACATTGGTTTTCATGATCAGTCGGTTGGGTCTGACATGGAAATTGCAGAGCACTTGGTCGTGGATGATCCGATTGCTGTTGGTGGTGAGTTATGTATTGTAGGGCATCTTGTTGTGAGCAATGAGATTGTTGGGGTTGTGAGTTTGGCATGTGTTGATGGAGATCTACATGTGGATTTTGTGGCTGATATGGAGTTTGTTGCTGCTAGTATGGATTCACTAGTTGCTGTTGTGGATGAGGATTTGATGTTGGAGCATTATGATCAATTTATTCATTGGAGTGAGTATGTTGATTGGGTGGTAGAGATTCTTGTCTTTGACAGAATGATGCAGATGTGGATGATGTGCAGATTGGTCTTCTTATCCTTGTTGAAGTGGAAGCCTTTGGTGAAGATGAAGTTGGTTGATCTTTCTTTGGGCATCAAAGTGTGGGACACACTTTTCTATTTACCTGGGGAGTCTGATGCAGGAGCATCTTGGGTTTGCTCAGTGGCTACTTTGGATTTCATGAGAGGAAGCTCGATAGTTTCTTTGAAAGGTGCTTGGACTGGTGCTCGGCATACATTGGTTGCTCGGCATGGTCCTTGGTTTCTTGGCATGGTCTATGGTTGCTCGGCATGGTCTTGGGACTCGGCATGGTCTTTGGTCACTCGGCATGGTCTTTGGTTACTTGGCATGGTCTGGGGGAGCTTGACTTTGCTTAGGAATTTGGTGCTTGTTGTAGGTCGTGTATCTAATTTTCTACAACGAGTTAGAGGATGAAAATTTGAGGGATGGAAGAGGGCCTAGATTTCTAACTACGGTTCGAAGCTCGAGTTCTAATTCATCCGGAGCTAGGAGATATTGCAATTTTACTAAGACATTGATTTTGGGAATTTAATTGTTGTAGGAGGCTGACTTTGGCATTTAATTTATGTATTTGTATTTAATTTGTGTTCTGGGCCGACCTGTGGCTTAGATTGGTATAAGTAGGGGTTGTGGGAAGTCTTTAGGATGATCATTCAGTTAGGAGAAGTAGAGGAGCTTGGAAGAGCGAATTTTGAGAAGGGCTAGTAGCCAGGGTTTGGGATTGGATCTTGAGAGATCTTGCAGAACTATTACTTGCTTTGTATTTGACCGTAACCGGGAAGGCCTTACAGCCCGGCACATTGCATGTAATGAGTTATATTTTATGAATATATTATTATGATTTGGTATCAGATCTTGCATTATTGCTCCTTGTCCTAGCATTGTTGCTTCTTGTTATTACCTTTCTGTTGTATGGTTGTATAGCTGGGGGCTAGGACATCTCCTTTGGGGATTCTCTTGCCTTGCACTGCGTCAGTTTTATAGGTTGGATATCATGCAGCTGAGGTTCAAATTTTTGAAGGCAAAATTGACAAAAGTTGGTTTATTTGGGTTTTACGTGTTTTTCCTATTTTTTGTTGGCAAGGTTTTGTTTTAGGAACAAAAAGACCTATCAAATCACTGTCCAAATTGCCTTTTAATGTTTGATAGGTTTTTTTATTCAACCCTATTTTTGAAAGGTTCCTGCTTGGTTTTGTTTTTGATATCCAGATTCTCTTTAATGTGCAAGACATAATGCAAGGTGGAAAGCATCAAGCGTTGAAAAATAGTAGGGGAGAAATAGATCCATGGTACTCTGAAGAAATGCAACAAAAATAGATGGAGATGGTCCAACTCTACCTTTTCATGAGAATATGGCATATCGTATATTATAATTCAGTGCTAAACTCTTGCTGCAGACAATAGGACCTTTGTCTTTGGCCATGTTGAAGAAATCCATGAAGAAGCTTTTCTTACTGACTTAGGCTATTTGATCCCCCATCTCTTGAGACAAACTTTGGAGATGGAGATGCATCTCCAGTACTGGAGATGTCCCTGGAAACATCTCAATGCACAAGGTTCTTTTTCCCACGGTCTCCCTTCTCCAAAGTCTTCTGACCAGAAAATAACGTCTCCCACCATAAGACTTAGGGAAAAACACATTAAAGGCAAGAAAGGAAGGCAAATAAATAAAATAAGCCTGCATAATGTCTCATGCTGATATTTTGGATGTTTACAAATATCTGTGCAAAGTTATAGCAATTGGATATACTGAAGTGTAGGCTTTTTGAGAGGGGCATAAACAGTTGTATGACTGTTTTCCTCTCATTGTAATTGTCCAAGAGAAATTGTGTTTACTATTTACTGTTCTCGTTTTCAAAGTTCTCTGTTACGATATTTTCTGGAAATTATTAAATTATGTTATAAAAGGGTGTCTCCAAATACCCACATCTCCTATTTTTGAAAATTGGCCATACTAATTCCAATGCTAGTCTTTGGCATCTCCAAGTACCCTTCTCTTGGCGACTATGGATTTCTTTAACTGTGGAGACACTGTTACTTCTCTACCTTCGGCATAAAATGTCTGAATGCTATAGTACATTTAGTAGCACTGCAACTTTAATATAAGAAATGGAATCTCTTATTTGTATGTCTACCATCAGTCAATGAAAACTATGGTGATGGCAATAGAATTGGTAAGATGGTCTTGTGTAAGTTTGGGCATAAATGTACTAATATATTCTTGAAATGTTGAAAACATAAAAAATGCTGAATAGGCTGCCACTTGTGACTTTATATGGAGGTCCAAGGGACATAATCATTGCCAAGAAACATCTCAAAACTGGGATTTCTATAACGTGCAATATGCCTGTAAAATGGTCATGATTAGTAAGGCAAATTTTCTATTTAATATGGCTCTAGGTGGATTTTCATCTGTACAGAGAGAAAAACGATGCACTCTCTTTGCTGTGGTGTTATGGAACCTTTTCTTCCATGACGTATTTCAATTTCTAGGATTATGATAAGTCTTAAAGCTGATGTAGATGCAGGTGATTGGTTTATGTTAATTAGGACCCCTTTCCCAGACTGTTGAACTGATGTTAACCAATGCAAGAAATATATTTCCTTTGCATTAAAGCTACTGTACAGGAGAGCCTTTTGCAGAAAATGTAAGTAATAATTTACTGAATGGAGCATTTAAAAGATTGAGATCACATAATGAGGCATTGCCTATAATACAGAAATTATAAGCTGCAACCGTTCTGCTACTGTAAGCCATTTGTTAGCCCATAGAAGTGTGGCAGAAATTTTTTGTTCGGCATCTAATATCCTCTTGATATTGAGTCAGGTGCCTTTCCTCTGCAAGGCTAACTTGCCGGTTCAGGTGATGGTTCCAATTTGGGCTTGGCTTCAAGTTTGGTTCACAGGTTCAGTCAAAAAAATTCGGGGGTTGAGTTTGCCCTTACAAAAACATAGTTAAATAAATGTATACATATATGCAACAGTAATTATGTTCAAAATACACCACTATGCTAATAGTCAAACAACACAGCAAAGAAATGCTGAATAGGCTGCCACAGGAAATATGCCTATCAGGGTTGGAGTACTAGAAATTAATGCAGGAGTCAACACATGCTAAAGTGGGGCCAAGCTAAATCAGGAGTTACATAGCGATGCAATTCTAGGATGGTACACTTGTTATTTCCAATGGTCAAATTAGGATTGAGGGGGCGAATTTCCCTTTTGGCAAAAAAGTAATTTAAACAAAAAAGAAGTTTTTTTGCATTTGCCGGCAGAAGTATTTTGAGGGCCAAATTCTTGCGATGTCTGTCCATGAGCTATGGATTGAACCTTTCTCGTACCCATAATGAACCACTTTCAAACCCAGACTCTTTTCAAACTGTTACGAGAGTCAAGGGTTTGAACAGAGGACCCAATAACATATCAAGTGCGAGGGATATTCTAAATAATTCACTGGAAATCCTGCAGAATTCAATATTCAAGTTATTCTTGTACGATCACAAATTTTTGTATTAGTGTCTTATGCAATAGCATGTGTTTGAACCATAGAAATGAGACTCACCAAGACCTGTGAATGCTTTCTTAGTTGTGAGTTGAGGTAAGGCTGGCAAGTTTCCAGGGTCAAGACATTTTTTCTACTCACCTAACTCAGCACTTTTTTAATAAAACTTACAGAATTTCAATGGTTTTTTGGGTTACAACATAGCCCCAAAATACACATGAAATATAACAGTCAACTCCCCATCTTTGGCTTCAAGTTAATTCACTCCGGCAGGATGTTTGAAAGGGGTTGCAGGTCTTAGGAGTTCTAATGCAAATTTCAGGGTTTAGAAGATCTTATGGATTTACAGACCTAGTCGAATTCAGTAATCAACAGGCTACATATCCAGTGTTGCAAATATCTGCATATTCATAGTTAAAACTATATTATGGTTGCAACATCATCTAGGAATCACCTTTGACACCTTAATAGGAAGGATGCAAGCTCCTCTAAGCTATAGGCTTCTATTGATTGTCTTGATGTTTGTATGGAACTTTTGATGTCATGAATTTTATATTCCATGAGTTTTAAATGTATTTGACAATGTTTATATATCTAAGTGCACTATTTCTTCAGCTACAATTTGAGTTCATGCTTATCCAATTAATATATACTTGTGCATGTAATCAAGTTAGCTTCTAGTTGATGATATTATTTTCTTTAAGGTCAAATAGTGGGTCCATGAAACAAGTTTTAAATCTCTACAACTCTGAGTTTCTTGGGTTTTTCACTTCACCAATTTTTTTCTCTGAATCTGAGTCTGAGGCCAAATCATTGTGTGCCATGTCCAAGGTGAACCTGAATCTCATGCCCGTGGTTTGAACCTAAGAAATGGTGGCAGGATGAATCTCAACAGCTCACAATGTTTAGTCTAGGGCTTCAACCAGTCATTTCATCATTTATTCTGTTCAGGTGCAGGAAAGCACTTAAATGCATCCTAGTTGGATGAATCACTATAATAGCTGCTTTGATTGGATATGTTAAGGTTGTGTAATTTGAAGTTCTAATATGATGAGTATGGAATGGAACTGACAAAAGTAAAAAATGAAGAATTTGGGTATATCATTGATGAACGCGGAGGGGAACAGTAACAAATATTTATTGTTCTATAGTTTGAGAACATGTTATAACTTGTGATATTGCTGTCAAGATTTAACTGTGTGATTTTGAGTCAAAACTCACTGACCCATGTTTCATGAGTAGTGATTCATTCATGGGGTGAAGCACTCATGAAACATGGGTCAATGAGTTTGACTCAAAATCACACAGTTAAATCCTGATAGCAATATCACAATTTGACTTGCTGTGGAAATTATCTCCTGCTTATCATGTTATAACTTCTCTTTAGCTGGATTAGATTATTACATGGATAGTGCAAAGCATGAAAACCTTTCTTTAAATTGTTATAAAGTATTTGAGATAATCATTGTCAGAAGTATTGGACTGAAATGCTTGATCGTTTGAAAGATCTATATCCTCTATATGATTGTTTTAAGGTAGTTAGGAAAATTGATGTCAAAAAGATCAGATGAAATGTTGTACTTTGAGGATGACTCTATTTTATTAAAAGCTTTTCATAAAAGAAACCTTTTCTGTTCGATTGAAGGTGAAAAAAAACACAAATTTTATTCATTCAACTAGTCAAATTACACTTTAGTAATTTACTAATTACACGAAGGCTATAATCAACTCTTGATGCAACCTAAGTCCATCTGCATCTTCAACTTTTCTTACTTGAAAAGTTATTTTCTCCCATACTAAATATGGAGAGGGAGGATTTAGACTCCAAAGCCTTCCTGTACATGGTCTCCACTGTATATTCCTCTCAAGCAACTTCCACTGTAGAATCTAGTCTACTCTAGATTCCACAGATTCTTCACCATAGAAACCACAGGGAGAGGCTTGACTGTTGAACCTAGTCTCCACTTTAGATCCCATAGAGAAGGGCCGACTGCAGGATAACGTACCGATATCAATCATATCTTCCGTGAAAACAATTTAATTTCGTACTCAAACTGACAAAATAAGAAAGAAATTCAAGCTGGCCAAGTCAATGAAAGGGTTGGCAGAGAGATTAACTCTTGTAACAGAAAATAGGGTTTTGAAAAAGGTTTGCACATTTAATAACCAAGGTAACAAATGCGGGAATCTTTTTTCTTCAACTTCCACATGTCAACTAGCAAGATACTTCTATATTGGATGGTTACTTTTGCTTAATTCTTTGTCTATTAAATCTGTCTAGTTTTTTCAAATCAAGTTTCCATATTCTTGTGTCGATGTATCATTGTATTGCTGATGAAGATATTTAACAAAGCAAGGTGCCAAAGGGAATCAATATAGTAAGACTATAGTTCCTTCGTAATGGCGAAAAGTCTCCTAGCCTTATTCAACAGTCTGGAGAGCACGTCTCATTTTTGTTTCCTTTTAGCTTCTAATATGATTCAAGATTTGTTTTATCTGCAATATATTCATCCAAGTTGACACTTTTCAGTTTACATTTATTTTTTCAAGACTTACTAACACCAGCATTCTTTTCTCAGTATTATACCTGCAGCATTCAAATGCAGGAATTTCACTTTATGGTTTTGTGCTCGATCGAGGATTTATCTACACAATATTTGGCCTAGAACTGTCCGTGATCCTGTTCATTCTAAGCCTAACAATAGGTGTTAATTAATGCCATGTTGGCTGTGAAAAAATGTACTTTTTAAGTGTGGGCATTTCATGTTCTTGAAGATGGGCAGTACCTGTACATAGTTTGATGAGAGGTTTGTAATATGTATACCAATGTCTTTTTTGGCTCCATAGAAAGAGTCAGTATGGGTGATCCTTATACTGTTGATTGTTATCACATGCTTATATTAAGAATCGTAAAATCAATGGCACCCAATGTTTTCAGGGGTTGAAAATGTCCATTGCAATTCAATGAATATATATTCTTTATTGATCATTGTCCCTGCCTACATGGGCAGCGACTCTGTATTCTATTCACTTTTTTCTTATCTAATTTCTAGCTATGATATTTCTCATAGTCCAAGTATTTATTTCTCTATTTCCATTCCCCGCTGATTTTGGGGCTTGTATGCCTTGGCTGTTTGCTTGCATTCCTTCTATTTCCAAAGATTCCAGATTATGAAGCATTAAAGACTGTTATGATCTCCATCAAACATATATTTAATCTCTTTGATTTCCCATGCTAGCATTTTAGCCTGCATAGCTGGTTTATATTTGTGGTGTTCAATAGACTTTCCTCAACCACAGAGCTACGCCAAATATGCATGCCAAGTATGCAAGTAAAAAAATAACTCCCAAAATTAACGAACATAAAGATAACACATACCAAACTGTAACACGTAGCAAGCAAGGGCATGGACATTTATAAAGCTTAAGCAGGCTTCAATTGGTGTGTTTGAGCTATGCTTGTTTAATCCACATTTTGAATATCTTAAAAAGATCTATTATTGGGATGAGAACATGTGGAATATTATAAGTGCAGCATGAAAGTAGGACAAGCCTTGCAAAAAATAGCAATTAAATATGTCGCCACATGGGCCCATTGGATGCGTGGAGATTATAGCACTTAGTTATTCTTCTCTTCAGTGGCATATTGTCACCTTTGCATGATGCATGTTTTTAACTTTCTATGTACACTTAGGTTTAATAGTTCCAACAAATTAAAATAAGATGATTTTGTCACTTTGGTGATTGTTTTTAACTTTCTATGTACACTTAGGTTTAATAGTTCCAACAAATTAAAATAAGATGATTTTGTCACTTTGGTGATTGTTGGTTATGCAATGACAATGTGTTGCAATATATGTTAGTTTACCACAAGCTTCAAGATCATTCCAAAAGCATGTGGTTGTAGTTTGTCTCAAACTTTTCACATTTTTATAGTGTCAAATATTGCTTTGCAAAGTTTCCATATAATGACAGAAACAAGGATATAAATTGAAAGAAGGTGATCGATTGTGTTTTTAAAAATTGTTAATATGCCTACTTCTTTTCCACAACTTCGGCCATGGATCGATGGATTAAACATTGACTCACAATAATAAGAAAACTTTGCTATCATGTGCTTGGTAGTGTTCAAGTTTTACTATAGGAATCTTGGCCCTAAAATATGCAACTCTTCATCCTACCTCTACAATCTGAACAGAAGGTAGAAAAACCCATATTCTGCATCCAACTTTTAAAAAGTTCTTAAAGATGTCAGAGAATGTTTTACAAGTATAAAGATGATTTAAAGACATAGGTAAAAGAGTTTTTAGGCACTTCATACAACTTCTATGTCTTTAATCCTTTTTGGACTTGTTACCGTTAATAATAGGTTGTTTAATTCTCAAGAATCTAAAATAGGTACGACTATATATTTATATTCTTATTTTAAAAGTAGAAATAGATGCTATCCAGATAAGTAGTTTAACCTCATTTATTAAAAGAAAAAGACCACCTTTGGCCTCTTGAGAGTTTCCTGGTCTTCAAAGTAAGCATGACAACTTCCATACTACTAGTACCATGAGGGCAATCCCACGTCTATAGATACTAAATGTTTTGCCAAAGCCTTAATATAAACCTACTGCCTTGTTGGGAGCTATGGAAATTTGGAATTAATTATTCACAACTTTGTTAAGTTTGAGACCGTCTTGTTCAAGAGTGTATTGATTATGCCATACTTTCAATTCCAAATTGGATATTGAATAGTTGAACCATATCTTGTTTTGAAATATGGGTTAGGTATGAGACCACATATCAAGACCAATATGCACCGTGTATCTCAAGCAAAGGTTACAAGTTTGAAGTACAGGCCAAAACTTGTAAAAGTCGAGCACAAATATACCAATGAATACTTGGTTTCGAGATAAGCTCTTGAATGACAACTCCGTATTTGGAGCCAAAGTAGAATGTGGACCAAGAAAAAGGAGGACAATTATGTTACTCCTAGAAGAATAGCGATGCTTGAGGATCAAAAGGAACAATTGAAGATAGGCAAATGGTGCATTACACATAATTCTAGTGGACACTGTATTGCGGATTGCACAACTTGCAAAATCTTCTAGCATAAAAAGAAGCACCAAGGTTTTTCCATAATACGCACGACAAAGGAAAAAAATTATGGACAATGAACTGAAACCTGAGATAGCAATTGCCATTGTCACCATATTTTTGAATTTACATTTTGAAGAAACAAAGTAACGGCGCTCCTGACCGCCACTTTTGGTTTGCACCCCCTAGCGGATGATGAATTTCTATTGCTCAGGACTTGAAATGGCTCACCGATTGTGGTGCCCTTTATGATTGTGGCTTCTGTCCCTGTTGCCACAATTTGTGCAATTGTATTTTTGCCTTCTGTGGTCACAAGTGTTTCTGTTGCGATCATTGATTTCGCTCTCGTCGATTCCTACCCTTGCTCGTGACTTCTCTCCTTTACATGTGGAATCCTATGAGAATATTGCTAGGGTAGGAGTTCATGGCATTCAACGGGATCTGCTTGTCTATCTCTACAGGGTAAAGCTCAACCTACAAACTTCAAGAATGGTTAGCTTTAGGTAGTGAGTTTGTAATAAGACTGCTCTTGTATGCATAAGAGCTTATTTTGGTCCTCAAATTTGCTTGTGGTTTGCAAGAACATTTATTCCATCGAATGCTTTTGAATGTTGAGGTTTGAGATTAGAAAACCGATTAAACTTTGTTTAGGCTTTTTGTGCTACCGATTGTTCTATATGACTTTGAAATATAGGCCAACAATACTTAGTCTTACAATGGAAATCAATCAAGATACTCCAAAAGTGTTGGATTACAAGCACGTTTCAAATCAAAAGCATTATCTCATATGATATCATGCTTAGTGAAGTGGGAGTTGTACTTGTAGAGGCTCTTGTTGTGGCCCACCTCATTAGCTATCTTAAAAAATGAACAGATGAGCACAAGTAGATGGCCTAAAGTGGTCTTTAACGATATTTTGTGTAAACATAATAAGACTTGGATCGAACAAATCATCAAGTGGACGAGGAAATGGGATATCCATTCCAACCTGTGTCCCACCAACAATAAAGAAATAAAAGTATTTGTTATGGAGAAATCTCATAAGAGAAATTGGGGAAATTGGCTTGGTAGGAAAAAGACTTACTACATCAGCGAGTTTAACCCCATGTGTGATCAATGCCAAAATGCATATATAGAGGCCAACATATCTTGGAGAGTTAAGACTCTTATTACACAACTCAAGACCAACTCTCATCAACTTCGATGTGAGATTGGATGGTGGAAGAGTCCAAATTGGGAAGTGAGAATTTGCACATTTTGCCATTCCGGGAAGGTGAAACCAAACAACACTACATTTTGAATGTGATGCATATAAGGATAGTAGGGTCAAATTTGCACATATCCGACAACTCTTGGTACAACTTATTCAATAGAGAGAACATTGAGAAGTTAAGTGAGCTCATTATTAGCCTACACAAAAAGTGAGCCAAATTAATAGAGTTAGTTTAGTGGGAAAGGTGTCACATAGCCTATGTTTAACCTAGATGATGT
The DNA here is from genome assembly GCA_028749045.1 of Cupressus sempervirens. Classification (NCBI taxonomy): domain Eukaryota; kingdom Viridiplantae; phylum Streptophyta; class Pinopsida; order Cupressales; family Cupressaceae; genus Cupressus; species Cupressus sempervirens. The sequence goes on from CM053785.1 coordinate 487,833,021, forward strand.
CAATGCTTCACCTACCTACCTATGGATTTAATTGCTTCAAAAACTGAAAAAATGGATTTGAATTTGGATTACAAGAGGCCTCCCGCTTAGGGTAATATATTGGAACTTTTAAAATGATGATTGGATTTATGCTTCCTAGGTACACTCTTCCTTTAAATTTCAGCTAACTAATTTTGTTTTCTAAAAATAGTAAATTATTCTGAATAATCTAATACACACACACACACACACACACGCACACGCACACGCACACGCACACGCACACGCACACGCACATGCACACGTGTGTGTGTGTGTGTGTGTGTGTGTGTGTGTGTATTAGATTATTCAGAATAATTTACTATTTTTAGAAAACAAAATTAGTTAGCTGAAATTTAAAGGAAGAGTGTACCTAGGAAGCATAAATCCAATCATCATTTTAAAAGTTCCAATATATTACCCTAAGCGGGAGGCCTCTTGTAATCCAAATTCAAATCCATTTTTTCAGTTTTTGGAGCAATTAAATCCATAGGTAGGTAGGTGAAGCATTGACATCATCTAGGTGAAGCATTGACATCATCTGTGTGTGTGTGTGTATTTTCCCTTTTTATGGAAGTTTAGTCTTGTTAACATCTTCATTTAGAACCATCCAACTTCACCAATAAACCAAGAGTCTATTGACAATTTTTATTTATTTGATTAATGTGTGAAAGATAAAAGATTTGGTATAAATATATTTTAAAATAATTCAAATGACATATTTGATGTATGTTAATTACTAAAATTTCACAAAGGGTGAAAATAATTACTACGAATAATTCAAAATAGCTTTATTTTTATTTAATTGTTACGTAAAAGTAATTATATCAAGTAATCTTTCACATCACCAACTTTTAGATTTCATCATTAAATTGAATCTAATATACAAAGATAATATTATAATTTATCATTCTCAACACGTCATGATTGATTGCTTTCATTACTAAATTAAAAAATTTCAAAGTTCTTTCTTCCAAATTTAATAGAAATAAACTAGCTTATGTGTGTCTGTGTGAGCTGAGCTGAGAGATGTCCTTCTCAAGGTGCCTATTGCATTGAGACAATTTATGAAAATAGGTGCCTTGAGAAGGATATCTCTTGGCTTTTTATATATATATATATATAAGCTACTAGCTACTATAAGTTGTGGAGAAGAATGAAAGATACTATTACTATTTTATTATAGTTAATATATAATAGTAAATAATAGTTATTAAATATTTAATAAGTTATGATATATTTTATATTTTATAGTTTTCTTCAAAAGTATAATTAATGCAATAGATTCTCTTTTAAAATTATAAATTTGTGTCACCATATATATGATAATTAATACAATTAAAGTATATATTTTTATTAAAATTATTAGAATTAAATTTAGGGTTGAAATTAGAGTTATAATTTGCATCAACATTAGCATAAGTTTTTATTGTTGAGGTTAAATTATAATTTGAGATAAATCATAGGTTGAAGTGGAAGCCAATAGTTTTTATAATATATAGTTTATTTGTCAATTGTTAAATGAAAGCTTCGAGAAATCTCTTTCTTTTATGTATATTTATCTCACATCCTCAAACTATATGTCTATCTCATGTCTTACCTTCAGCCCCTTGTATCACTCTCACATGTCCCCTCCTAAAAGTATCTCTCCCCCTCTCCCTCTCTCTCTCTCTCTCTCTCTCTCTCATCGTCTCCATCTATTTTGGGCCCTAATTATCCTCTTTCTTTATATACACTTTATATACATCATATACATCATCTCTCCCCACTCCCTCTTCTACCTTTCATCCATCTCTCTCCCCCTCTAACCATCACTTCCCCTATTTACTATGTATTTTTTGCTCCTGTGATAGAGAAAGAGAGACAAAAGGATCTCTCTCTCTCTCTCTCTCTCTCTCTCTCACACACACACACACACAAAAGCTTTCTTTTTTCTCCCCTCTTTATTCCCCTATCCAAATGTCTATCTAATCCATGCCATAATTATTATCTTTCTCTCTCTACATAATATATCTTCCCATCCCCATTCGCTCTCCATCTAAGTAATCTCTCAAGCGTTCCCACTCCTTCATTTCTCCCATACCCCTCCTCCTCCCACCATCTCTCTCTCTCTCTCTCTCTCTCGTCCCCTCCCCCTCTTCCTTCCCCCATCACCAATGCCACATAGTCCATGCCATAATTATTCTCTTTCTTCTACCTAATATGTTTCCCCATCCCCATTCACTCTGTCTAAATTATTTCTCCCCTTCCCTCTTCTCCCTTTTCCACCATCTCTCCTCCCAATTACCACATATCTTTAGCTCATATCTATCACCTTCTCCACTCTTTTGTATGTCTTATTGTATCACATCTTTCTCATTCTAACTACTCTCTTTCACTCACTCCTCTTCCTCCTTTCACCATCTCTTTCTCTCTCTGAAATCTCTCCCCATTATTACTCTCTTACACTCTCCCCTACATAAATTGGTCATCTCTTCCCCTTATTTATCCTCTCTCTCTACCTCATTTGTCTCATATCTTTTTGATCCATCTCTCATGCCCCTAGTCTCTCTCTCTCTCCCTCCCTCCCCCTCTAGGTAAACTCGCCATTATTTTCCCTTATTTATCCTCTTTATTTACCTTAGATGTCTCACACCTCCATAATATCTCTTGTCCTCCCATAATCTCTCTCTCTCTCTCTCTCTCTCTCTCTCTCTCCGCTCCCTCCCTCCCTCCCTCTCCATTTGATGCCCTAATTATTCTCTCTCTCTCTCTCTCTCTCTCTCTCTCTCTCTCTCACTCTCTCTCATACTCCCTGTTGTCTCTTTCTACCTCATCTCTTCCCCCTCTTCTACCTTTATTCTATTATCCTATCTCCCACCCCTCACACCATCTCCTTCCCTGATTACCATTTATCTTTGCACCATCTCTCTCTCTCTCTCTCTCTCTCTCACACACACACACACACACACACACACACACACACCTCTTTTCATTCCCTCCTCTCACAATCTCTTTACCCCATACCTCTTTTCCTTCCCTCCTCTCACAATATCTTTACCCCATTTATCCTCAATATCTACCTCATGTATCTCACCCTCTCCATCTCATGTCTCTTTATCTCTCATAATCTCTCTCTATGTCAACCTCTTGTCTTTATCCTGATATCCCCTTATCTCTCTCTCTCTCTCTCTCTCTCTCTCCCTCTCACACATATACCCTCCCTCACATCTCTTTATCTCTCACATTCTATCTATGTATACATCATGTCTCTCGCCCTCTCCCCCTTGTATCACTCTTTATCTATCACACCCCTTCTTGTCATTACTATATTGTCTCATTGTCTCATGGATTTTTATCTCTCACCCTATCTCTCAATGTCTACTTCATGTCTCACCCTCATCCCCCCCTCCTCTCACTTGGTCCCCCATTATCCTCTTTCTCTCTTTATGTCATCTCTCTCCCCTTTTTTTCCATCTCCCCCCCTCTAACCGTGTCTTCCACTTAATTACTCTCTCTATCTCTCTAGATTATTTATATTTAAAATAAATAACATTTAATTTTGACAAATAGAGGGATAGAATGTACATATTATTGTTTTAACATAAGCATATTGAAACTCATTACTATATATATATATATATAACATTTTTTGTATGAAAATGTAATAGTATAAATCTTGGTTTTTAATATTATAAAATGTAAATTCCTTTTTTTTCAATACCAACTTTCAATATTTTTTTGATAGATAAAAGGCCATGAGGCCCAAGATTGTGTTTAGATTAAAAATCCATCTCAATTGGACACCAATGATAAGAGATGGGTAGATATCCTTGGTGTAGCCCTTATATAAATATCTCAGAGAAATTTAACCAATTTTAAGACATGTATATTTTCAAATTTATAACTTTGCTTTTAATAATTCCTTGTGAATGTAACATGAAAAATGAACTTGCATGTGATCAAGTTGTTAGAATGAAAATAAATATGCTTCATAATTAAAAAATGAAACTTATCTCGTATTAAATTTATTTTAAAATCAAATAGTATATAAGGAAAAGTTTAAATAGCCAAAAATATGTCTCTTATTAATATTAAACTTCCATGATATCCACTAAATTTAATATGTGTATTTTGACAGTAGACATTCTAAACCAATTTCACTTCAAGAATAAATGTCTAGCTTACACTTATCATATTAGTGTTGGAATTCTTTAGAATAATTGGGGTGGGGGTGGGGGTGGTGTGTGTGGGGTGAATTAGTTATCCAAGGTCCATATGTACAAATAAAACTTTTCATAGCTTAGTGAATCCATATCCATAAAACATTTTCATCATGCATGCATCCATTAGATCATACAATCACTTAAACCTTAAACTTATAAGTTACCGTCAAATCAACTTTGCAAAAATGTAAGAATGGAACATAATAGATTCAATAACACATTTGACACAATGATTTAATGTGGAAACCCAATTAAGGAAAAACCACCAGTAACAGGCTACTCATTCTCACTCTTCTAAAGTGATGCCCTATAAAAGGCCAACCCTGTTAAAGGTTACAATACACACTGTTAAATGAGAGCTGGTTAAAGGATCTCAATCACCCTATGAGGAGTGAGCCTTGTTAGAGGAATTTAGTTCATTCACTTGGAATGTCACCCAATTAAAGGATTTACAAATGACTGTTAGGTCAACCCTAATCCAAAGGATTTACCTTGGACTGGCACAATGATTAGAAAGTAACAGTAAGACTTGATCTGATAACAACTTACAACACACTTGCAGATTACAAATCTTTGCTTCAATCTTCCATTTTGCTTGGCTTTCATAATCTTTGCTTCAATCCTCCATTCTGCTTTGCTTGTCAGTGTAGACTCTTCTAGGTCATTGAATAAAGCAATACCCTAGACTCCTTGTCTTCCTTAGGTTCTCGCACATGACAACCTTTTCTTCTGACTAGCCATCTCTATAAATAGAAAATTAAGATCTTTTTTCGTTCATCCTCTGTCCATTTTAGGGTTAGGTTGGATTAGGTAGGACTCAATGAATCTACCCATCATTTCATTTTATTCCCTTCTAGAAAAACTTCTCCTTCAATCCTCTTTGATTTTACCTCAAAATGGTTCATCTTGAATTTTGTGCCACCAGCTCATCAAGCTTGTCTTCCACATGGTTCACACAATCCAAGAAATCAAACTTGTCAGCTCAGATTTATTGAATTCACGATATTTCTCATAATGCTGACACTCGATATTAACTTACTTTTGATGCTCGACACGTACTGCATTACTTGACATCCACTATCAAAACACTTGGCACGAACTAAAGTTTACTGGTGCTTGAAATCAACTAAAATTTACTTAACTTACACTATATTACTCAACTTACAATAAAATTGACTTTTCTCGACTCCAACTATTTTTTTCTCAACTTACACTAACTATGCTCGACACCTATTGTGTAGATTGTTAAGCTTGGCAAACATACTCCATTTAACTTGTCCTTCTGAACTTAATCAGTGTGTCCATCTGTTGCAACCTTAAGTAGATTATTGATGCACTATAATATCATTGTCTTAACTGATCCTTGAACTTCTTTTCCATATCATAACTCAACCTTTCCTCTAGGTGCTATTGTTACCTCATTTGATCAAATCCTCTTCATCAATTAAACAAATGATAGTGCTAAAATCATCTAAGCATTTGTCTTACTAGCAAGTAGTAGGTTTGACATCAATGACAAAACAATGATTGAAACACATATTCATACTTGTATCAATCTATTTTACTTGTATCAATATGTTTTCAACAATTAGCTTGTCTTATTAGAATCTCTTCTCCATCTACTCCTTTGTTAGCAAGATTATTTGTTTCTCTATTACCATCCCTATAAATATGTTTTATGATTGTTTCTTTGAATTGATCAATGGTGGCTTGGGCATATTCAACTTTAGAATTAAGGATCCAGTTTGGGATCTCTCTTTTTCTTAATGCATTTAGGATAATTTAGGAGTCTCCTTCAATAACAAATTTGTTGATACATATCTCTCCACTTAGATTTAAGTCTTCTATCAAGACCTCTAATTCAGTTAAATTATTAGACATCACTCCTAAAGATTTGGCACATTTAGTTAGGCATGATCCATTGTCTAAACAAATAATACATCCTAAGCCTACTAGTCCTGGATTACCTCTAGAGGTCCCAATCAAAATTTAAGTTTGACTATCCTATAGGAGGAGGTTCCCATTTACATTCTTTCCTAGTGAGCTTGTTGGATTCTATGATATAATTAGTGGATTAATTAGTTTAAGCCAATCTTTACGCACATATGCATCCCAGTCTAAAAAGGAACCTTTCTCCTTATATGAGTTTATGAGATTATTTTTAGCTACCTTAATAATACAAGCCTCTAATTTATTTAAAAGGGATATTAGATCTATCTTTTCATTACAAAAAATTATTGTATTCCTTTCTTTTGATAATTCCCATAGGAGTATGGAAGGGGATATATTCTATAAATTACTATAAACCTTAGAGTAACCATGTTTCAACCAACTTTTCAAAAAAAAAAAAGGTCATTAGGGAATTCATTTTGCCAATTTAATTTCTTACACAACCAATACCACCAATTCTTAGCAAAGGGACATTCATAAAGCAATTGCTCAGATGTTTTAGATTCTTTTTTGCAAAGTGGGCATCTAAATGGTCCTTCAAAACCCATCTTGGTAAACCTATCTGCTATTAGAATTCTCTTTTGAAGAGCAATCCGAAGGAAGATACCTACTTTCGAAAGAAATGTCAAATTCCAACATAGATTTAGAGGGATGTCAATCTTATCCCATTGTTGATAATTTATTATCTTTTCATACCCTAGTTTGACTTTATAATTTCTATCATTTGAGGCTCCCCAAATTAGTTTATATTTCCTATCTTTATGATTTGCCCATCTAATTTTTTAAAAATGATTTAAAATGTACTTTATCTTTGATGAAAATGAAGTTTTATTTAGGGTTTTCCATTTCCATCCTCCATATTGATTGTTGTTACTTTTAATTTAATAATCACAAACAACATAGTTGAAAGAATGTTTTTGATGTTTATAGGTAGATTTACACTATCTGGAGAAGGGAGCCCATCCCATGAATCTTCCCAAAATAAAGCATGATGCCTTAAATCAATATCCCAAGTTAAGCTTCTTAGCTATGGGATATTGGTTTAGGACAAGATATCTTAAAATGATATTATTCTATTATCCTACCTAAAATAAAAACTTACATATATATAAAAATCTTATTTTAAAAAAACCAAGAATAAATAAAATAATTTATAAAAATGTCATGGTGCTAATAATGATTGAAAAACAAATGACTAAAAATATTGGTACTAATTATGAAGAAAGTACATTCATAAAATTTAAAATAGGCTTTTCAACTAAAATTTCAATCATACACTAGGGAAACGAGAATTACTACTCTTATTACAAGTAAAAAGAGGTTTTCCAAATAACTTTGAATCTTATGCTACCAAAGAAAATACAAATTACTATTTTTATGATATTTTATTTTGAAAGATAATTTTCTTTATCATAGTAAAATGAGACAATAGTTTTGTGTAATATCTTGTTTTAAAACATTTGAGTTCTTTTCAACACAGTAGAATTCAACCACAAGGTTGTTTTGTCTTGCACTAATTGTAGAGAGAGTAGCTTAGAAATGGAAACACTAAGTTTGTTTTGGCTAATTTTTAATCTCCAATTTTAATTTATTTTAAAATTTGGTTAAGCATATGTGCACTCTTTGTTTCTCCAAAATTTGTGAAATGACACGCTTGAGCTCTTTGTACTAGCAACCACCTAAAACACATGATAAAAATTTGAGGAGGAATATTATCACAAAAGAGCACTCAATGGAATAGAAATGAAGATCTCCTCAATCTCTATCTTCTATCACTTGTCACATTCATCTCTGAGCAGTTTGTATTTCGCTTGCAACTTATCACCTTAAAATCTTCATCTCATCCATGCATGTCATATTGATTTTCTTTATGTTTATTGCCAATTAATATATTTGATTATTCATTCTTGTATGCATCTATTAGGAAGAGAGGGGGTTTCAAATCTCGTGCACCTTTAATTTTTTTAGCCTATTTGCACTTTTCCTTCTCTTTCTCTCAAACATCACTTATTTAGTCATCTATATAGATAATATTTAATAAATTAAAAACTCATTATAGGACATTCAAAAATAGATCTTTTGAGAAAACATGTAATTAAGCTTTGCATTTTCATTACGGTTGAGGAACTCATAGGGATAGTCACCCTTAAACATAACACACTAAGGAAGAAATTAAGATTGAAAAAATAAGTCAATTTTGACTATTTAACTTTTTAAAGCACAGGAATCAAGCCTTAGTATGTGATGTTAAATTCATTTGCACAAAAAACTTACAATGTTGCTGCCAACTATTTGAAAAATCTGACTGTCCAAATTCAATAGATCTCTTATTGCTCCTCCTTTTTTCTCAAATCTTTTCTTTTGGCTCTCTATTTGGTATCCTTCAATCTCCCTATTTGCACCGATTCATAACCAAATATTCAATTTATACAACTTATAATAGTGGATTATTTCTTAAGACATGCAAATGAATGAAAGCAAAAATTAAAAGAAAACCTACATAGAAATTTAAATCAAAAGGTCACAAATAATTTAAACTTGCAACACATGCTCTACAAGATGAAGAAAATTAAACCTATAGAAAAAAGACAAATGATTCTGTTGGTAAATAGATTGGTTCTTTTTAATTTAACTCTCAAATGCCCAAATCTAAAAGAATAACCAGATACCAACAACTAGATAATCTATCTTTAGGTTGATAGATTTCCTCTGAATTGAAAGGTACAACTCTCTTATCAAATGATATTCAAATAATTTACTAGTTCCTAAACTAATTGGGTATGTTCTTAACCCGAGAACGGAAGAGGAAAACCAAGCCAGCTCTAGATAGAACTAACTCAGGCAAATTTTAGTTCTACATCTAGCCAATACCAAGAACCCACAATTCCTATGACTTCTCGACATTGGTAATGCAACGATATTGCTAGTTATGCAAATGCAATGACATGAAATGAAAATGAAGATTAAATATTCTAATCTTTACAATAGGAACAAATGACAATACTCTGATCTATCACCCATTCACCATTTGGCTAAGAATGCAAGAAAGTGCTCAAAACTGATTGTAACAATACTTTGATTGAAAGTAATTAGAAAAAGTGATGCTCAAATACTCTGATTTATAACAAAAAATTTCTTGTTTTGAACACAACAAACACAACACTCTAATTATATTTGCTTGCAATCTATAGCCAAATCTATTACAAAAGCTAAACATCAATCTCCCCTGCATAGAAAGAAGTACAAAAACTAAATGCCCTCCTCTCTACTCCAGCAATACCTACTTTTACAGAAAAATAAGACCCCATTGTTGAAAAGGTCCTTCAATGATGACAAGTCTTAATGGTAATGCAACCAATTGAGGATGCCCAGTGAACATCTTACATTTTTCACACTTTGCCACCCAGGAACATGCATCTTTGAACATCCCAAGCCAGTAATAGAAATGTCTCAATATTTTGAAAGCTGTGACTGAGGATGAAAAATGCCCTCCACAAGCTTCATCATGAAATGATTTCAACAACTTTTCTTGCTATTGTTTGTCTACACATCTGAGAAAAGTGCCATCAATAGCCTTTTAAAACAATTTAGCATCCCAAATTACGTACTTAGCTGCTTTCAACTTAAGATCTCTTCTTTGTCTTTCATTTAGGCCCTCCGAGCATTCTCCATATGTTAGTAGATAAGTAACATTTTCAAACCATGAATCATGAAGACCTACTACCAACACTAGCTACTTTCCTTCTAATTCTTCTAATTCTTCAAGGATCTTATTTTTTGTGATTGCTTTACACAATGCATTACCCCTTACTGGCTTGGTAGGCTTAATTTCTATATCATATTTTTGTGTCTTTACTATCCACACTCCTCTAGAATTGCAACCTACATCCTGTTGTGTCAACACACTTTTCACAGCTACATCTAGGACATAAACGACAGAATGTGAATGCGAGATATAGAACCAAAATTTTTTAATTTCTTTGACTACTACAAAATCATGCTTCTCTATTTGTGAGTATTTCAATTCATGATTTTTCAAGGGTATGCTCATGAAAGCTATTGGAGCTTGTACACCTTCATAATTGTCTTGCATAAGTATTGCCAATAAAGTATGTTCAAAAGCATAACAATAGATGAGGAAGTCTTGATTGTAATTCAGGTGACTTAACACTAGGGCATTAGCAATAGTAGTTTTTATATTTTGAAAGGCCTACTTTCCCACCTCATTCCATTTGAAATTTGAATTTCCCTTCATCATATCCACAATATGTTTAGTGGTTTTTACAAAATATGGTACAAACCTTTTGAGGAAATTCACGTGCCCAAAGAATGACTTAACCCTTGTTTTGTTTGAGGGCAGGCTTAGCCTTTGAATGACCTTTACTCGTTCAGGATCAATTCTAATTCCCTCTTGAGACACTATATGACCAAGGAGCTTTCCCTCTATCACACAGAAAACTAATTTCTTTGGATTGAGAAAGATTCCATGTTCTCAACACTTCTGTAAGACTTTCCTTAAATCTTCCATGTGATCTTTTCTCTTTTTTGAAAATACGGTGAGGTCATCCAGATACATAACTATAATCTGATTCTTTAGATTAGCAAATGTTTTGCTCATACATCTCTGGAATGTGGCACCAACATTGATGAGTCCAAAGGGCATTCTGTAATATGCAAATGTACCCCAAGGAGTGGTAAATGTCATCTTATGTTGGTCTTTCTCTTCTACCTCTACTTGATTGTAACCTAAAAACCCGTCAGGCATAGCCATCATTTCAGATCCAGCCACTGTTTGTAATAAGTAATCCATATTGGGAAGAGCAAAATTGTCCTTCAAAGACGCCTGGTTCAAATTATAGAAATCAATGCAGATCCTTATTTCTCCATTCTTTTTTCTGACTGCTACTATGTTAGCTATCCAAATGGAGTGATGGATGGGGTAGATGATTTTTTCTTTCAACATTTTATCTACCTCCAGAAAAATGGCATCTACAACTTTAGGATTATAATTCCTTTATTTTTGTTGTAAAGGAACTGCATTAGGTTTGATGTTTTAGCTCCCCACCTTGATAACTTTTTAGATTCTTTTAACTCCAAGCAAAAATATCCTTATATTCCATGAAGAGTCATTTTGCAGCTTCTTTTTCTTCAGAGGAACAACATTTTCCAATGTTGATCATTTTAGGATCATGAGTGTCTCTGATATTTACCCCTTCATACTCTCCAATGGTAGGTCCCCTTTTTGCCATCTTTTGGTTTATGTAAGCATCATGTCTATTAAACAATTTTTTCAAGGCTACAAAGTATGGGGAAATGATATTACCTTGCAATTGAACTTTATCATTTTGATTCTTCTCAACATCAGAGCTTTCATGATTATCATTCTTGGATTCTTGTGCAGGACTGAATTTGTCATTTTCTAAGAATAGCTATAAGCTCTTGTCATCTTTAAAAAGTTGCCAAGACTCTACATTGTCTAGAATAGAAGCTCGATACACAATTTCAATCTGGTATTTCTTATCCTTGAAGTCCAATTGCAGAAGTTGCAAAGAAGTAGAAATTGCAAGAGAATCGGCTTTGGTGTTCATCTCCCTTGGCACTGCTTCAATAAAAAAGGCATCTAGACCTTCTATTTCATCCCAAACTCTATTTCTATAGTTCTTTAACTTGTGATTTTTCACAGAATATTGTCCTTTAATTTGCCTAACAATGAGTTTTGCATCACCCCGAGCTCTCAGGATCTTTCCTCCTCTTTCTTTTACTGATATTATCCCCAACAACAAAGCCTCATACTCTGAAATATTATTCATATTCCTAAATTCTAACTTGAAAGCCAAGGGCTCAGGTTCTCCCTCAGGGGGTATCAACACTACACCTGTGCTAGACCCTGAGGAGGCACAACTTCCATCAAATTTAAGTGTCCATATGCTTGTTACATCTTTGTCCCCATTTAGAATTCCTTTTCTTTTATCTTCATCTCTTTGTCCATCTAGAGCCTCTTTAGTAAATAACATGTAGTTGCCAAATTCTAGCTCTTGATAGAGGATTTGGGCTTTAGGATCATCTAATTTTAGAACCATGAATTTTGCTTTTTCTTTGGGTTCTAACTTAACTTTCTTATTCCCAATAGGTATGACTGCTTGTGACCAATCTAGCTTAATTTCCCCTCCTAAGTCTTGACAGAAAATCTTGCTTAAAAGAAGTCGATAGCTTGCTAGAATATCTACTACTAGGATAGTCAATAAGAGTTTCTTCTTTGGATGTGAGGCCAAGGCTACTTGAGCATCTTTGATTTGCCCAACCAAAGGGACTTGTTTGGCATCCATAGAGTAACACCTCCCATGCACTTTAGTAAGATTGAGACCTAGGGCTTTAGCCACAGAATATGGAATAACATTATTTGATGTACTTGAATCTATTATGCAATTGCTTAGTTTGCACCCATTGATATACAATGAGATATATAATGGGTCAAGTTTTTTCCTAGGAGATGTTGCTAAAACAGTAGAATCTTCTTGATTAAATAGGCCAGATGTCAAGGTTTCATCTCCTTTTTCAACGGTCACACTATGATTCAAATCTAATGCGTTCCCTTTACACCGATCTACTAGTCTTTTTAACTCAGAAGGGTGAGACTTCAAATAATCTATAGGGGAAATTTTAATTTTTGATTGTTCATAGAATTGAATGAAATCAAAAGTTATTTTGTCCTTACCCATTTGTGAAGTGTATATTCCTTGATCAATATGCACATTACTTGTCGAAGGATTGGAATCATTCTTGTGAGCATGACAGGAGGATTGATTCTTCAGCCTTTGGTCCTGAGTAAGAATCGTATATGAAGTTCCATCAATGGTTGCATAACATTCACCTTTTGGTTCAGAATTTGATTTGTATTCTAAAAATAAATTTCCAGATTCGCCATTTGAATACGAACTAGACTCTGAACAAGGAGTTGTAGTGTTCAAAAATCATTGGTAGATAATAACTACATCATATGAGCAGTCTCTAGACAACTCTCACTATCATGATCTGTGGTCAAGTGCAAGACACACATGTTTCCTTTCTTTGATGCTGCTTCAATTTGCAATCTAGTTTGTGAGCTTGTAAGCTGTAGATATTTTCCATCATTGTTCTTCCCTTGCAAATTTGGATAATTTCGCTGATAAGAATTATTGAATCCAAGTAATTGTCTTTTTACTGCTATTAATTCATTCAACAATTTTTGAATCATCTCATCAGATGATGTAGTATTACTGGAACTTCCTTTAGTGTGAAGTTCTTGCTTCTATTTTCTTGCAAAAATCAAATCATCTTCAAATTCAATTGCCTTCTTTTGTGCATCTACTAAATCCATGGGATGTGCTCTTCTCAAATCATAATTGACATCTGGAGGCATTGCACTGATAAAGAAGGTTTTCAAATTATTGGCTGTAGGTCTATCATCAATTGGCATTCTACTAATAATCTTATTGAACTTGGTAACAAAATCTCTCGTACTCATGGTGGATTGCTTTTTAATTGAAGTCAATTGTGTTAGCAAGGCATGTTCATCTTCCACAGTTTTGAACCTTGTCTCAAAGGTTGTTATCATTGTATCCCAATCAGTTATTAAGCCATCATCTAGATGATAAAACTAGTTTTTTGCACTATCTACTCAGGTTTACACAAATAATCTTATGGAAACATCCTCAAGCCCAACACCTAAGATGTGAGTAGCTGCGGAGAAGGCTTTAATATGTTCATCTATAGTAACTTTCCTATCTCCTGAGAATTTTGGGAAATTCTTCCTTGAACCAACCGGAAGGGGATGGTAAGCTGTTAGTGCTAATGGTCCTATTGTTGCGGCCCATGGAGCAACCATGATTGTTCTGGCAGTGTATGGTGGGAAATTAACAACTAGAGGAGCAGTAATTCTATGCAGGGCCAATACTTGACAAGTAGAATCCAAAGTACTAGTGCCCTGATTCCTAACAGGGGAAGGTGGTCTACTCTGACTTTTCTTTTCACCTTTCTTCTTTGGAACATCTAAGATGGGAAAACCAAGCTCTATAAGTTTATCAAAAATAGGGTCTTTCCCACCTTGTTCCTTGGTACTTCTGAGGAACCTTATTTGTTCTAGGGTGCTAAGTTAATTTTGTCTTGGAACTACTTGTCTCAATTGTCTTTCTACTCTTCGAATGTCTCTCCTTTGAACAACTCTTTCCAAAGCTTCAACTCTTCTTTCCTCTTCTTCCAATACTTGGCTAGTGTTCCTCCTATGTCTCCAAAAAAATGTATTTATGGATGAAGTTATGTCTTCTTGATTATCTTGAAAACCAAGATTAGGTTGGAGCACTGGAATAATGTTTTCATGAGGTAGTACCATTTTTTCTCATGACATAGGATTTTTAGTCAAGCGACTATTTGTGTCCCCAGTGGAGTTGCCAAAAATATGTTGGTAAATAGATTTGTTCTTTTTAATTATAACTCTTAAAGCCCAAACTTGAAACAATATTTGGTTACGATCAGTTGAAAAGTCACTTATGGATGAATTGGGTTTTCTCTGAATTGGTAGGTACAACTCCCTAGAATTGATTTGCAATAAATTATGTTTTTCTCCTAAACTAATTTGAGGTATGTTCTTGACCTAATAACAGAAGAGGTAGAACCAAGCTAGACCTAAATAAAATCTAACTCAGGCAAATTAGTTTTTTTGAATATCTAAACAAGTTTATGAATCCACACATCTTGTGAATTCACAAAGCTTAACTAAGTAATGACTAGTATAGAGCTAAGTTAGAGCTAGGTTAATATAAATCTAAACTATAATTAATAAACGAAGACTGCTGAAGGAATCTCTCTTTGAATGAACAATGGCACTACTTATCACATTCATTCATTGTTTTGAAACAGGGGAATGAAACTTTGTTCTTTCCTTTCTTCAATTCAAACAAAAGAGAAAACATATGACTAAATCTAATAGAACTAGAATATAAAATAATTGATATAAAATACCATTCAATTGTCTTTGCAACATAAAGTACTTCACACAAAAAAATTGCCAACCTTTTATTAATTTTTCAATCTCATACATATACAATTTCAAGATGACCGTTACGATGGAAGTTCAATCAGTTCATCTTCTCAAGATTGACAAATGGAAAGGCACCAATTTGTCACATTTCAATAATTACAAAAGAAAACAAATGAAAAGGTAGAATGTGAATCACTTCGACTTCTTCCCCTTTTCTGCTTTTTCTTTGTAGGCCTTGGCAACAACTATGATTGGGATGAGCTCTTCATGCCTAGGCACGTGGATATTGGTATACCTTAAGAGCCATTTGGAATGTTCTCTAGCTAACTCCTTTACAACATTTAGTTGATTTGGTAGTTCCTCTGTGGCCACGTGTATGCATCCACTAAGTGTCTGGAGTTCAGCAACCCTATTTTGACCACAAGAAGATATATTAGACAAACTATTCAAAAATTTGGAAAAGTTCTCCTTCATGACATTGATCCCAATAAGCACTTTTCCCTGGCGACTAGTCTGGGAATCTATATGTAGTCCCTTCATTAGTTCAAATCCTTTGTCTTGTGTCTTCTTTATTTTATCCTCTGTTTCTTTAAGCCCTTTCTCTGCAGACTAGATCATCTTAGTCTTAAATTGCATGCTTTGAAGCCACTAAAATAGAGGTTTGTCTCCCTTTGGCAAGATTTTTGCTTCAACCACTTCCTTGGCCTTCATTTGGATGATCATCTTCAAGAGGGAGGTGCAATATTTGCACTTCACCCTTTCTCTAGCTAGAGTATTGCTATTTGATATGATGTTATCTTTTTCTATTTCCAACCTTAAGATAACATTACTAATTTTCTCTATAATAGTGGCTCCTTCTGATTTGAGCTTCTCAATCCATTCTTTACCAATCTAACCAAAATGCCTATCTTCTTTGAGTTGAGAGATGAGGGCCTGAACTTTAGTAGCAGTAGGATTTTTGGTCATTGATACTCTAGAGATGGTTGCCAATGGAGTAACTAGCTCTCTAATGAACTTATTCGATTCTTCTATTTCAGCCTTCATTTTGGTCTTGGACAACTTTAGACTTTCTAACTGCCCCTCAATCACCTCGTTGGTTGACTTCCAAAAGCCAACTTTGGTGTCATGCCTAGCTTCTCCAAGATCCACAAAGTGCAGAGTAAAATCATCAGTAGTCATGTCCTCAATCCTTCATCCTTTGTTGGGCTTAGTGATCTCCATTGTCAGGTGACCTGTTTCTAGATCTTACCCAAGTATGGACAAGGTTTTCTGCTTCTTTACTTTTTCAAATGTAGATCTAGAGTGGATTACAAGAGATATAGTATCTTTAGTAGAAGTGCTCTCAGCTTTCCTCTTCCTTTTTCTCTCTAGAGTATCCTCTAACTAGGAGTTAGTACCTGTCACCTTAGAGGCCATCCTGAGTGATTCTATACTAAACATCTTCCTCTTAGCTAGAGTGGTTGTCACACTAGCTGAAGAGAAAAGATTCTTTGGATATCAGGAGATGAGCTTAGAAGAACTCTGACCTTTATCTGCTTCTGGAGTTTTCTTTGCTAGTTCATCCAACTCAGTAGACTCACTACTACTACTCTTTCCATCCCCTAAGTCTACTATCTATATTGAAGAGCCACTTGGTTGTAGAAGTGTAGCACTTGCTGGCAAAACATGACTATGATGAGGGGAAGGAACTGGAGTAGTATGGGGAGAATGAATTGGAGAAACATGAGGTGATGGAACTGGTGTAACACGGGGGGATGGAATTGAGGCAACCGTGCTATCCTTTGGTTCCTCCATCTTCTTTTCTTTAGTACCAGTTTGGATTCCAATGACTAGAAGGGAACCATCATGATAGGTCTTGGCTATGGGGACATTCTTGTTCGAAGGTTGATCACCTCTGCCTGAAGGTTGAGCTAGTCCTTGAGTAGTAGCTATTGTTATGCCTGGTGTAGCACTCTGAGATGAGGAAGGTGTTGCAACTGCTGGAGAAGCTTGAGTGGCTGCACTTTACTCTGGCTCCTCTTGGTTGTCCATTCAACCCATTTCCCCATTCTCTTGATGATCCTAGCCATCATGATATCAAAATTCTCCTCAACATCTACATATAGCTCTGAACTAATAGGAATCTCCCTTAACTTGGTTAAATATATATTACTATACATATTTTGGCCATCATCTTCCAAGCCTTCTACATCAAAGTTGATACCATATGTTTTGATTTGCTCCATTGTGAGCTTAGCTAAAGCATGATCTCTGCTTTCAAGCTCATCTCTACAGTTTGCCCAATAGTCTTCGATGGTGGTAACATGTTTGATCACGCTCCCAATCTGCAACACATCTCTTGCATACCCATTTGGGTCAAACATAGGTCTCATGACCTCATATGCCTCCAATTGATATTTAGTCTCGAATGCTTTGAGCATATTTTTTGTAGCAGAGTGAGACTCACAACTGTAAGCTCCAACTTTCATAGGGAATTCATACCCTCTCTTCATCAGGCTTGCACTCAACATGTTCACCTGGATTGCTTGCCTCATGATCTCTATTAGCACGATCATATCACTTGAATACCTGGGCAGCTTCAAAGGAAATCCATCAAAAGTTGCAAGACGTAAATATGAGAAGGACGAGAATTGGATAAAATAGCTACCAAACTGACTAATAGCTGCCATTGCCTTCGAGTTGAACCTCCTCTTTGGGCATCCTTGGAGTCCCCTGCAAATTCTCATTGTAAATGCATCATTAACCTTGACATATTTTGCATAACATTCTACAATTGTAAACATGGATAGAACTCATAGATTTTCACATCATTAGGAAAGTTCTCTATTTTGGGAAGCCCTAGCCACAATTGTAGAGAAGCTAGCATATAAATAAGAAAAGAAGACATGTAAAAGGTGTTGTAAAAATTCGCGACGCTAAGGGCTTTGGACAAATGCTCACTTACCTCATAGGCCCAATCAACATATTGTGTATTTGAATATATAATTTATACCAAAAAGAAATATTATTCAACAAAATTGAGTGCTTCTAGCTCACCTTTCAATCTGTGCAAGAGAACTTGAATGTCTATGATCTCAGGCTTGAGATCGATGTCAAATAGAGTTTTAGGAACCTTACTCTTGGCACCCCATGGCTTTTGAAACCAAGATCACATACTTTCTTTTCTCCACACCATCTTCTTCAAGGAGAATTCAGACATTGCTCCTCCTACTGTCAACTCGGAGAACTTCCCATTCTAGAACTCAAAGGGAATTCACCATAGTTTTCCAATCAATAGAGATTAGAATTGTATGGTCAGACAACATAATTTGTCTGGTATCCAAGTTGTAGTGATTTATGCATTCAAAAATCAATTCAAGAGCTTGAACTGCCACTTGAAACCCAACTACTTCCACTAATCCACTTCCTTGGAGCTTCTCAGTTATATGATGAATCGGCTCCAACCTCAACCTCCATTGAAAATCTTGCATGTCATGGAAACAGAGTGAGGTATCTATGAAACTCTACAATGTGGATTCGATCCCATTAAGTCTGTCAAACCTAGCAAGTCTAGTTGCCATTTTATTTGAAGAAGAAATGAATCTAAACTTTGAACTTGAAGGAAGCATAGAGAATAGAATTTTCAAGCATAAGAGATTTGAAAATGTTGTGTAATTCAACAACATAATAGTTCAAGAAAAAGACGTAATTTGAAAAACTGTTATGTTTCCCTCTATATAGAAATCCTAATTCACCCATTAATCTTCAAGATTCACACCACATGAGTGAATTAATGGATAAATCTGCTGGATTAGTAAATTCAAGAGTTTCTAATAGACATTTCCATGTCTTTTGACTATTTCCATTGGCCTAACGGTAACTTTCCTTTATTTCATACTTACCTTTCCATTTTTCACCTAGTTCCAGAGAATTAAGAACAGAGTACTCTATAAGGAAATATCTGCCCAGCCAGATTCTGCTTACTACACTTTTCCAATTGTGATTAGCTTGTTTCCATTATCATCTTAAGGTTTCTTACATGCAATTTGTGTGCCCAATTTGCTTATAAAGTTGATTTCTTCATGAATGCGAAAAACCACCTTCATGGGTTGAAAACCCACCAAAGAGAAGGTGATTTCTATTTTTCCACCTATGCTTTTAATTTTTCTTTATCCTTCAAGTTAGTATGCCTTTTAGTTTTAGAAAAGCTAAAAAGAACTGCAAAATTTGAAGGGGAGCACACTTTTTTTTCTCTTTTACAAATGCCTTTAGCGAAAAATTGACTTCATGGGCTGAAAACCCACCATGGAGAAGTCATTTTAGAGTTTTCTGCTTGAGGTGATTCTGAGCACCATGATGAATCTCAAATTTTATCCAAGGTAGAATACTATGATGAAAATAAGGCCTATCCATAGAACAACTCATTCCCTTCTTGCTTTAGTTTGCAAGCCATATTTGTTAACCTCTGCAGAAAATCACCTTCATGAGTTGAAAACCCACTGAGGAGAAGGTGATGTTTGATTCTCTGCAAGCTTCATTTTTTTCATGTGTAAATCATGATAAGCCACAAACAAGTCCATTATTGAAAATAACTTTGTGAACTGCAAGAATCTCCATCGAATTAGGTTCTAGACTACCCACAAACTCACGACATTGAGGGAAAAACCCACCCAACCATGTGATGCAGGAGAATGGAAAAATGGATAATATGATGGAGAAACTTCACCTAAGAAAGAAAGACTAGACCTAGACATACCTAGACCAAACTAAGACACAAAATTTTCCACTTTGCAAAATGGGTACATGATGAAAAGTGGGGCAACAGATTCTAAACACTCTTATGTGATGTTAATAGTTGAACGCTTTATAAATCTACTATTTATTTTGAATAGATGGGAAAAATCAAACTTCTTCAGTTATGTAGACACTTAACTTACTTCGCCATTCATTACCATTAAGTGGTCATTTTAGTTACTTGATATTTAGGATCAATTTGTGATTTTGGTTACATCCTCCTCTACCATTCTTCAAAGTTAGTGGACCTAGTTTTTAATGAATTAGTAGGACCATTTATTATTCCAACACTCTTGTTGCATGTATTCTTCCACATTTTCGCTCATGAAATAATTGTCATAGGATGTCAAATATTTTGGCATAATAAACATTCAAATGATGGTCAATTTTTATATATTACAAGTAGCAAAACAAGGGTGTTGTCCTATATTATAATTATCTGATAGGATTAACAATTGATTATCATTAACAATAAGTAGAGAAAACATAGTGGCAACAACCTATGCTTACCTCTATAAAAATAATCTAGCTTCTACTATCAAAAACTACATTATCAAGAGAGGTACCTAAACCATAATAGTTCACAAAAAAAAGTAAAAGTCTTTGCACTTTTTTCATGTAGGGCTATTGAACCATAAGTTTATTACAATATGCAAATTATAAAATTATTTTTTAAATTAAGGCCTAACAGGCCAATGGAGAACTAAAAAACCACTTTGCCTCCAACCAACATCAGGAAGTCTTTGTAGGAGAGGTCTTGTACAACAAAACTCTAGCCCATTCTTTAGTTAGGAACTTGTAGTCATGTTCTTCCACAACCTTTCCATCATTTTCCTTCTTGTACAAAAGGAAAAGAGTTATCACTAAGATGCACATGACCTTAATGGTGAAGCAACAAATATCCTAGACTCTTTTGTCAAAACTTGCAACATCATTCTTTAAATTCTACAACCCTTCCTTAATACTTGCAATATCATTTTTTGAGTTTCCCAATCAAACCACCAAAATCCTTAGAGGCACTAGGGATCTTTTCAATTGGAACCTCCTTGACGATGATATTATCTTTGGTAGGTTGGGGAGAGGGAGGGGCTAAATTCTTAGGATCAGGCTAAAGGGTAGGGGTTTCATTTTTCAAACTCTTAGAGACATGAGAGGGGAATTTGGTATTATTAGAAATCTCCCCAACATTTCTACCTAAGACTATACTCTTTGGTAGACCATGTAGTCTCACTACTTCTTTGAAAAAAAACACCACCACATTAATAGCGTTGTTAGTCTTCTTGCAGGAAATCAAATGTGTTGTTTTTAAAAATCTTTCAACCACGAAAAATATGGAATCATTCCCTCATTGTGTCCTT
Organism: Cupressus sempervirens; assembly: GCA_028749045.1. Taxonomy (NCBI): domain Eukaryota; kingdom Viridiplantae; phylum Streptophyta; class Pinopsida; order Cupressales; family Cupressaceae; genus Cupressus; species Cupressus sempervirens. Next base: position 487,854,341 of record CM053785.1, read on the forward strand.
GGTAAACCAAGAATGAAATCCATGTTGACATCCTCCCATAACTTCTCTAGTATAGGTAATGGACAATACAACCTAGTATTCTGCTTTACTCCTTTTTCCATCTAACATACTCTTCAACTCTACACAAACCTTTTCACATCTTGCTGCAAATATGACCAGTAATAATGTTGATCAACCAAAGCAATGGTCTTACCTCTACCAAAGTGTCCAACCAATCCTCCACTATGTTTCTCCTTGATGAGATTCTCTGTCATAGAACTTTTGAGAATTCACAATTGACATCCTTTGGACAACATGTCATCTTGGATTATAAATCCAACCACTTTGTCTTGTCAAGTGTAACAGGTTCTATACAAGCCTTCCAAGCTTTTCCAAAATCAAGATCCTATAAATACAAACTCTTGAATTCCCTAAAATAAACCACCTCAATCTACATTTTTGTCAGCAAAATTTGTCTTCTACTAAGAGCATCTACAACTCTGTTAGACTTCCCACTCACGTGTTTAAAAAAAAATGTATAACTTTGCAAAAGCTTAACCCACTTCAAATGCCTTTGGTTCAATTTTGCTTGGCTTTTCAAATTTTGCAAAGCTTGATGATGAGTATACAAAACAAACTCCTTAGGAAGACGATAGTCTCCACTTCTTCAATGCCTAAAGTATAGCATAAAATTCTTGATCATAAAAAAAATATTTTCTTTTGCCATCATTCAACTTCTCACTGAAATAAGCAACAAGTCTACCTTCTTGGCTCAAAATAATTCTTATTGTACTACCATTTGCATCACAGTCTACTTGAAACACCTTGTTCAAATCTAGAAGTGCTAAAATATGCTACTCTGTAACTTTCTTTTTCAACATATTAATATTTTTATATGCTCCTACAGTCCACTTAAATCCTTTCTATCCCCTCTCATTGTTTTAGCCAAGGGTCCACAAATATTGCTAAAACCCTTGATAATTTTTTTGTAAAAACTAGTTGATCCATGGAAAGATCTTACCTCAATCGCACTCCTTGGAGTAGGTCATTCAAGGATAGCCTTCATTTTCTCAGGGTCCATTTTTAGACCTTTTGCTGATACTACAAATCCTAAGTACACCAACTCCTTCTTCACAAAACTACCCTTCTTTAGATTTATCAACAATTTTTCTTCCCTCAACTTATCAAACACCCTATGAATGTGCATCAAATTCTCCTCCAATTTCTTACTAAAGATCAATATATCATCTAGGTAAATAATGGAAAACATACCCAAAAACTCCTCAAGTGCCTCATTCATGAGCCTCATGGAAGTGCTCAATACATTGGTTAGTCCAAAAGGCATGACTAACCACTCATACAATCCTTCCCTTCTCTTGAAGGTAGTCTTCCACTCATCTCCTTCTTTGATGCGAATATGATGATACCCACTCCTCAGATCTATCTTTGTGAAATATACAACTCTGCTCAAATAGTACATTATATCATCCATCCTTGGCAATGGAAATATGTACTTGATTGTGATATTGTTGATATTATGTGAATCTGTACGCATCCTCCATTCTCTATTCTTATTTGGTGCAATATTGTTGGTACAACACATGGAGTCAGGCTCTCCCAAATCAACCCCTTCTACAACAACTCATGTACTTGTTTGTTCAACTCCTCATTTTATGTTGGCGTCATTCTATACGCTGCCTTGTTCAATAAACTAGCTCCTAGGATCAATTCCATTTAGTGACTAATCTTCTTCATTGGGGGTAATCCATCGAGTACATTATCTAACACAATATCAGGAAACTCTCCCAATAAATCTACAATTTCTACAGGTACCTCCTTTACTTCTTCTTTACCATCTTTTGGGATTACAATAAAACACATTTTCTAATGCTTCATACATTTGAGAAACTCATTTCCATCAAATTTTTTTTTCTAGAAGCACTACATACCTTTTCTTCTTTCTCCTTCAATGACTTCAACTTATGTTTCATTCCATCCTTTGTCAGAGTGTAGATATTTGCTCACCTATCATGTACAACATGCTTGTCAAACTACCATAGCCTACCCAACAACATATGACATATGACCATAGGTATGATATCAAAAAGCACCTCATCCTATTAACTTCCAAGCTTGAACTTCACTAGGCCCTAGTCATTGACCATGACCTTGTGGTCATCTTGCATGTAGGCAATACAATATGGATGTGAGTATTTCTACCTCTTAAGATTTAACTTCGTGACCATCTTTTCTAACACTAGATTGTCAGTGCTTCCACCATCAATGATCACATCACTACACTTATCTTCACATTTGTACCTTGTGCAAAACAAACTCCTCCTTTGCTCAGGTTCATTCTCACCACTTAGCAAGACTCTTCGATTAACTAGGACTTCTCTTTCAACATCTTCAAAATGTGATGATTTGGCATCTTAATGAACATGCACAACTCTAGCCAAGCCATTAGTTCTTCTATTTGTCCTTCCTTGGGGCTGCGAACATTCAAATGCTCTATGCCCTTCTTCTCTACAATGAAAACATTTTGCATGAAAACCTCCTCTTCTAGATCCTTGCCCTCTTCTTCTTCCTCTCCAATCTCTATTGTTATGGTCATATGGAAACAATTGGAATTGTTTCCCCTCTGGTTTTGACTATTATTGCCAGCCTCATCCTTTTTCTTCTAATCATCATTTCGTCCTCTATAAGACCATCCACTAGAACTTCCACTGTGATCTCTTCCACTATTCTTGTTATCAGACTTCTTGTTCTTCTTTTCCTCAACTCTTTGGGAAAACTAGTATGCCTCTTCAATATTGTTCATTCGAACCATACTCAGCTCCTCCTGAATACTTGGCCTCAACCCATTAAGATAACTCAGTAGAACTCATCGGTATACTCTTGAATAGATCTTCCCACTTGCTTCAACCCTTGCATTTTCTTTAGCAGATCAAGCTCATGATCCACATGAATGAATTGTTGCTTCAATTTAGCTATCATCTGATCTCATCCGATTATTTTGTCCTTCCCTCTTCTATTTTGCTCCAATTGAATCTCCTTCTACCATATCTTCACATGTCCATTCAGTTTCGCCTTCGTAAACTTGACCCTATCAGGATCCCTAATAGCTTCATACTCAAACTATTCCTCTAATTCATTGATCCAATCGATCAAATCCTCTAGGTTAAGATTTCCCAAAAATGTGGGAACCTCAAGCTTAGGTATTATTCCAATCTTGGATATGACCTTGAAAAGTCTTTCTTCTCTTGGGTTCAAAATTGCCTCTTCTTCAACATTTTCTTCTTCTTCGACTTCATCCTCACTTTCATCTCTTAGGGAAATATTTATCCCTATGCAAATTTATTTTTCCAATGCTTGATTTTTTTTTCTGGAGGCTTATAAAACCCTTAGGTGTAATAGTTATAACTCTCTTCGTGGAGGCATTTTTGTGCTTATGTTGAAACTCTAGTGCAAATGACTTCACATAGGTGATTAGTTTACATGCTCATCCTAAACCACGGTCCTTATGCAACTCCCTCATAGGCGATGATTTTTTTACACACTCATGAACTCCTTCTTTGATAACACTTGATGAAGGGTGGCCCATTAATATAAAAAACACATAACATAAACAAAGAAATAACAACAATGTGTGAGATAAAAAATGGGCTTCTTATTATCACCGCAAATGCAAAATTATAGAATTTTGAAATACAGTATACAAACCCACATGGGCGTCTTCCTTACAATAATTTTCAACAAAGAGCTACAAACTAACCCTAAAATTAGATATAGATTCATATTGTGACACCTTTGACACTTATTTTGGAATTTTGGTTGGCCCAACTTTAGAAGGCCATAAATTTCAAACCATTGCTCCGATTAGCTATCATAACCACTTTTTAGAATCCTTAGCTTCTGGTCTACCAAGCCTAACTTGCGCAAGCTCCAATTGGCCCCTTTTTGGAACCCATCCAGGGTCTCTAAGGTCTTCAATGTTGTGCTTGAAGTTTTAATACCAAAATTTCACAACAAATCAATGAATACTCATGATATGGCACTGAGCCTCAACGGGTAGGCTGATATATCTAAGATGAAAATCCACCTCTGAAATTAGGACATTTCAAACTCATATGACTGATGTACTAAGTAGAAAGCCTCTAGAAACACAACTCTACAGTGAAACAACCCTTATTCAAGAAACAAAATGAAAATATTTTTGGGTGATGCAAGATTGCTCTTACACCCAGGATGCTCCTGGATCAGTAAACAAAACATTTAAATCTAACAAACTATTCCTCATAATGGAAAAAATAAAAATGAAAAACTACCAATATTTTTGATAGAGGCTCTTGTCTATAAAAAAAATGTGTTTATTTTCTATACACATGTTCCCTTAAATTAGATAAAAGTGACCTTATGTACCGCATAAGAACCCTCCTCAATATAAGTACAAATGTGCACCAAAATAAGGTTTATATTCTCTTCAAAAGATCTAATCTAAAAAGTATAAACACCTTTCCCCTAAGAAAGATAAAAAAATATCAACCTAAAGCAGGGTACCATCAAGCATGGTAAAATGTGAATCCTAAAATCCTCCTTGCATAAAACATCATCAAGAAACTAAAAAACCCTAAAATCTATGTGAAATTGTGACTACGTTATGGAGAATGAGGAAGAAAGAGAACACATCAACAAAATGACATCAAAATGATGAGCACAAAATGATAAAATTACAAAACATAAAGTAAGAACTTCCCGAAGAAGTTTTATAGCTCTAGAATATCCTTCAAAATGGTTGAGTAAATATTCTCAATAATTTATAAGTAAGAAAATGATAAAAGTATAGCTCAAGAATGTGGTTAATTATAGTCCTTAGATAGATAGCAGTTTTAAAAAGAAATGAAGGGACTTGAATTTATATATTTGGAGGGAGAGAGGTGCATAATAGAGTTTGAACTCAATCCATAAGGGATGACCAATTAGGATTGCATAAGATAAAGTTTTCCAAAGATATAAATATGGTAAATAAGAGGCTAGAAGGAATCCCAAGACAAGTAAAAAAATATTGTAAAGGAGTAGGAATGCAAGTGAGAATAAGACAATTAATAGTTAAAACTATTTGATTTTTTGAGAATGTCACAAATACATAAATATTTTATTCACTATTTTGATTGACTAAGATATATTGAAAGAATCTTAAATAATAAAATTGTTTAAATATTCTATGTATTGGAATAATTTTGAATGATTTGTTCAGCTATCGTGAAAAGTTAAATAATTGAATAGTTAAGATTATTTAATTATAAAGAGACAAAATAATATTAGCTAATTAACTAAAATGGTTAATGATTGAAAAGTGACCACTTAAATAAATATTTTGTTTTTTTGTGTTAGTAAGAAAGTGTTAGAATGATTAGAATAACTAAGTGGGGGTGAATCCATTATCCTCATGTCCAAATGTACCAATTCAACTTTTAACAATTAAAAATAACTTAATCAAACTCATAAATCCAGTTGGTCAATATAGGAAATCATCAAAAAAAAAAATTCATATCAACATCTAGCTCTCTATTTTAGTGTTAGCCGAATTGTAGAAACATATCACAATAAATAGCATGATACATGAAAATAACATTCACACAAGTATGACATCGAGATTTAGTGTGGCAACTCAATTTGGTAAAAACCACCAAGTAACATGCTACCACATTTTCACTCTTATGAAGTGAGCTTAGTTAAAAGCCAATCCTATTAAAGGTTACAAAACATACTATTAGGTGTGACCCTATTAAAAGGTTCAATTACCCTATTAGGAGTGGCCTTGTTAGAGGTCTTCAAAAACATCCCATCAGAGAAAATGACTATTAGGTTGACCTTGATTAAAGGATTTTACCGCCACAATGGTTAGAAAGTAACAACTAGGTTGATTTAATAAATTATGACTCACTTTGCATGTTCAAATCTCCATTAAACCCATTCCTAGTTCATTGAATGGTATTCATCACATTCTCCAACTCTAATCTACTTGGCAACACCTCAAGCAATCTCACTTTCTCCAATTTCTCACCTTTTCTCTACAAATCTTGTTCTTCCACTTATTCTTCACAAATTTTCTAGTGAAACTATATAACATCTCATATGTCTCCTTAAATAGACAAGTTTAACCTTTTGCTTCTTAAACATGACCATAGATCTTAGGGTTTGATTAGATTCATTGAAGATGTTCATCATTTTGTCTTTCTTCTTCTTTCCTTGAAACTTCTAGAAACTTATCATTGAATCTTTTCCTTAGATCTCTTAACAAACTTAAATTCATATATTAAATATGTCAACAATCCTCATCTTTAACACATTTTGACTATTCTATGAATTCAATTGTGTCAGCCTCAAATCTTGATTCTTTCTCAAACTATTAATTTGTTGACACTTAGTCATCACAATGTTCTTCAACTAATTCATCACTAGGTAGCTCAGTCACTTCTAATCTATCCTACTCAACTTATTATGGCTTGCTCGACCATCACTTTGCTTGTTCATTGCTTCAGTTTTCCTTCATCTTGCTTGGTCATTACCATCACTCATCTAATACTATTTTTCTCAACTGATACTTAAGTTTCTTAATCTTCTACTTGGTAATGCTTAACTTCTTCATTAACCTAGCAACCTATTGCTTGGTCAAACTAGTGTTTTACTTCTTGACTTCTATCAATCATCTCTTCTACACTTCAACTCATCTTTCTTTTTTTACTTAATAGAATTATCAAATAACATATTATCTTGTCAAATACTAACAGATCAAGTGCCCTTTGTAGTTCCATCATACTTACTCCTCTTTACTCAACCACTAGTTCATCATTATCTCTTTTTTCAAATCCTCTTCACCAATCAAATAATATGGCACTCTACATTGTTAGAAAATGTCGTACCAGTAAGGTTTGGCATCAATGATAATGCAAAAATTATTTTAATTGTAGTTTCTAACAATCTCCCTCCTTGGCATTGATGGAAACACCTATAGTTACCATGCAATGACAAAAGTGTTCTCTGGATTTTCACTGTCAACTTCCTCTGTATCAAATATTCATTAATATCCTTAGTTTCATTATGTTTCTCATCCATGCAACATCTAATATGCTCCCTCTTTGACATATCTCTCATTCTCTTTAGATATTGGATGATAGCTTGATGCATATCTCCCTCTTTGACAACATCACCAAAGTCTTCATGCAAACATCTTTATCCTTTGTACTAACTTATCTTTGAATTATCTCTCCCTCTTTCATAACTTTCTTTTTTCTTGACTGTATCATCATGTGCCTACTTGCAACTTTGTCAACTCATGTTATTGTTCTTCTTTTGACATTTTAAAGCAGCTCCTAAAGTGTGATCTCCTGCATCAATCTTTAAGATATTCTTATCATAACAATTGATGCGTTGTTGCATCCCTTCTTAGTTTACCTCAAATGGAGGAACGAACCCTAACTTACCTCTTAGCTACACATGTGAATCCTTGGGTAACACATTAGTGAATATATCAGCTATATGTTCCTTTGTATTCACATATTCCAGTCTTATTTCTTTGTCTTGCACTAATTCACTTAAGTAATGATACTTAATTTAAATGTGCTTTTTCTTTGTGTACATCATGTGATTCTTGGATATGTTTATATCACTTTTGTTATCACAAATTCATTAATATCTTTCTTCATACCTTTCCACAATTTCTTGATCCACACTATGTTTGAGAAATTAACTACTGATACAACATATTCAGCTTCTACTATGGATTGTGAAATCTAGTTTTTCTTTTTACTTGTCTGTGAAATCAATCTCCTATCTAGGACGAAAGCTCCTCCACTTATACTCTTTCTATCATCAATATATTCAGCCCAATCAACATCTGTGTAAAATTTTAGCTCAAACTTGTCATTCTCCTTACACCATAAAGCATAGTCTTATGATCCTTTCAAATTCTCAATATTCTTTTCACAACCATCAGGTGATTCTACTTAGGATTAGCAGAAAATCTTGCAACAATTCCAACAACTAATGCAATGTCAGGTCTTCTATGAACAACATATTGCAATTTGTCAATTATTGACCTATATAAAGTCTAATTTACTTTAGTAAAATCATCATTCTTTGAAAGTTAATGTCCAATAGTCATACATGTTCCAACTAGCCTTGAATCCTCCACTCCAAAGGTTTTTAGTATCTCCTTGATATATTTTGATTGTGTAATGTATATACCTCCTTTCATTTGATAGACTTGCAAACTAACAATTTTTTTAATCTCCCCAAACATTGACATCTCAAATTCTTCATCTATTAGCAAATGACTTGCATATTAAATCTTGTCCTCCAAATATGATATCATCAACAAATATTTTAGTTAACAATATCTTATCCTCAGATTCACTTTTCAAATACATATTGCCATTATCATTAGTTCTTACAAAACTCAATTCTCACCAAATATGCATGTAATCTTTCATACCATTCCCTAGAAGCTTGTTTCAAACCATACAATGCTTTGTGCAACTTAGAAGCTATGTTCTTGCCAGGTTCAAAAAATCCTTCAGGTTGTTCAATGTAGACCTCTTCTTCCAAGATTCCATCTAAAAATACAGATTTCACATCCATTTGATATACCTTGAATCCCTTCTAAGAAACATATGCAAGAAATGTTCTTATTCCTTCCAACCTTGCAACTGGAGAAAATGTCTCTCCATAGTCAATTCCTTCCTCTTGTACATATCGCTTGCAAACCAATCTTTCTTTGTTCCTTGTGACTTCACCTTTCTCATTCAACTTGTTTCTGAATACCCACTTCATTCCAATCACATTCTTATCCTTTGACCTTGGTACCAATGTCCATGTTTTTTTCTTCTTTATTTGATCAATCTCCTCATTCATTACTCTATTCTAATCTTCATTCTCCAATGAATCTTTAACTATTTTTGGCTCAAATTCACATAGTAGACATGTATCATTCTATAACTTGTTCCTTTTCATGACTCCTAAATCTTTGTCTCCAATGATTTGATAAGGTGTGTGGTGTCTTCTCACATATTTTGATAAAAAAAAAAGTTTAGATATAATTTCACTTTGTTGCAATTCACTTGGTCCAACTTTCTCATCTTCTCTAGGTGTTTTTTGTTGTAACTCAGCTTCCTTTGTCTGATGTATAGTCTCCCTTGTTTGTGACTCAAGCTTTATAGCCCAATGTTCGACAACTTGTTGATTCTTAGTAGAGCTTCTTTGTTGTAACACAACAATGCTTGTCTATAGATGCTCGAAAACCTCTTTCTCTTGTTAAGGTAAAATAATTAGTTCTCCTTCATAGGTGTATACAAAGTTTTAGTAATCTTCAGGTTCCTTCTTGCATTCTTCTTTATTCTTTTCTACAAATTCATCAACTCTAACATTTGAACTTTTCACAATTTTGTTAGTATTAGCATTCAAACACTTGTATGCCTTTCTTTTAATGGCATATCCTAAGAATATACCTTCATCACTCTTTATAATCAAGTTTTCCATTCCTTTAATATTTTAATATATAACACTTGTCTCCAAACACTGTGAAAATAATTGACATTAGGCATGTAGTCATACCACAGTTCAAATGGGGTTTTGTTTGTACTTTTCTTGAATTGAACTCTGTTAAGTGTATAAAAACAACACTTGCAACATCTCTACAATTCTTTTGTGAAATATTATTTTCCATCATTAGTTATCTTGTACAGTTCATGATTGATCTATTTCTTCTTTCAGTTATCCCATTTTGTGGTGGAGTCCTTGGTGTAGACATTTGTCTTTTGATTCATTTACCATTGTAGAATGTATTGAAATCCTCTAATATGAATTCATGTCCTCTATCTAATCTTATTTGTTTCAAACTTTTACCTATTTCCTTTTCAACTCCAGCCAAATACCACTTAAACATTTGAAAAACATCATAGTCATCATTCTAGAGAAATCATCAACAAATAGGATAAAGTGCTTGTCACCATTATAACTTTGCACTCCAATAGGACCACATAAATTAGTATGAACCAACTTTGAAATATCATCAAAAGAATAGATCTTTCTCTTCAAAAGTTAGACTTTGCTACTTTTTCCGATTTGACGTTGTTTGCACAATATTTTAACAAGTTTTCTCAATCTTGGTAATCCTCTTACTCTTTTCATCTTACTATCATTTACCAAATTAATAAATTTCACATGACACAATCTCTTATGCCATAATCAAACATCTTCAAATTGTGCAAATAGACATGTATTTTCAAAAATGTCTAGATAGAACAATTTACCTCTTGTTTTCTCTCCATTTCTAATCAGTTCACCAACAACATCATATATATTTTCCTTCTTGTTCTTAAATTCAACTCGATAGCCTAAACTATTCAATTGTATCATACTCAAAAGATTATATTTTATTCCATCAACCTAATATGCATTGTCACATCTAGTCTTATCTTTCAATATAGTAGATCCTTTACCTTTCAAATAACATGGTGCATCCTTTCCAAACTTAACACTACTTCCATTATAGTGTTCTATATTTTCAAACTTACTTCTTTCACTAGTCATATGATGTGGGCAACCACTATGAATTATCCATTTATCATTCTTACTAACATGTGAAATAAGAGCAATTTCCTCAACCTTTTAATTATTAGGTTCATCTTTCATTGCAACATAAACAACTTCTTCCTCATGTTCATCATAATCACTTTCAGAACCATTTTCTTTAGCAATGTAAGAAGATTCCTTACCTTTTCCCTGGTTACCTCAGTTGTCTCTCCTTCCTCAGTATCTGTTATCTTTTCTATCCTCCTTTTCATCTATGTCAGGACACCTTACAACAATATGACCAACTTTATTACATGTAAAATAGATTATAACAACTTTACCTTTGTATTTTCCTTTTCCTCTTAGTAGTCTTCTTGCCAATAATGTTTCTAGATCCTGTAATGCCCCACCAAGGGATCTAAAAGAATTAACCTAAATTTTTACTAAGTTTGCTAAACATTTTTTTTAAAAAGTAAGAATGTATAACATACACATCAAACACATAGTAGCGGAAGCAATAACATGTAATCATCAACAAACATACATAACAGGTTACATTCCTTAAGGATCCCAAGACGTTGAGTCACTTTTAAATTTAATTAATTCTAAGTCTAACAACTACCACATCCACATGAAAGAATAATAAGAAAGTCCAATGTCCATAAAATATACATTTGTTCCGAATGCCTCTTAGCAAATTAATTCGGAATGCTCATTCATCCATTGTACATGTCACAGGGTATGAAAAGCTTAAAAGAATATACAGAAACAAGATAAATATACATCATAAAATGATACTACATCCAACATATAATATAACCATATATCATAATGATCCAAGAACATAGTGAAGGTAAATGCCAACCAAGAAAGCTCCAGCCACGGTGACCACAGACGGATCTCAATGGTAAGAGTAAAAGCACTACCACCCGACCGCGTGGAACCTAAATGGTCCACTCTCACCGCGCTGAGGAGATAGTCTCAAGTCCCAAACAGGATATCAAATCACTTAACACAAGGCACAAGTACTCTCTAAGTCTGAGAAATCCTAAAAGTACACTAACTCAAAGGTTCCAACATAGATAGACATCTAGACCCAGAGGCACACAAGACACGTAGGAGACCTACTATGCAAGTGGGAAAGTGTCATCACATGAATCACATTGGAAGTTATCCAAGAAATCCCTCAGGAATCTCGGGTCCCTAGTAATCTTGTGGCCATTAGTATCCTCTCGTACTGACAAGGCATACTATGGAATGCAAGGTCGCAACCAAGTATTCTCTCTACCCCATCCTAGTTTGTACTAGCACTCAAGGTATGGGAGAGAACATACAATTATCTTATTAGGTTCATTTAAGTCAGTATTTAGGTGAGATGTTATCACTTATTAAAACAAACAACTTACAATGAGTCATCCCCAAAGCCACTTCGGGTCTCCCGTCCCTCATTGCAAGCCACTTCCTGACACTACACATAGATAACCTACTCTAGGCTCATGAAATCACAAAACACAAAATCACCTCAGTCCTATACAAGTGACTGGAAAGCATAAAAAGGTAAACCACAATAGTCACATCAGTTCTCCACGAGAAACTGGAAAGCATCACATAACAATCATAATGATCACAATAGTTCTCTATTAGCAACTGAAGGCATCAATGATAAGTCAAGATATCCAATGGTTCTCCAAGGAGAAACCAACAAGTATCCCAATAATATATCACAATACTGATCGAAGACTCCAAAATGGTCAAGTCAAAACATGTCACAACATGACATCATCAAGAACAAATCACTTTAAAACACCTCAGCTTCACACAAGGAAATTGGAAAGCAATAACAAACAGTAAAAAAATCCATCATAGAGCACTCTAATCACATCATCATGGTTGGTTTAAAAGATCAAGAACAAATCATCATAATAGCATCATAATCACACAACCCCCGAGCCTTTGGTAACAACCTAAGACTAGTCAACGCTAAATCAACTCCCAGCCCAAAACATAAACAATACATAAGACAAGATGCAAGCACATGTTTTTGGTTTATTTTAAATCACATGGTTGGGTTAAATACAAGTTTTTAGTTTCCACGTTTCAATGTATATTTTCGAGTAGATAGGAATCACAATTTTACCCTTGTAATTAAACCCATTTCTATATTTAAATGTTTGTACAATTACCTTATAGATAATCTAAGGATAAAAATTTATTTAAAATTAATCGTCATTGATTTTAAATAAAATATCTATCAATTTCATCAAAATCAAAATCATTAATAATTCTATAAATCCATTAACTAATTAATCTTAATTAAAATTATATTTAATTAAGTTAATTAATAATGATATAACTAATCTTACCCATAATTCTACAATTTTTATTTAACCATAACCATCATTAATTAAATTTATTTAAACTAATTTTTTTTAATTAAATAAATTTATGATTATCAAATAACATTAATATTAATCATTCATTTTTATTAATAATTAACAAAAATTATTAATAGATAACTTAAAATTAACTATGTTAATATTTTATTAATTAAATAAAAAAAAAATATATATATATTTTAATTTTTGAAATTAATTAATAATAAATAACTATAAATAAAACTTTATTATAACTTAATACATATATATTAAAACCTATTAAAAAAACATACATATGACATATTAAAAAAAAAAAACATATGCTATGGGATTAATATCTCACACCCCTTGGCCGATTGCATAGAAACTGGCGCTTGTTTTAATAACAGTAACCGACTTATGGGAAAGGTCGTGCGGCCCATTTAAAGCCTGCAGGTACACTACGTCTGAGGTCATCGTAGGTACATATGAATTCATGCCAGGTCATCGTCAGGTAAGAGGGGTATAGTTTTATGTTATTTATTTATTTATATTTATTTTTAAATAGAAACTTTAAAGAAAATGTCCCCACCCCATCGCAGGTACACTACAATAAATGTAATTCAGGCTTGCATTGAAATCGCCGACAGGGTAAGGTAAGTGGGGGGGGGGGGGTAAGTTTTCATTATGTATATTTTTTTAAAAATTATTTTGTTTTAATATAAACAATCAAACTTTTTTTTCCCATCCCCCCATAATTAGAATTTTTTTAAAAATATAAATATATTATTATTCTTTGTATATAAATGAATTCATTTATAATAAAACATCCTCCTTCCATTTAAATGATTATATATATATATATATAAATGATTATATATATATATATATATATATATATATATAAAGACCCCATTAATAATAAAATTTAATTCATTTATTAAAAATTCTTTTCAATAAAATTTAAAAATAAACAAAGCTTTCCTTCTTAATAAATTTTAATTTACTTTATTATAATTTTGTAATTAACAAAATTTAATAAAACAAATTTATATAAATAAATTTTATTATTTTATTATTTTTAATAACATTTACAATATTGATCTGATAAGAGAAATATTTTCAATCCATTCAAATTTTCTAATTTCTATTTTTTTTAAATTTTCCTTCTAAACATATTTTAACAATACAATTATCGTAGATTCAGAACCAAGAACAAGAGATTCATGCCATGAAACCCAGAGACTTGATTTTAACAATCACGAAGAAGACAGGAATCTCAAATTACATAATTCAACCAGTGATCAAAGCACAAGACCCTACCTGATCCTGATGCTAATACGAAATCCCCAAAAACTGTGAGAGAATTCGCTCTTCTTAAATATCTTTCCTCTGAAAATCTTTCCTAATATTTTTCTTCTGAAATTTGCTTACAAAAGTTCTTCCCCAAAAATCCTATCTCCAAAATTCTTTCCCAAATTCCCTATCTCCAAAATTCACGGTCCTTGAAAAGATGAACCCCAAAGTTGTGATAAGGAGTTTTCTCCTCAAATCGGGGCACTAATTGTGCGTTCACCCGAGAGGACACTTTGCTCAACAGAGTTAACTCTAAAATTAACTTGTATTAATCTTTGCTTTATCTTTCAATGCACATTAAATGAATTATTAAATAATTTAATTTAGTTTTTTTCACTTGACTTCTATTTTTAATCTTTATTACTTTTAATCCCATGCGCACTTTATGAAATTAAAATTGTAATGCCCCGCCAAGGGATCCAAAAGAATTAACCTAAAGTTTCACTAAGTTTGCTAAACATTTTTTTTATTTTTTTAAAAGTAAGAATGTATAACATACACATCAAACACATAGTAGCGGAAGCAATAACATGTAATCATTGACAAACATACATTGTAAGTTACATTTCTTAAAGATCCCAAGACGTTGAGTCACATTTAAATTTAATTAAATTCTAAGTCTAACAACTAAAACATACATAATAAAGAATAATCAGAAACTCCAATGTCCATAATATACATTTGTTCCGAATGCTCCTTGGCAAATTAATTCAGAATGCTCCATCATCCACTGTACATGTCACAGGGTATGAAAGGTTTAAAAGAATATACATATGTAAAGATCAAGATACAACATCCTCAAATCCATAATACAAGGTACTGTAAAAATATATGAAATTATTCACCATACATGATACATCCATACATCCATAATGATAAAACATCTATCATAAAATCTAACCATCCGTCATAATAATCCAAGAACATAGTGAAGGTAAAAGCCAATCACGAAATCTCCAGCCACGGTGACCACAGAATGGATCTCAATGGTAAGAGTAAAAGCACTACCACCCGACCGCGTGGAACCTAAATGGTCCACTCCCACCGCGCTGAGGAGATAGTCTCAAGTCCCAAACAAGGTATCAAAACACAAAACACAAGTACTCTCTAAGTCTGGAAAATCTTAAAAGTATACTAACTCAAGGGTTCCAACATAGATAGACATCTAGACCCAGAGGCACCCCAAAGACACGTAGGAAACCTAATATGCAAGCGGGAAAGTGTCATCGCAAAAGTCACGTAGAAGTTACCCGAGCAATCCCTTAGGAATCTCGGGTCCCTACTGATCCCTGCGGCCATTAGTATCCTCTCGTACTGACGAGGCATACTATGGAATGCAAGGTCGTAACCAAGCGTTCTCTCTACCCCATCCTAGTCTGTACTAGCACTCAAGGCATGGGAGAGAACATACAATTATCTTATTAGGTTCATTTTCCCTTATTTAGTGTAAATGTTTTCACTTATTAAAACAACTTACAATGGGTTACTCCAGGCAGCCTCTTAGGGCCCCGATCCCCATTGCAAGCCACTTCCCGAATCTACACAAAGATAACCTACCCTAGGCTCATGAAATCACAAATCAAGAATCATAATAAAATCACCTCATTCCTATACAAGCAATTGAAAAACATCATAAAAGATAAGCCACAAAATTATATCAGTTCTTCATGAGCAACAGATAAGCATCCAATAATAATCATATGATCACGACAGTTCTCTATCAGCAACTGAAGGCATCAATGATAAATCACAAAATCCAATGATTCTCCAATGAGCAACCAGAAAGTAACCCAATAGAAAATTACAATACTGATCGAAGACTCCAAAATGGTCAAGTCAAAACATGACATCATCAAGAACATAACAAACACTTCAGTCCTCTGAAGCGACCGAAAAGCAAACCAAGTATAACTGATCGAGACTCAAAAATGGTTAAGTCAAGTATCTCAAATACATACACCTCAGCTTCACACAAGGAAACTGGAAAGCAATAACAAATAGTAAACACAATCATGTCATAGAGCACTTCATCACATTACCATGGTCGGGTTAAGAAAGATCGAGACCAAATCATCATGACATCACATTCACAACCCCGAGCCTCTGGTAACAACCTAAATTGGTCAACGCTAAACCAATCCCAAAACACTCAAAGCACAAGGACAACATCAAAGTCTCAGAGATTGGATTTGAAAGTATATTATTGAGTTAAGGTAAGGTTTATGTTTCAGTTTAACGTCGAATTCAAGTAACTAGGTTTTCATAACTACCCCTTACGATTAACCCAATTCTATAATAACTTCCATTAAGTCAATATTCCAAATCTACCATTTAATCAATTAATATTCATTATTAATTAACTTTAATTAAACTAATTTTAATAATCATTTGTTCTTATCTTAATCTATTCATTACTTGTTAATTTATTAATATTAAACCAAAATTATTAATAAATTAATATTTACAAACTATGTTAAATGCATTATTATTTAATTATTAAATATGAATAAAAATTAAAATATTTATTAATTAAAAAATATATATATATATATTAAAAATTTATTAATTAAAAATTGTAAATAATAATACAATTTGTTTTATAAATAATAAAAATTATATTAAAAAAAAATATAAAAAATAAAAATAAAACTTCAATACATACGTTTAAAGCCCGTCGGCTTTGCCGTAGGCCTACGGTCGTAGGGCCTGCGGCGGCAGGTACGTTGTACCTGCTGTCGCAATACCTGTGACGCAGGTACTGTCGACCGTCGGCAGTGGGGGGTGGGTACGGGTGATCCCCTCCCCCCCCACTTAAAACAATAATTTTATATATATATATATTTTTTGTATAAAAACAATTTGTTTTTAAAACGTTTTCTATAAATAAAGTCATGTATTATATATATCGATTTCAAGTAAATTTACTTTATTAAATTTTATCAATCATAAAATTTAAATAAAATAAATCAATCATATTTATTTTCCAACTTAGAGTTTTCTTCATCCAATTTCACAACCCTAACCTTATTAAATTTCTCAAATTCCATTTACTTCAAACTCAAATCTTGATTTAATTCTTATTTATTTCAATTGTTGACTGAGGTTTGTAAACAATTTTTCAATCTAGATTTACAAATGAAAACGAGTAGCAAAAGATTCAGAACGAAGAAATGACACATTCGAGAAGGCAAGTTCTTACAATCACGGAGTAGACAGGAATATCAATTTGCATAATTCAATCAGTGATCAAAACACAAGACCCTACCTGAACCTGATGCTATTATGCAATCTCCAGGAACTGTAAGAGAATTCGCTCCTCTCAATAACCTTCTTCTCGAAAACTTTCTTGGTATCAGCCTTCTGAAATTCGCTTCCAAAAATTGTCTCCCAAAAATTCCCGTCCAAATACGTCTATCTCAAAAATGAACCCCCAAAGTTGTGATAAGCAATTTCTCCTCAAATCGGGGCACTAATTGTGCGTTTACCCGAGAAGACTCTTTGCACAACTCAGTTAACTCCAAATTAACCTTTATTAGCTTTTTTTTTTTTTTTGCATTCATCTTTCATGCATATTAAGTTGAATTATTAAATAACTTTAATATTCCACTTGACTTCTATTTTTAATCTTTATTACTTTTAATCTCATGCGCACTTTATGAAATTAAAGTAACATTATTATTTTCACTTATTTTTTAATCTTTTAATAAATTTCTTTTATTTAATCTTATGCATAAGTCATGTGAACTAGAATCTTTTATTAAATAATTATATTTTCACTTTTTAAATTATTTTAGAAACTAAATTGATAAAAATATTTATTAACTCAAATAATAATAATATTTAGCATTTATTTAAAAATGAACTCTAAATATATTATTATTAAATTAACTAAATATTATCACGTTCTAAATTTAGACTTAAAGCTTTTATCTCCAAATTTAATTCCTTTCATTTAATTAATTTCCCAATTTAAATAAAAAATAATAATTAAATATTAAAATGTCATAATAATCTTCTATTAAATTAAATCATTAATTAATCGTTTTAATTAATTTTTTTAATATTTAAACTCATGCTTAGATCATGCGATCTAGAAACCTTTAATAATTTAATATCTTTTCCACTTTTAATTTATTTAAGAAACTTTAATTGATAAAATATTTATTAATTCAATTAATAATAATATTAAGCATTTATTTAAAAATGAACTCTAAATATATATTATTATTAAATTAAATAAATATTATCACATTCTAAAATTATACTTAAAACTTTTATTTCCAAATTTAATACTTTTTATTCAATTAATTTCTCAATTAATTAAATATAATTAAATATTAAAATATCATAATAAATTTCTATTAAATTAAATCATTAATTAATCCTTTTAATTAAACTTAATTAATAGAAAATACATCAAGGACTCATAAAGCAACATATGAAAACCCATCATAGAAGAACACATACTAAATCAAGCAAAAAGGGTTGTAATCACGAAATAACATCATTTGATGCATTCAGAGGGTACTTAACTCAGATACTTGTCCTAATTATCAATTAGGACAATTGGCTAAAGGGTTTAGGATTTGGACTTAAGAGTTTATCTCCCCTCTCTTACCATTGAGATAATGCGATAGGGTACGCTCATCTTGGCAATTCAGGGAAGTCGATACCCGGTACCTGCAACCTGCATAAAATTCACGCATGTACAGACACAATATTCTAAGCTAAACAAACAATGGCAGGAAGTGGTGCATCATGTAGATCCCGACTAGCAGGTGACTACGACTCCCTTCCTTAACCACATCAGAAACACCATACATAAAGAAAACAAACGCGCACACCATACACATGCAGTATGGGGTAAGTATCCATAAGAAAGCACGTGTGATAATAAACCATCTAACTAATCATCATCGATAACTGAAAATATTGAATAATCATCATACATGCATGAAATATAGAGTACCAAGTAATCTCATCATATAATAAACTGAGTGTACAACAACATCCGATAATCTCTAAAATAATAATACTAATCATCAAACATAAATTGGCCTAAAAGAGTTTGGCAAGGATGACAGAAATGCGACTTAGGGGCAGGCACTACATCCACCCCCCCTAGACTTAGGCTTACTCCTGGAAGCCTACAAGAAAAGAAAAGCTAAGGACTCACTGTGCGGGTCCCATTGGACCCTTTCCCCCCGTAGGAGGATAAGACTCCACTGAGTACACTCTCTGGGCTCTATCCATGCCACCAACTGTGGGTTCTGAAGCTGCAGGTCTCTGGCCTGAGAATTGTGGTTTCCCTTGAGGGCAACGAGACGACTTGTGTCCGCGTTGTCCACATGAGAAACACTCTCCATTGAAGCTCCTCTGAACTCTAGGTGCACTAGACTGTTGGAAACTACCTCCACTAGGATAAGACTGAACACTCTTAGATGGTTGGTCATACTGGATGTGCTTGTTGCGCTGAGCGTTGTGATAGTGCCTAGTATTGGAACCACCGCCACCACTCTGTGCTGGAGGAT
This sequence comes from Cupressus sempervirens, assembly GCA_028749045.1. Classification (NCBI taxonomy): domain Eukaryota; kingdom Viridiplantae; phylum Streptophyta; class Pinopsida; order Cupressales; family Cupressaceae; genus Cupressus; species Cupressus sempervirens. The sequence goes on from CM053785.1 coordinate 487,874,136, forward strand.
AAGTACCCTCCTGCCGCTGATTACCCCCAGTAGGAGGTTTCCTATTGCCACCTGTTCCCTGACCACCCTTCGATCCTGATGCTGAAGGTGCTCCTACAAAACCCCCATGTCCTAAGTTCACACTCTGCTCTACAAGGACGGCTCGATGTACCGCATCCTTGAGGGTTTTAGGTTCAAACACCTTAACACCCCCAATTAAACGGTTGTTCAAACCTCTAATGAAATGTTGTGCCAACTGCGCTGGGTTGTTACTAAATCCCGAAAAGGGCATGAGCTCAAAGAACTTGCGCTCATACTCTATAACAGTCATAGTGTACTGTCTCAGGTTATGGAACTCATCTGCTCTATGCTGCTTCCATTCCTCTGGTAGGAATCGCTCACGAAAGCTCTCTAAGAATAACTCCCATGTGACACTGTTCATGGTTAAGCCCAGCTTCTTTTCCTCGATTGTCCACCAAGTGGCCGCAAAGAACTCTAGGTTGGTGATAGCAAACCTCGCTTTGACATTACTGTCAAAGTCCTGCATAGCAAAAATCCTGTCAAGGGCAATAAGCCACTGCTCAGCTACATATCCAGAACCCTGCCCATTAAAGGGCTTGACCCTGGACCTCTGAAGGTCCTTCATCTGTGAAGATACAATGGATCTATGTCGATCCCTCAGAGGGCTCCTAGACCTAGGTCTATGCTCATGTCCTGCCCAATGTGCTCTATCCTGCTCAAGAACAGGAGGTAGGCGATCAATGATGGTTCGCATCAATTGCCTCATGTCAACCTCCTCCGAGTCAGCATGCTCCTCTCTATGGTTCTCTTCCTGATGCTCACTGACATGCTCTTCCCTATTCTCTTCCTGAATGGGGCTCTCGTGGATAGACTCATGAACACTAATACCTCTGCCTTGTCTACGACCTCTGCCACGGCCAAGGCTACGGCCTCTAACGGAAGATCTCGTCCCAGATACCATCCTACAATAATATCCAAGACACAAGATGCTAAAATAACCATGAAACATACTACTGAAACACATAGATAAAAGACACATGTTTTGCAAACAAGATATTTTCAATTTTCAGTTTACCTATAATTTCAGTTTAAGTATGATTTCAGTTTTGAAGCCTAAGTGTTGAAGTATGAAAAATAGGTAACTAATAGTTTACATAATGTTTTAGTTCAACTAGTTTCAAGTTCCAGTTTAAGGTTTGCATTTTTGTTCAACTAGTTAACACTAGTGGCGTTCCAATATACCCAGAGCTCCCAATGTAGAAACTCAGGCTCTGATACCAGATGTAATGCCCCGCCAAGGGATCCAAAAGAATTAACCTAAAGTTTCACTAAGTTTGCTAAACATTTTTTTTTTTTTTTTTTTAAAAGTAAGAATGTATAACATACACATCAAACACATAGTAGCGGAAGCAATAACATGTAATCATTGACAAACATACATTGCAAGTTACATTTCTTAAAGATCCCAAGACGTTGAGTCACATTTAAATTTAATTAAATTCTAAGTCTAACAACTAAAACATACATAATAAAGAATAATCAGAAACTCCAATGTCCATAATATACATTTGTTCCGAATGCTCCTTGGCAAATTAATTCAGAATGCTCCATCATCCACTGTACATGTCACAGGGTATGAAAGGTTTAAAAGAATATACATATGTAAAGATCAAGATACAACATCCTCAAATCCATAATACAAGGTACTGTAAAAATATATGAAACTATTCACCATACATGATACATCCATACATCCATAATGATAAAACATCTATCATAAAATCTAACCATCCGTCATAATAATCCAAGAACATAGTGAAGGTAAAAGCCAATCATGAAATCTCCAGCCACGGTGACCACAGAATGGATCTCAATGGTAAGAGTAAAAGCACTACCACCCGACCGCGTGGAACCTAAATGGTCCACTCCCATCGCGCTGAGGAGATAGTCTCAAGTCCCAAACAAGGTATCAAAACACAAAACACAAGTACTCTCTAAGTCTGGCAAATCTTAAAAGTATACTAACTCAAGGGTTCCAACATAGATAGACATCTAGACCCAGAGGCACCCCAAAGACACGTAGGAAACCTAATATGCAAGCGGGAAAGTGTCATCGCAAAAGTCACGTAGAAGTTACCTGAGCAATCCCTTAGGAATCTCGGGTCCCTACTGATCCCTGCGGCCATTAGTATCCTCTCGTACTGACGAGGCATACTATGGAATGCAAGGTCGTAACCAAGCGTTCTCTCTACCCCATCCTAGTCTGTACTAGCACTCAAGGCATGGGAGAGAACATACAATTATCTTATTAGGTTCATTTTCCCTTATTTAGTGTAAATGTTTTCACTTATTAAAACAACTTACAATGGGTTACTCCAGGCAGCCTCTTAGGGCCCCGATCCCCATTGCAAGCCACTTCCCGACTCTACACATAGATAACCTACCCTAGGCTCATGAAATCACAAATCAAGAATCATAATAAAATCACCTCAGTCCTATACAAGCAATTGAAAAACATCATAAAAGATAAGCCACAAAATTATATTAGTTCTTCATGAGCAACAGATAAGCATCCAATAATAATCATATGATCACGACAGTTCTCTATCAGCAACTGAAGGCATCAATGATAAATCACAAAATCCAATGATTCTCCAATGAGCAACCAGAAAGTAACCCAATAGAAAATTACAATACTGATCGAAGACTCCAAAATGGTCAAGTCAAAACATGACATCATCAAGAACATAACAAACACTTCAGTCCTCTGAAGCGACCGAAAAGCAAACCAAGTATAACTGATCGAGACTCAAAAATGGTTAAGTCAAGTATCTCAAATACATACACCTCAGCTTCACACAAGGAAACTGGAAAGCAATAACAAATAGTAAACACAATCATGTCATAGAGCACTTCATCACATTACCATGGTCGGGTTAAGAAAGATCGAGACCAAATCATCATGACATCACATTCACAACCCCGAGCCTCTGGTAACAACCTAAATTGGTCAACGCTAAACCAATCCCAAAACACTCAAAGCACAAGGACAACATCAAAGTCTCAGAGATTGGATTTGAAAGTATATTATTGAGTTAAGGTAAGGTTTATGTTTCAGTTTAACGTCGAATTCAAGTAACTAGGTTTTCATAACTACCCCTTACGATTAACCCAATTCTATAATAACTTCCATTAAGTCAATATTCCAAATCTACCATTTAATCAATTAATATTCATTATTAATTAACTTTAATTAAACTAATTTTAATAATCATTTGTTCTTATCTTAATCTATTCATTACTTGTTAATTTATTAATATTAAACCAAAATTATTAATAAATTAATATTTACAAACTATGTTAAATGCATTATTATTTAATTATTAAATATGAATAAAAATTAAAATATTTATTAATTAAAAAATATATATATATATATTAAAAATTTAGTAATTAAAAATTGTAAATAATAATACAATTTGTTTTATAAATAATAAAAATTATATTAAAAAAAAATATAAAAAATAAAAATAAAACTTCAATACATACGTTTAAAGCCCGTCGGCTTTGCCGTAGGCCTACGGTCGTAGGGCCTGCGGCGGCAGGTACGTTGTACCTGCTGTCGCAATACCTGTGACGCAGGTACTGTCGACCGTCGGCAGTGGGGGGTGGGTACGGGTGATCCCCTCCCCCCCCACTTAAAACAATAATTTTATATATATATATATTTTTTGTATAAAAACAATTTGTTTTTAAAACGTTTTCTATAAATAAAGTCATGTATTATATATATCGATTTCAAGTAAATTTACTTTATTAAATTTTATCAATCATAAAATTTAAATAAAATAAATCAATCATATTTATTTTCCAACTTAGAGTTTTCTTCATCCAATTTCACAACCCTAACCTTATTAAATTTCTCAAATTCCATTTAATTCAAACTCAAATCTTGATTTAATTCTTATTTATTTCAATTGTTGACTGAGGTTTGTAAACAATTTTTCAATCTAGATTTACAAATGAAAACGAGTAGCAAAAGATTCAGAACGAAGAAATGACACATTCGAGAAGGCAAGTTCTTACAATCACGGAGTAGACAGGAATATCAATTTGCATAATTCAATCAGTGATCAAAACACAAGACCCTACCTGAACCTGATGCTATTATGCAATCTCCAGGAACTGTAAGAGAATTCGCTCCTCTCAATAACCTTCTTCTCGAAAACTTTCTTGGTATCAGCCTTCTGAAATTCGCTTCCAAAAATTGTCTCCCAAAAATTCCCGTCCAAATACGTCTATCTCAAAAATGAACCCCCAAAGTTGTGATAAGCAATTTCTCCTCAAATCGGGGCACTAATTGTGCGTTTACCCGAGAAGACTCTTTGCACAACTCAGTTAACTCCAAATTAACCTTTATTATCTTTTCTTTTTTTTTTGCATTCATCTTTCATGCATATTAAGTTGAATTATTAAATAACTTTAATATTCCACTTGACTTCTATTTTTAATCTTTATTACTTTTAATCTCATGCGCACTTTATGAAATTAAAGTAACATTATTATTTTCACTTATTTTTTAATCTTTTAATAAATTTCTTTTATTTAATCTTATGCATAAGTCATGTGAACTAGAATCTTTTATTAAATAATTATATTTTCACTTTTTAAATTATTTTAGAAACTAAATTGATAAAAATATTTATTAACTCAAATAATAATAATATTTAGCATTTATTTAAAAATGAACTCTAAATATATTATTATTAAATTAACTAAATATTATCACGTTCTAAATTTAGACTTAAAGCTTTTATCTCCAAATTTAATTCCTTTCATTTAATTAATTTCCCAATTTAAATAAAAAATAATAATTAAATATTAAAATGTCATAATAATCTTCTATTAAATTAAATCATTAATTAATCGTTTTAATTAATTTTTTTAATATTTAAACTCATGCTTAGATCATGCGATCTAGAAACCTTTAATAATTTAATATCTTTTCCACTTTTAATTTATTTAAGAAACTTTAATTGATAAAATATTTATTAATTCAATTAATAATAATATTAAGCATTTATTTAAAAATGAACTCTAAATATATATTATTATTAAATTAAATAAATATTATCACATTCTAAAATTATACTTAAAACTTTTATTTCCAAATTTAATACTTTTTATTCAATTAATTTCTCAATTAATTAAATATAATTAAATATTAAAATATCATAATAAATTTCTATTAAATTAAATCATTAATTAATCCTTTTAATTAAACTTAATTAATAGAAAATACATCAAGGACTCATAAAGCAACATATGAAAACCCATCATAGAAGAACACATACTAAATCAAGCAAAAAGGGTTGTAATCACGAAATAACATCATTTGATGCATTCAGAGGGTACTTAACTCAGATACTTGTCCTAATTATCAATTAGGACAATTGGCTAAAGGGTTTAGGATTTGGACTTAAGAGTTTATCTCCCCTCTCTTACCATTGAGATAATGCGATAGGGTACGCTCATCCTGGCAATTCAGGGAAGTCGATACCCGGTACCTGCAACCTGCATAAAATTCACGCATGTACAGACACAATATTCTAAGCTAAACAAACAATGGCAGGAAGTGGTGCATCGTGTAGATCCCGACTAGCAGGTGACTACGACTCCCTTCCTTAACCACATCAGAAACACCATACATAAAGAAAACAAACGCGCACACCATACACATGTAGTATGGGGTAAGTATCCATAAGAAAGCACGTGTGATAATAAACCATCTAACTAATCATCATCGATAACTGAAAATATTGAATAATCATCATACATGCATGAAATATAGAGTACCAAGTAATCTCATCATATAATAAACTGAGTGTACAACAACATCCGATAATCTCTAAAATAATAATACTAATCATCAAACATAAATTGGCCTAAAAGAGTTTGGCAAGGATGACAGAAATGCGACTTAGGGGCAGGCACTACAAAAATAACATTATTATTTTCACATATTTTATCTTTTAATTAATTTCTTTTATTTTCAACTCATGCTTAGATCATGCGATCTAGAAACCTTTAATAATTTAATATCTTTCAACTTTTAATTTATTTTAGAAACTTAATTGATAACATATTTAATCAATTTAAATAACAATAATATTTAGCATTTATTTAAAAATGAACTCTAAATATATTATTATTAAATTAAATAAATATTATCATGTTCTAAATTATCCTTAAACTTTTATCTCCCAATCAAATTCTTCTTATTTAATTAATTTCTCAATTAATCAAATATTAAAGATTATCATATTAATTCTCCATTAAATTAAATCATTAATTAATCTTTTTAATTAAACTTAATTAATAGAAAATACATCAAGGACTCATAAGGCAACATATGAAAACCCATCATAGAAAAATACATACTAAATCAAACAGAAGGGTTATAATCACGAAATTACATCATTTGATGCATTCAGAGGGTACTTAACTCAGATACTTGTCCTAATTATCAATTAGGACAATTGGCTAAAGGGTTTAGGATTTGGACTTAAGAGTTTATCTCCCCTCTCTTACCATTGAGATAATGCGATAGGGTACTCTCATCCTGGCAATTCAGGAAAGTCGATACCCAGTACCTGCAACCTGCATAAAATCCACGCATGTACAAACACAATATTCTAAGCTAAACAGACAATGGAAGGAAGTGGTGCATCATGTAGATCCCGACTAGCAGGTGACCACGACTCCCTTCCTTAACCACATCAGAAACACCATTCATAAAGAAAACAAACACGCGCACCATACACATGCAGTATGGGGTAAGTATCCATAAGAAAGCACATGTGATAATAAACCATCTAACTAATCATCATCGATAACTGAAAACATTGAATAATCATCATACATGCATGAAATATAGAGTACCAAGTAATCTCATCATATAATAAAATGAGTGTAAAACAACAACTGATAATCTCTAAAATAATAATACTAATAATCAAACATAAAATTGGCCTAAAAGAGTTTGGCAAGGATGACATAAATGCGACTTAGGGGCAAGCACTACAGATCCTCAAGGTCATCATGTGATTCACTATCACTGTCCACGAGCTTACTTTTTGAAATTCTTCTTCTTTAAGATCCATCAAGGGTTAGTTGAGGCTTGAAAACATATTCAACACTAGAAGGTGTCTAATTATCAAAATTTTCCAATGCAAATGCATTGAGTCTAACAATTAGACTATCCAAAGTTAAGTCATTTCTAGATGTGCATCTTAGTTATTGTATTGTAGATACTCTAATGGAACAAACATGAATTAAAATTATTAATATCTTGCTGATCACAATCTCTTTAATTATGTCTGCTGCGACACCTCTAATTGCACACACCACTTGTTTTGATTCAACCATAATATTGTGCAACAATTTCTTCTTCTTCTTTCATTCTCATGTCATCAAACTTGCCTCTCAAACTTTCAACTTTAGCCCTTAACACTTTTTTTTCTCCTCCATGAATTTGTGCCAACTTATCCCACATTTTCTTTGTAGTAGTGCAATCCTTCACATCATCAAACTCAACATAATTTAGGGAAGATGCTAGATCTATCATCATTTGATTGTGCTCTTGCATTTCTTTTATTTTCTCAATTGTCACTGGTCTAGGTACTTCTGTGTATTCATTGTCAAAGTAGTTTAGTGAATAATGTCTAACTCTAGATATATGCAATCTCATCAAACATTGTCATGCTAGGAAGTTCTCTTTGTTCAGCTTGGGTACCTCTCTTTTGTACATCTTGATCTTTAGCTTATGTCCCTTAAAAAATTTCCTAACAAAGATCACAACACTGACACCAATTATTAGAATGATTAGAATAACTAAGATGAGGGGGGTGAATCAGTTATCCTTAGGTCTAGATTTACCAATTCAACTTTTAACAACATCAAACAACTCAATCAAACTCATAAATCCACTTGGTCAATATAGAAAATCAATAGTAATCCAACTTATTCATATCAACATCTAGCTCTCTATTTTAGTCTTAGTCGAATTGCAAAAATGTATAATAGTAAATAGCATGACACATGAAAACAACATTCCCACAAACATGCCACTAGGATTTAATGTAGAAACTCAATTTAGGAAAAAACACCAAGTAACATGCTGCCACTTTTTATTCTTTTGAAGTGAGCTCGACTAAGAGCCAACCATGTTAAAGGTTACAAAACACAATATTAGGTGTGACCTTGTCAATGGATTTAATCACCCTATTAGGATTGGCCTTGTTAGAGGTCTTCAAAAATATCCTGTCAGGATGTCACCTTGATTAAAGGGTTTACGATATGACTGTTAGGTCAACCCTAATTAAAGGATTTTACTGCCACAATGGTTAGAAAGTAACTGTTAGGTTGATTTGATAAATTACAACTCAATTTGCATGTTCAAATATCCATTGAGCTCAATCTTAGTTCATTGACTAGTCTTCATCACATTCTCCATCTCTGGTTCTCTTTGCAACACCACAACTATCTTACTTTCACCAATTTCTCACTTTTCCTCTATAACTCTTGTTCTTCTAGTTATTCTTCAAAAATTTTCTAGCCAACCTATAAAACATCTCATATGTCAACTCATCAATCCTCATCTTTAACATGTTTTGACTATTCCTTAAATTTAACTGTGTCGACATCAAATCTTGGTTATTACTCAAACTGTTAATTTGCTAACACTTTGTCATCACTATGTTCTTCTTCTCAGTCATCAATAGGTAGTTTGGTCACTACTGATCCATCTCACTTGGCTTACATTGGCTTGCTCAACCATCACTATGATCGGTCACTACTTCAGTTTTCCTTCATCTTGCTTGATCATTACCATCATTCAACTAATATTGTTAAATGATTGCCCGATACTTAATTTCCTTAATCTTTTTTTTGTTAATACTTAACTTCTTCATTCACCTAACTTAACTTGTTGCTCAGTCAAATTAGTGTTTTACAAAACTTCTTGACTTCTATTAATCATCACTTCTACACTTCAACTCAACTTTCTTCTTCACTCAATAGAATGATCAAACAACATATTTACTTATTAAATACTAATTGATCAAGTGCCATTTGTAGTTCCAACATACTTACTCCTCTTTACTCAGCCACTAGTTCATCTTGTTATCTCTCTTTTCAAATCCTCTTCATCAATCAAATAATATGGCACTCTATAGTATTAGCAAATGTCTTATCAGTAAGGTTTGGCATCGATGACAACATAAAAATTGTTCTAATTATAGTTTCCAATAGAAAAAAGCTTATGTTTAAGGTTGGTATCATGGGAAGCTTATGAAAGATTAAGAACACTTGATTGATAAGGAAGGTTGATGATAGATTGGGGTTGGTTTTTTAATGTTTGCAATAATTTTTATAATAAAGATCATTGTTAAACCTAAATGGATAACATTTTTATCATACAAATAATTATTGAATGGTTGTAATGATTACTATGAAGATCATTGTTGAATGGTTGTAATGTTGATCACAAAAATCATTGTTGAAGTTCAAAATTTGTATTGTTGATTCCATAGACCATTGTGAAACCTAATGAGTTATTTATAGATTGCAAAGATCATTATTGATTAGTCATAACATTGATTGCAAAGATTATTTTACTATGTAAATGCTATACCATTGATAGAAAAAGATGATATAAGCTACAATGATGATAATAAATATCAAAACTTTAAGTTGTGAACGTTTTGATTACAAAGATTCTTGTTAGAATTGTGAAGGTTTTGATCACACATATCTTTGGAAAATATTCACTTTCTTTATTGATATATTCATGAAAGATATCTTATTGTGGATAATAATGATCCCATAAGTTATCTACTATACCCTGATGTTGGCACCATTTGATAGATATTTTATTTTTGCATATTAGTAGTTTTTTCAGCTCGAGGATTGACAAACAAAAAAACTAATTTGGATTTGCTAATTTCATGATTCTTGACCTCGTTTTGTAACAACCCATCCCCATATTGTTCTCACGTGACCTGTCGCCACTTGATAAAACATATTTGTGTTGGATAGTGAAGGTTTCAACACTAGAATTTGTTAACTATGATGTGGTTGCCATTGAGGATAAATAAGGGTGCCTACATTATATAATTGCTCCTCAACTCAATCAAATCAATGTAAATGAAATCTTGCATTGAGGGAGGGATTGGTGGTGCAAGGTTTGGATTATTGCCATGATTTACCTAATTAAAGTTCAACATTTAAAATAATGACAAAATTTAGTCCACAAACTATTATTCAAAGTAAAAATATATTTTTCATTAAAACATGAAACAAATGCAAAAATGCAAAAAGAAAAATTAAGCCAAAGAAATTAAATACCTTGGAGTGGGATTTTGATTAGAAATAATAATAAATTGTTCTTGAATTTGATATTTATTTTTTGCAAAAGGTTTAGGTGTTTTTGTTGTCACATTGGGTGAAAATGGTCCACAACAACTTTATTTATTTTTAAACTGCTGAGAGAAATGAATATCCAATTTCAATTATGGAGATTCAATCCGAAATTGGATATCCATTAAGCAATTTTTGGGCTTTTTAAAACTCTTGTTTGTTTACACTAGCTTAAAGTGTATGTGTGCGTGTTGCACATGCATGTGTATATTTATCTACATATGCACATCAAAAATTGTTGTTGAAATTGATTGCAACTCATATCATCGTTAAATTTGTGAAGGTTTTGATTGCAAATATCTTTGGAAAAGCTTCATTTTCTTTATTAATATAACCATATAAGACATCTTATTATGGATAATGATTAACACAAGTAATCCAAAAACTTCAAAACAAAGATTTATATAAATTTTGAAGGCAATGATGTTAAATATTCTTCATTAGTATAGCAAATGGTAACTAATCTTTATACATGCACTCCATTATCTAATTAAGTGGCTGATAAAATATAATTTGTGAAGCCTATAAAAAATACAAACAATATATTATCAAATCGTAATGTATAAACTGTTTCGTTTGGTGCTATTTTGTTTCGACACCATTTGGTGTTCCGTTTGGTACTATCTTCTTGGTTGTAAGCTCCTAGTCCCTTAGACCCGTGTTGTGGTCTCTTGTTGGACATTAATATTATCATATTTTATCTTGTAAGAGACTTATCTTTTCATATATACATCGATTAAAATATTTTTGAAAATATACAAATCAATTAATATCTCTAATCTTTTAGTAATTACTCTAATTTAAAAAATTAAAGATAACAAGATAAGTTCCAAAATAAAATAATTATACTTAATACAATCTTTATTTATTTTTACAAGATCATTTTAACCTTTTAAAAGAATATTTTCTTAGTTCCTTAATTTCTAATATAATTGTAAATTATAATTAAATATAAAATTATTATTGTTTGATTTAAAAAAGTTAATGTAAAATGAAAAATATATGTATATAATATTTAGTTCATGTATACTTCTAGACAATTCTCCACATACCATATACAAATTTTTGCCACTTACAAGTTGTCACAATATAATTCTCATAAACTATTATTTTAATCTCACAAAAATATCTTCTAGAATAAGATAGAATAAAATAATTGATCTAAATAAATTAAATATTGCAAACCTTAAAAACTTTTGAGCACATTATCAAAATACTTATCCATATAACCTTCCACATCATGAGTCAACAAACTTTTTTTTTAAAACTAGAAAACAAAATGCCGGGAAAAGCTTAAATCACTCGAAGAATTTAAGAATACAAGTTAACTCACAAATATCCAGTACGATGTTACCTACTGTTGGAATCCCCACTTTATCATTTGACTCTAGTTTTTTATTCAAAGTTTTGGGCACCGCCATGCTTATCAATGAAGAACTTTGACCTATTCTTAGCAATTATTTATGACATTATTTACCAGTCAAATACTTTGATTTTAACATGCCAAACGCGGCCTTAACACGTTACTAATCCACCAACAATACCTAATTCACCCAATCCAATCATTGTTTCTCCAACTAAAATTAGGCAGATATATCAAATGTTCAAACTCGGACTATAATAGATCAATGAGGGTACAATGCCTATGATTACAATAGTTGATTAGAGGAGTTAATGGCTTGACTTAAATATCAGAATGTGTTATGAATATAAGACTATGCTTTTGGGTAGGAGACTCACATTATATACAATTGTAGGATTTAAAAGATAATATCATCCATAAAATAGATGCCTTCAATCTTTAACTCTTAGTTTTAAAAGATTTTAAGTAAGAGATCCAAGGTAGCTCTCTGTTGCTGGCACAACACATTCTTTGGTATAAATGATTGTTGAAATTAAGTCACACTTGAACTAGCAATGAGTTGGCGATACATGTCAGTAACTAAGTTGGTAGAGCACTCCGACAACAAACGGAAGGTTCTATGTTTCAAGTCCTAACTGGGCCTATGAGCTGCAACTCAACATGTGGTATTCGAGCCATGCCATGCTAGGAGTTTTAAGCATATGCAGTGTCATTTAATGTTCAATGTTAGAAATAAGTCATACTCAACCAATGATGGGTTGGCCATAGAAGGGTTAGTAGCTAAGTTGGTGGATGGAATGATATTGGACATCATGGTTTGTTGACCTCTTCCCCGCAAGAGGATGCTTTAGCCAATTGATGTAGAGGAGAGTAAAAAATAAGTCACCCAATTAACGCTAGGCTGGCCATAGAAGAGCTAATAGCTCAATTGATAAATGTAAGGAAATTAGACATTGTGACCTCTTTACCTCTTGCTCCCACACTCCTTCAATGATGGGCTGGTCATAGAAGTGCTAGTAGCTTGATAGGGGGTATGAGTTTTGACATAGTAAACTCTTTCCTATACCAGAATGCTTTAGCTAATCAATGTAGGGGGGACTTGGGAAATTTAGCCAATCAATGTAGGGTGGACTTGGACATAAGCTACACTTTACTGATGCGGGGTTGTCCAATAAGATCTAGTAGTCCAGTTGGTAGATGGAAGAAGATTGGACATCATGATCTCTTGAGCCTGTGCATTCACACTCACTGAATAGTGGGGCGGACATAAAAGGGTCAGTAGTACAGTAAGCAAATGGAGGGAGATTTGGCATCGAGACCTTTTGACCTCTTATCTACACCAGGATCCTTTATATTGACCTTGGAGAGCTAAAGACTCTTATTGCACAACTAAGGACCAACTCTCATAAACTCCGATGTGAGACCGGATGGTGGAAGAGATCAAAAGAGCTTTGGAAAGAGAGAATCTGCTCATTTTGCAATTCTGGGAAGATGGAAACCAAAGAACATTTCATTTTGGAATGTGAGGCATACAGGGACAGCAGGGTCAAACTCACATCCGACATCTCATGGTACAACTTATTCAACAAGGAGAACATTGAGAAGTTTGGTGGACTCATTATCAGCCTATGCAAAAAGTGAACCGAATTAAAAAAGCTGGTGTAGTGGGAAAGGTGTCCCATAGACTATGTTCAGCGTCGTAGACATTAAAGTCTCATATATCTATCTAGCTATCTTAGAGTGAAGTTTAAATGAGCCACACTCAATCAACAAGAAGCTCATAAAAAAAGAGCTTATATTTTATATCAATAATAATTGGAAAAAAAAAAGATTATGATAAGCTTACACAAATCTGCAATTATTCATTAAGACGAATTTCGTACCCAATGCTCAAACAGAGTACGCGGTTTTGACTTTACAGTCTGAATTTAATTTCCAAGAAGACGACACATTCAAGTCTGATTTGGGTCTACACTGATTTGCATATTCGTGGGTTGTATTGGTCGGCAAGAAACATACGACGGCACTGTTTTATAGGAATATTAAATTGCTGGTCGGTTTAAATCTTGCGAATCTGTTTTGAAGGCCCTCCCCTCACAGTTGTTAATGAGAGTTGCAGCTCTGTTTCTTAAAAAAATTGTATATTTTAGCAATATCTGGTAGAAAAAGTCAATCAAGTTTTGGGCCATGGGAAGGTTGTAAAGCAAGTGGGGAAAAGCATAGAATATCTGTAGAAGTTGCCCATTTTTATTAGAGTGGGAGAGGACCAGAATAGAGGCTTGAGAATAATGGTGTCGTTTGCTCAAGTGATTTGGCCTGCTCTTATTCTCCGAAAATGGCTTCTACCTCACAGGCCCAAGCCATTTCCGTCCCAAGCAGAGGAGCAGCATGAAAATACTTGTGATTGTTCCTGTAATCTACAAGGTGTTGTTTTTCTCCTCTTTTGAATCTTTTCTTCTGTGATTCTGTTGAGATTGTAGGTAGACAGGGATTGGAATTGTAGGAGGAGATAGAGATTTTAATAATGTTGAGTTTTTTCTGATATTTTCTTCTCCAAATATGGTAGACATAGATAGATATCCTTATGATTAGTTTCAATGCCATGTTTAATGTGCAAGGACATTTTCTTTTTTCCCATTTTCTCTTGAGATCTTTTGTGTATAATGTTGTTTCAGTTGTATCATGTTTGATGTTTAAAAATCTATTATGTTGTTTCAGTTATATCATGTTTGATGTTTAAAAATCTATTCTTTCTTTTTGTTTCCTTTTGAGATATTTGAAATCTTCGATTTGCATATGCTCTTTTCTTTATTTGTATTTCATGATTATATGTTCTCCTTTCTAAATCTTCAATTTATACGTTCTTGGTTTTCTTCCTTCGGTGTTCTTTTATAAAATTTCATTTCATTTCTACAATGTTAGATCTATAAAATAGATTTTCTTTTTGTGTCTTGTTTTGAAATCTTGGATTTACATTTTCTGATATCCTTTTCTCATTTTTTAGATCTTGAACTTACATATTCTCTCTTCTCATCTTCTTTTGTAATCTTAGACTTGCATTTTCTCCCTTCTTATCTTCTTTATGAATCTTAGACTTGCATGGACTCGCATATTCAGACATTCCTATCTTGAACTTACATATTCTCTCTTCTTATCTTCTATTGTAATCTTAGACTTACATTTTCTCTCTTCTCATCTTCTTATCTTCTATTGTAATCTTAGACTTACATTTTCTCTCTTCTCATCTTCTTTTGAAATTTTAGACTTGCATATTCTAACATTCCCATTTCATCTTTTCACCTTTTTGAGATCTTCAACTTAACATATTTTCTCTTCTCGCGTTGTTTTGAGATCTTACTCTCTTCTAATCTTCTTTTAAATCTTGGACTTCCCTTCACACTTCCTTTTGTGATTTTAGATTTGATACTCTCTTCTCCCTTTTGAAATCTTTAACTTACTCTTTCATCACACTTCTTACAACCTCAGATTTAATATTCTCTCTTGTCGCCTCTTTTTGAAAGCTTAGACTGAACATATTTTCACTTCTCACATTCGTTTTGTAATTTTAGATTTGATTCACCTTCTTCTAAATTCATGAACTTATATATTCTCTCATCCCACCTTGTTCAACTTGTATATTCTTTGTCCTCACCGTCATTTGAAACTTTTAACATAGTCTCTCTTCTCTATGAATTACATCAAAATCCGTAACTTCACATATTTTCTTCTCACGTTTTATTAAGATCTTCAACTTATATTTTCTCACTTCTTATTCTGTTTTCAAACTTTTAGAACAGCATATTCGCTCCTCGCCATCTTTTGAACTCTTAGTCACGCATGTTCTCTACTCTCACCTTCAGTAAAATACTGACATCCTTTTTCAGTGTAGTCTGGTACTCAATTGAACAATAAGTAGATACTGATTTCTCATATATGTTTAAACAAACAACTTTTATCTGTTTAGACAAACAAATGTCTAGGATTTGATGGCTGAGATCCTCTGTTCACCATGTTTACAGATGGCCCAACGCTTAAGCGCGGCCAATCGGAAACACTGAGGACAGATTACACCCGGCCCCATGAATACACACTCTTTGTTGGAACATGGAACGTAGGCGGCATGAGCGCACCGGAGGATTTAAAACTGGATGAATGGCTATGCACAAACAAATCCTCGGATATATATGTGATTGGGTAAAATAAAATAAAAAAGCATTCTTGATATTCATTTCGATCCCCTAGCTCAGATTAATGGCTTTCAAAATCAATAAGGCAATGTCTGATCTGCGACAGATTCCAAGAAATTGTTCCTTTGAAGGCCGGAAAAGTGTTGGGCTCGGAGGACAGCAGGGCGGCGGATAAATGGGACGCCTTGATTGCAAAAGCTCTGAACAGATCAGCACCAAAATCACCACCATCCCATTTGGAAAGAACCCAATTTGAATCATCTCATTTGAGGATGACCCAATTTGATGTCCAATTCCAAACAGACAATTTGGGATTGGTAGATTCCGGGTGGAGCAGCTGCAAGGAAGAACTGGTTGAAAATGGCAAGTTTTGCTCTGGTAGACAGCGTTACAAACGAATTGTATGCAAGCAAATGGTGGGTCTCTACGTTACAATCTGGATCAGATGTCATCTCGCACCATTTGTTGGCGACATTAGAGTATCTTGCGTTGGTTGTGGCATCATGGGTTACCTACGCAATAAGGTAAATTAGATTATGAGTTTTTTTTTGCTTCATTGGGTACATTCAAACTTCAAAAATGTCATCTTTTGAGCATCATTATACAGTGGAAAAGTGATTTCTTTTTGGGAAATTGATGTTTTGTTTTTCCATTTTGGTATGATCTCTCTTCATTTTGGTATTAGTGAGTAGTTTATTTGAAAGTTTATATTCAAGATGAAGTCTATCTGTGATCTTTTGACTCATTGGTTCATGACTCTAGATCAAAAACATTCATTACTGTAATACTTGTAAATCTTCCTTCCTTCAAATTGTACAAATTTCTTAAAAATGTTCCTTCTAACTGTACCAATTCCCAAAGAATTGAATTTTTAACGGGTCTTGAACAATCACCATTATTACAGGGATCGATATCAATTAGCTTAAGGCTTCACCAAAGTAGCTTCTGTTTTGTGTGCGTACACTTGGCTTCGGGTCACAAGGAAGGCGATGAGTTTCGCAGAAATTCTGACGTTGCAGAAATACTTAAACGGACTAGTTTCCCTCGCAGTTCCAGTATCCTCTCTCCACGCACTATTATGGGACATGAGTAAGTACAAATCTTTTTCTTTACTACTTTTTTTAAGAACTTAGTGGTTCACAGTTAGACAAACCCATCTTGAATGAGAAACAATTGTGCCGTTTTTCAATCAATTTCATTGTTTATGGGTTATGAGTAGTGGTTATTTATTCATCTATATTTTATGTATAGTAGCTAACATAAATTCGTTTCTTCTGAGAATCAGTGTTCCGTGATTCAATTGCATAGTTTTGAGTCAAATTTATTGACCTATATTTCATGAACAATCGCTCATATGAACCTGTCTCTCATAAGAAAAATGAATATTCATTTCATTATAAATATCCATGAATGTTTGAATTGTGTTTATTACAACATGTGCACAGATCTGGATTGACCAAACTTGAAGTATCTAATAGCATTTTTATTTTTGCACCTAAGCAGTGGAATAATATGGTTTGGAGACTTGAATTATCGGATTACACTATGTAATGAAAAGGCAAGACATCTTATTGAGAAAACAGATTGGACAACACTTCTATTAAATGATGAGGTAACAATTTCTTTTGTCAATAATTTAATTATTTCATAGGCTATCTTTAACCTAGTGAATATTAATATTCTAATAATACATCTTTTACGAAGCTCACTTCTGGATTCGATTGCGTATATTTTTTAACATCAACATTTCAGATCACACTACATGATCCATCATCATAATGAAAGAGTGCAGGATTTGAAATGTGATCTTGCACTCTTTCATTCTGATAATAGATCACATAGTGTGATCCAAAACATTGATACTAAAAAATACACAGAATCAAATCTAAAAATGAACATAATTTACAAATAGATTATATAAATCTGATATTGTTGAATACACCCTTTGTTTAGCTGAAAGCTGAGCAAAAAGCAGGACGAATATTTCAAAAGTGGAAGGAAGGCATTATAAATTTTTCCCCAACTTACAAGTACACTCCCAATTCTGATCACTACCATGGATCACAAAACAAGGCAGGGGCAAAGCATCGTGTTCCAGCTTGGTAACCGAATTTTTTAAGAAAAAAATTGAGTTCCCACCAGCAAAAATATATGAAAAATATAAACATAAAAGTTGAAGTTTGTATATATAAAAGTTGTAGTCTGTATATATAGGTGTGACCGGATCCTTTGGAATGGAAATGGGGTAGAACAAATATCATATGAGCGAGCAGAGTACAAGCTTTCAGATCACAGGCCCATTTCTGCTATATTTACATCAACAGTTGATGTGCTTTGCAAACGAAAAGTGGAAAAGAGTGTGAGCCTCTCCATTAAATTAATGGAGGCCCAAAACTTGCTTTCTCCAGATATTGTGAATCTTCCTGCCCTCTTCACACAAAGGTAGTAATTTTGTGATTTCTTCAAGTTTTAATACTTGAAATGTCTGTTTGAAGTATTAGAATATCATTTGGGATTTTATGTTTTTCTGATATGCAGTTGTCAGGATGAGATTGGTGCAGCTGTGAAAGCTGAGGTTATGAAGGACCTCATTCCAATATTTAATGAAATGGAGGCTGAATAGTTGGACATCTACAAACACAATGGTATGGAAACAGTCGAAATTAGATTTGATAATGTTTGTATTAGATTATGTGAGTTTTCTATTTATTATGATTTTGTTACAAGTAGGGTTGTTGTTTCATCAATACAATCATTAGATTTATGGAATACAGGTGGCAATTAAGTCATATCAAGAATCTCAAACGGAAGTTTGCAGTTAGTTCAACAATCCTCCAGCGTTACAAGAAGAGATTCAAACATCTGACCAAGCTCTGATATCACTTGTTATACGCTAGGGTTGCTGTTGCACCATAATATCAACTTTTCAATACAACCACTAGACTTTAGAAAACAAGAAGTGGTTAAACCAAGCCATGAATTCAATTCCCTCATAGAAATGTAGTAGTAGTTGGTCCAATATATTTTAGATAACCTTCTATTGTTTATTGTTAGAATAAACAAGAAAAATTTAGTAATTATTTTTAGATCACACTTCATAGTCTATCGTCATCATATTGACATTTTTATTAGTCAAGATTTCAGATTGCAGTCTACCGTCGTTCATCTCAGAATAAACAAGCAATAATAAACATATTTTCTTTGTTAAGATTTCAGATTACATTCCATGATTCATGATTAGAATAAAGAAGAATAAAGACTTTTCTTTATTAAGATCTCATATTACATTACATAATTCCTCCTTAGAATAAACAAACAAGAATGAATTTTTTTCTTAGTCAAGATTTCAAATCACATTCCATGATCCATCATCAGAATGATAACAAATAAGGAAAAATTCTTTCCTTTCACAAGATTTCAGATGACAATCAATTTTTTTAAGAATAACAAACAAGACGAAAAACAATTCTTAGTCAAAATTTCATATCATACTTCACGATTCATTATTCTATCAGCAAATAAGATTAATCATTTTTCTTTATCATGATTTTAGATCACACTCCATGATTCATTGTGCAAATAACAAACAAAAATAAATATTTTTTAAATCTAAATTTCAAATACATTCTAAAATTCATTATAACAATATTTAAATAACATTTTTTTCTCAAATTGTTCCGAACTTTAAAACCCAAATATTGTATCTTTCAAATTGCAGGCCAGGTTAGAATCAAGTGAGGTTTAACCTGTGGCTGATCCAGCAACACCTACCAAACGAGGAGACTATAAGGTAGAGTCAACAGACTCTCATGCCTACCTTTTCCCTATTATTAAATAAAAATCATGGTTTTGATTATGTCATGTATTAAAATAAATTTTAATTTTTTTTATTAGGTCTCAGATTGATTAAGTTTTTATTATAGTTGATATAAATTTGTACATTTTCTTGTAATATTATCTATTTTTCTATTATAAAATTGATCTTTACTAATTTAATTTTTATTAATCAATAACAGATTTACTTGCAGTAATTTGAAAGGAAAAGAAACACCAACCTTATTGAAAGAAGAAATAGTACTTGTCAAAATGGCAGAGGACAAAATTATTAGGAAGAAAAAATGTATGATTTATATATATATTTGTAATTCTTGAAGAGTACAAGAAGGTATATGTGTACAAAGCATTAAAGAGAATGCAATTGAAAATAAAAGTGATTTTTTTGTATTTTTCTTGTGACTTTATGGTTCAAATTGGTTTAAATAAGAATCGCCTCCTACTAAATACAAGATCCCAATACGAATAACTAAGCTAAGTTTGATATAAATAAGAATCACTTCCTACTAAATACAAGATCCCAATACAAATAATTAAGCTAAGTTTCATTTATATATGAATTTGATATATTATACTCTGTTCTCATAAAAATTCAATTAAAAGATAATTTTTGAATAACTATATATACTCTCATCAATTTACAATATATATTGACATTTATATATAATCCAAATAGATCTATAAAAAAATACAATACAATACATCATATCACATTTGTAAAATCCATTAGATAACATATCACACAAATAAATAAAAATATATATTTACTCTTAAAAGTTGAAATTATTGATGAAGAATTTATTTTAAAAATATTTTAAAACTAAAATTACTTATTCAAGCTTTAATATTTAGTTTTGACAATGTACTCATCTAGACTTCAAAATTTTGTTCATTTTTCTCTCGACGTAACCTACCATTTTCTACAACAATATATATGGTTATGATCTCTGCTACCTATCATTCCCACATGTTTTTTTACAATTGAAACTAGATGTAAACTAACATTGTTTTACTAAGTGTAAAGTACAATTTGCATGCATCATTTTCCCATTTACCTCATAACATTCACATTTTTTATATGCTTGAAAATATTCTAGGTTACTATTGTTTTTTAGAAAATATATGGACTGTATCTTCAATAGAATTATACTATAAAAGAGTGTGATGTACAGCAAAAGTGAGAAACTGGAATAATAATTTTTTTTTGTCAAAAGTAGCAAAGAATAACAAAATTATGGAAAACTTACATACATCACAAGACAAAATAAACAAAATGAGGTTATATATATGTAGTTATTCTTATTTAAGATAGATATTGTTAGGTGTTGGAGTCATTACCTTCATTTTGAATCATAAAGGATTAGGAAGTGAAAGTTTGAATCTAAATTACATTAATGGTTGTGAGTTTACGGTTGATGAGGGTGTGATTGATGGACATGATTAAAAGGAAGCAAAAGTGTGCAAACTCTTCCAAATGCTAAATCTATCAGGAAAGATGAATTTGCTAAAAAAATTCTTACAAACCCTTAAGTTATTGCAAACTAGAAAAATACATTAAAATCACATTTAAGTGAATAGACTCACAACACCAAATATATGTGGGAGAACCCTTCCGGAGAAAAACCCACCCTCCAAAAGTCATACTCAATTGTATTATTAACAACAAAAATATTTAAAATACAATCCTTGAGTCAATGCCCATCAAGAGATATTATAATAGTAGGGAACATTGAAGTTGATAGAAAGCTCAACCCCACAACTCCTAAGAATCATTGCATGCAAACACATGTCACAAAAAGGGAGGAGCAAATCTATGGAGGTTCAAATTCAGAGATCCACAAAAGATGAGACATTCTTGACTTGAAGAAATAAAATTGCAAAATGTATTGAATGAATTAATGTTACAAAGAGAGATCCATCCTTATAAAAAGGACATCAAACCCTAATAGGAATCTAACCTAGGTTGCATGATAATAGTTAATAAAATAATTAATTATTCTATGCCTAAATTTTAGCTTAAGTAAAATAGAGTTAATAAGAAGAGACCTTATTACTCTAACACCCCCCCTAACTTTAAGATAAACTTAGGGAGTAGCTAAAAACTTAGAAACTACTACTGAAAGTAAATTTGGGTCCCAACAACAAGGCCTGATGAGGTACTCAGTGACAACCAAATCTCTACAAAGAGGAGAAATAGAGAAAATCACAAGGAAAAAACCCTACTCTAAGAAGAGATGGAAAGAATGTCCCAAAATATAGGAAAAAAAGGATGATAATTAAAAAAAGAACACCACTAAAGCATGAAGTTGCAAACACTGCCAACTATTGATCCAAATAACCTCCACTGAATAAAGCATGAATAGCTCGAGAAGTCTAAGTCTGAAGAGTTGATCAATCAAAGATGGAAGATATCTCCATGGCCTCCAATGTAGGAACAAAGAGAAAAGTGTCTATATGGTAAATGATCCATCTCATCGAAATGCATATAGGTATCTAGCTACTACAATTCCTTAGTGCATAGGAAAAAATATTGAATACATGTAGATCACTCTATTAATGAATAAAAAAATAGAACCAACAAAGCCCCCCTTATAATGTTGAGAGGTAAGACAAGAAGAGTAACAATAAATGCATAATCTCTCGTAGAAAGAAGAATCGAGAACATCGAGAGTGTAGAAGAAGTACAAACACCTATAATTGCACGTGTCTATATTAACACATCATGAGGTTGATGTCATGGATGAAATACTCACTTGACAAGGGAAGATCACACAAAACCTCTCAAGGCACTTTATAATACAATGCAAGTACAACAAGACACAAAGATGTGCAATATCTTGAAATGCAATAGAGGGGCACTTTATCTCAATACATTTGCAAAAAATGCTACAAAAGGGTGTTAACAATAATGAGGAGAGACATAAGGTTGATAAAATGTATAATACAACCCATGATGAATCATCTAGAGAAAAAAATTGATCACTGGACTTGAAACAACCAAGATATCCACCAAAATGCAAAAATACAAAAAATTGAAAAGAATGTGCTTGGAGCACAATCTCAAAAAATAACTAGCATCATTGGAAAGAGTACAAAAAGACTTTTCCAACGATATAAAGAATTCTCAAATCAGAGATCGGATGCTCAAGATGTCTCCCAGAGTGCAAAATAGAACCCTTGGATTTGATTGCATAAACATGCAACCAAACAATATCAAAAGTCCAAATACCCTGCACCATCACGACAGACTAATTTTTTTTTTTGATGATATAAGATTTGTCAAAAAATACCTCCGTATGACAATGATATGACCAAAATACCACCAATTGCTTTTTATGGAAAATAAAATAAAAAAGATGATAGCTTGAAGGTTGTCAAATTTTGGCTAGAGGTGGATGGCATCATTTCCTACATATGCAATATACCTGCACTAACATGTGTCAATAGATGGCTGATGTAGGTATCCTTTGATGATGTAGGCAACACATGATTTCTTTAAAAAGAAAGCACTTCCAAAAATTAAATTAAACCAATGCCCCATATTTTAAAAAGATTTTTATGATCTTATATATATATATATATATATATATATATATATATATATATATATATATATAAGTCACTTCTTCAGGAAAGCGTGCCCTATCTTAGGATAAATTATTTTGTGCTAGATTGTGATTGCAACTATGTCCAAATTGGACAAATTTAATATGGAAGTAAAGGTTTTTGGGTGCTACAAATCAAACAATGAGGTTTGTTTGGGTTCAAAGTGAACTGAAAAAAGTGACCCCTAGATCCAGTACAAAAAACCTCTAAAAAAAATAGATTTGGAAACTAAAGCCAAACCTCTTATGAAGAGAACACGAGAATGGAAGTCTGGAGCTTTGATAGCATGTTGAAGTTGATGAAATCTCAAAACCATAGCTCCCAAGAATCATTGCATGCAAACACCTATCACAGAAAGAGAGGAGCAAAGCTTTGGAGGCTCGAATTTAGAGATCTACGAAAGATGAAACATTCTTGACGTGCAAAAAGTAAATGCAAATTGTATTGAATGAATGAACATTACAAAGAGAGATCCATCCTTATAAAAGGATATCAAAACCCTAATAGGAATCTAACCTAGGTTGCTTGATAATAATTAATAAAAAACTTAATTATTATATGCCTAAAGTTTATCTTAAACTAAAACTAGAGTTAATAAGAAAACACCTTATTACTCTAATAAGGAATTCTAGAGAATATTTGGCACATAAAATCTTTGCAGAAGATGTCCAACCTAACTATAAAAAATGCACTAATTAGATACATATCGATATAGTTCTGCATGAGCTACATAGGTTATGTAGAACTAGGAAAAAGAGAGGAAGGAGAGGAAGATAGAGAAAGCAAGGGAGATAGATAGAAAGAGAGAAGGGGATAGGAAGGGGGAGAGAGAGAGAGAGAGAGAGAGAGAGAGAGAGAGTGTTATGGATGATGAGGTTTGAAAAATTGCAAGAAATGTAATGGCCTAAGGACATCTATTCAGGATGAAATTAGTTTGGTTAAGATAGAAAGAATTGAGAAATATTATTATTTTCCCCTAAACATTGAGCATAATTGAACCAGAGAAATGAACATAGGCAAGGAAGAAGAGGAGACATGTTTCAAAGAGGTAGAAAATTTACTTGAGGAGGAGGACCTTATTCAGATTGAGAAATGGAAAATTATAATGGAAAGAACAAAGTTCAGATCAAGGAAGAGGAGGAGGTTATCGTAGAGGTAATAATTATAGAAGAGATGATAGGAATTTGTTCAAGGGAACTTATTTAAAATGAGGATAAGGCCATAAAGCATTTGAGTGCACAAGGAAATTCAAAAAGAAGATAAATACGTAGAAGGAATCCTTTTTCAGAAAAAGAGTCGCCTAAATATGTGAATCAACTGGAACATGGGGAAGTCTTGATGGTTAGAAGACCATCATACAATGAGAAACCCAATTAAGAAGAAGAAACAAGGAAAAGTTTGTTTAAGAAAAGATGTATAGTTGCATAAAAGTGTTGCAAAGTCATCATTGATAGTGGGAGTTCAAATAACTTAGCATTACAAGAATTAATTACCAAGGATGAAACATCGAAAGCCATGTCCAGTTTGGATGAATAAATGATGATCATAAGATACTAGTAAGTTAGCAATTTGTAATGAAATTAAAATTTGGATCTTATCACGATGAAGTTTATGTGATATTATGCCAATGGATTATTATCATATCTTGGTTGGTAGACCTTGGAAGTATGATAGATAAGCAATGCATGATGGTAGACTGATTAGGTATACCATAATAGAAAATGAAATGTAGCAAGTATTATTACCTTTGGTAGGAGTGTTGGTTCCAAATCATACTTGGGGGTGTGTGGAATGTGGGTTAATTAATATTGATTCCAAAATTGGTTATTCTCTTAACCTCTCCAAATATATTTAACAACAACCACTTGAAAACTTACACAATTGTGAATGTAGTAAAATAGAAACACATAAGCTCAATCAAAAAAGAATTCATCAATGGACACATAAATTTTTTTTGTGGAAACCCTTGATGAGAGGATGAAAACCACAGTGGGTATAATACACCCACTAGCCTATTACTATAGATAAAAGGTTGCTCGGTTAAGAGCTACAAGTTGTCCCTTCTAAGAACACATTTGGTTAAGAATGTCAGTAACTTGTTAGGATTACAATTAACCTGCCAAGGCTATGTGGTTACAAGATTTAGCACTCCTTCTAAGAGGCACTTGGTTAAAGGACTTAACCTATGTTTTCTACTAAAGTATGCTCAGTTAAGAGATTACAAAATGATTACAATTGTTAGAGAGAAATCAAATATAATCTAATGTGAATAGCACTTCTTGCATAATACATCTCTAGTGAATACCTTTAGAAGATAACATGATCTCCTCTTACCGCTTGGGAAAACTTTGTGATATTCTTTGTCTCACTTTGCCTTCTTTTTTTCTTACCCCTATCTACAATGCACAATTTTTGCTTCTTGGTGGGTGTGGCTTTTTGTCTCTTTTGTCTTCTCAACAACTCATGTGATTCATTTCATTCTACCTTTGAAGTGGTTCAGTGCAACATTTTATGCTTTTCACTTTTCTTCAGCATCGACAACTCTTTCAGATGCATTAAGTCTCTTTTTAATTCTAGATGTTGAAACCCTAGAAGATTGTCTTGCCCAAACTAGTGAATTCAAAATTTGAATTTGCATTGTTGAGTGGTTCATGAACAACCCATGACACCTATGACGTAGGGCCTAGTATGGTAGCTCTTCCATCTTGTTATGGTTTGCCTCAATTCATTTGTCCTTTTTGCATTTTATTGTTCTTGTTAGAACACTAATCCCTAGTTTGAATGCTTGATATATCTACTCTTCCATGTCATAGTGATGAATCTTCGTGTTGACTATGACAATCTTTGTCTTATCTTCATCTCCTCTATAGAATAGTGAAGATTTCTATCATTAGTCATGGTATGGTGTTGTCTTCTTACCAATTGTTAATCAATGATAACACTTTTGGTGTGTAAAGTGTCTACAATACCAACTATCCTTTTTTATGCCAATGAGACCAGTTGGGCCAACAAGGAGATCCCAAGAATAAAAATAATACTGTAGTAAGGGTTATCTTAGTCAAAGGAAGAAAATGCTTGGATGGTATGAAGAAATAGAGTATGTCTTATGCTCTAATTTTGAAGAAACCTGATTTGGGGATGAGAAGTCAACACACTAAGAAAATAAAAGAGTTACAGATAGAATTTGGAGGTATCATTTTAGATAATGTACCTAGTGGATTACCTCCTATTAGAAGTACCACTCTAGTAGTTGGCATTTTGAACCCCAATTTTAAACTTAAAAATCCCATCCTCTCGATGGTCTTTTCCTTGGTTCTCTCAAATTCTCCTCTGGTTTATATTGAAAATGCTTTGTCAAATTATATCTTTGAAAGACCCAAGTTCGGATGAAAGTTTGGATCAGCTCATTAGTTTTATAATGGTCTTGAATTAGTATGAAGTAGTTCCAAGCCACTTTGTATCATTTGAACAAGGTTTAATGGTTCAAATGGTTTGACAAATTCGTTGGTTCGATGTGGCTCAATAGTTTGAAGTCCAAATGCAGATCCGAGTCAGATTTTGATATGAGGATTCAAGTACACTAGTTCAAAGTTCAAATTTAGATTTAGAGTTAAATTCAGAAACATGATTATGGGTGAAATTCAATGGTTCAAGGGAAATGCGAATTCCAATTTTCAATGTTCAGTTCAAAATGTGAGTCCAGATTTACATGCCTAGTATTCAAAGGTTCATCCAAAATTCCTAAATCCATACAGCTTCAATGGCTCATTTTCATTATTCCAATTATGACATCTTAAAAAGAGTGCATTGAAATGTGAGATTTAAATTATTTTGGATGAGTTTCTAAGAATAGAAGACAAAATTGGGACCCTAGAAAAGGTGACAAATTCTAACTCGATTTGCCAATCTCAAGAACAAGGAGAGAGCTCTTAGTTTAGAAATGCTTAGGGAAGAGTATATGTAGTTAGTGTGGAGACAATTTCAATGCAGCAAAAGTAAATATTGAAAAACAAAGAAATAGAGTCAGCCATCCACACAACGCCCCTTTATCATCTCTAAGTGCTATAATGCAATAGACAACTATAATAGGAGTTCAGATGCTAGCAGATGAAATTGAAATATTTGATGAAGCCGATGGTGATCCGATGTATTTACATACTATGATGCATGTGATATCACATTTCTTCTTCCTTAAAGACTCCTACAAATAGAGTGTTGAGATTATCATTATGGTGAAAGAATGAAGTTCCACCCCAAGTATAAATGACGATATTAAAGATAAGGAATGAGAAGTCCAGTTTATATATGAAATCAGACAAGGGTCAGGTTACATGCCTTGTTCCTTAATGTGGAAATCAAGAATAAAATAAAAATAATTGTCATCATTCATCCACATTAACAAGGTGCATCATCCAAATATAGCTATGATGCCCGTGCCATAACCATTATATCTTCGGGTCAAGGCTTTAAGGATAGATAAAGGGAACTATGATCTTAAACTAGTAGATTAAGTATAATAGATGGTAAAGAATTCTTTAGCACCCAAAAATTATCTCATGAAAGACATATGAGCCAGAACCCGATGCATCATAAAGAATGGGTGCGCACTATTTGAAAAAATGTTTACGTCTGGATTAAATGAATTTCATATGGAGAATAGTCCCAAATGGTTAATAGGAAGATTAATGATTCATCATCTGAGAATTTTGTGAGCTTGGTTGTGAGCATCATGTTTGCATGTGCAGGGCAGGCCACGGAAAGCATGAGATCTTTGGTCAAATATCTGACCAAATGTCAATGTAGAGCCATAGAGAAACCACTCATCACTGGAGCATAGGAGATAAATGTAAGGTTAGAAATGGTAACCTCAAGCCTTTAATCAGATATTGGCCAATGTTGCATGGAGGTTATGATGATTGAGTTAGTGCTCTCCATAACGCACATGAAGTGTTGACACTTGGAGGAGCTCGCAGGCACCATCGGGCACACATGGAGACATCATCATCTAAAGCCATTCCGAGTCACACAATGGATAGAGGTAGCAAGTACAGATTGTAGAAGCATGGAAAATGTATGCCCGATATTAGACACAGGGTGTCTGATCTCATAATGTCAGAGCCTAAGTAAAGGGATTATCGTTTACAATCATAGTAAGGTTGTAGAATTCAAAAATATGAAGGATCAAGTATACAAATGGCATAGGATATTGGCTACAATCAAGCTCGCACAGAAAAATGTCAATGTACTGTCTTGTGCGTTAGAAAAGATAAGTAATGGGTTGGAGAAGCTAATATAGTTTTAGGAAAAGCACATATGAGCATTAGCCATATGTTTGACTGAATGTCATGGGTGGAAGTGAAGATAGTGCATAAAGAATGTCTGATAGAATGTCGAATCCTCCACATGTAATAAATGCATGCTATTCAACTTGTCTACAAAATTTTGAAGGGCTGGATATGAAGGTATTGAAGCCATAGTTTGATAGATCCACATGTGTTAATTAATTTCTCAAGAGATTTCATATAACCTTGGTAACAATATATGAAGGGCATGCGCCTAATATGCAGACCCGACACATCATAATGAATTATATCGATTTCCATGAGATAGACACCAAATTTAATTTTCATTAGTGGGCACCGGTTTCCCCAACAGATGCATATATATTGTAAGACTAATGTGACTAGACAAGGGAGCGTTGTGTCAATGGTTTTCAACATTAATATGGAAGTGGTAATCAAGTTCCTCAAGAATATAACCATCGAGAAGAAGATAAAAGAAGGCCTCATCAAGAAACAGTTGTGCTAATAACCAACATGTTACAGGAATGAGAGATATTAAATATGCTCAGCAAGTACAAGAGGGGGTTCCACTTTTCTGTAGATGGTGTACGGCACATAAGGGGAATGTAGAATGTATAGGCAGGGGGCAATTTTTGATGGTAATCAAAGATGTCCTTTTCTATTTAGTTTTATTTTCCAGTTTTATCAATATTTTGGGATTGTTGGTAATATTCAGAGATTGTATAATTTTTGATTGAATGGAAGTTCTATTGTTTCAAAGATGACATGTTTTGAATTGATCTTTTCCTTGATCTATGTGTAGATTAAAGTTGAGTTGTGGAATCATATTCTATTACTGAATTCATTTGTTGCAGAGTTTGTTCCTGTTCATTTAATCTTTCCTCAATCTTTCTAAGTGCATGTGTGGGTGGAAGAATTGTGTGTCTCCATTGTTATATGTGGAAGTCTTTTCTTCTTATTTATGTTATACTTATTTTTGCACTATCCAAGAATAGTGAGGAAAGCCTTCTCTTCCAGGTTCAAAATATTTCTTAATCTCATTCTTTGTATATTTAAATAAGGGAGTTGTACCCTATAAAATTTAGAGGGTGATTGCACAATCCAATGGCAAAGCGATCCAACTATTCGAAGCTTTTTGTGTCTTCATTGTTGGGAGAATAAGAGTGATTTTGGAAGTTTTGCATGAAGATAAATTTGTTTACCAACACACTCATTATATGGATCTAGTTCTAGGATAACGTATAAGAAACAAAGCACTGCATTGAATGACACTTACAAACATTTGTAGAGAATGAAGACTTGAATAGGTAATCGATGTATTGATGAAATATTTTATAAGAGAAAGTTTGAACCTTTGTGTAGTGTACCTATAGTATTGGCACTTAAGAAGAATGGATAACGGTGAATGCATATTGATTCTAGAGTTGCCAACAAGGTCACAAAATTGTATAGATTTCCTTTGCCTAGAATGGATGATATAGTGAAGAAAAGTACTTTATAATATTGATTTTTCAAGTGGTTATCATCAAATTAGAATGGGAGAAGGTGATGAATAGAAAACTCCACTTAATACTAATGAAGGTTTGTACAAACAAATGCCTTGTGGTTTAACTAATGCACCTTGTACATTTTTTTAATTGGTAATAAAGAAGTTTTCATTAATTCAAAAAGCTTCAATACATTCAAAAACACACTCTATGGGAATGACCCAAAACATTAGAAGATTGACAAAAAGAAGCCCACCCATCACCTAAATGGAAGGAAAACTAAAAAATATAGATGCAACACCATAACCTATACTACAAAAAATGAGGCACACAATGTTGGAAATAACATGATAGGCTAAGACATTGAGAGGGGAGGGGTGAATTAGTAACTATTAAAACTTTTATCTCAATTAGCAATTAATCCTTTATGTGAATTCTGCATGCATGAGGAACTGAAAATATGAAAGCATACATAACCTTGTAACACACAAGATTTGGTGACCCATAAACCTTCCAAATAGAAAGTAAAACTGGGGTGGGGATGATACCTGCAAGCTTTAGTATTACAATATAAAGTTGTCCAATTAAAGCCTACATTGATCACTTCTAATGATCTACCCTATTAGGAGCAATAAGGACTGCTAGGTCCACCTTTCAAAAGAATTTATAAACATACAATGAAGTATGCACTTAGTAAAGAGATTTACACAAAATTGTTAGGTCTACCTTGTTAAGGGATTTGACTGATCCACCTATTAGGATGAAACAATAGCTGATCTTTGATCTGCAACTTGGTTTGTTGAATGACAAATTAGATTATGTGAGTTTTTTTTCTACTATGATTTTGTTACAAGTAGGGTTGTCATTTCACAATACAATCATTAGACTTATAGAATACAGGAGGCAATTTAGCCATGTCAAGAATCTTAAACGAAAGTTTGCAATTAGTTCAACAATCCTCCAGTGTTACAAGAAGAGATTCAAACATCTTACCAAGCTCTGATATCACTTGTTATAAGCTAGGGTTGCTGTTGCACCAAAATATCGACCTTTCAATACAACCACTAGACTTTAGAAAACAAGAAGTGGTTAAAGCATGCCATGAATTCAATTCCCTCAGAGAAATGAAGTAGTAGTTGGTCCAATAGATTTTAGACAACCTTCTATTGTTTATTGTTAGAATAAACAAGAAAATTTAAGTAATTATTTTTAGATCACACTTCATGGTCTATCGTCATCATATTAACATTTTTATTAGTCAAGATTTGGGATTGCAGTCCACCGTTGTTCATCTCAGAATAAACAAGCAATAATGAACATATTTGTTTAGTTACCATTTCAAATTACATTCCATGATTCATTATTAGAATAAAGAAGAGTAAAGACTTTTCTTTGTTAAGGTCTCACATTACATTACATAATTCATCCTTAGAATAAACAAACAAGAATAAATATTTTTCTTAGTCAAGATTTTAGATCACATTCCATGATCCATCATTAGAATAACAAATAAAGAAAAATTCTTTCCTTCCACAAGATTTCAGATCATAATCAATTTTTCTTTTAAGTATAATAAACAAGAGGACAAACAATTCTTTGTCAAGATTTCATATCATACTTAATGATTCATTATTCCATTAGCAAATAAGATTAATCTTTTTTCTTTATCATGATTTTAGATCACACTCCATGATTCATTGTCAAAATAACAAATGAAAATAAATATTTTTTGATCTAAATTTCAACTACATTCTAAAATTCATCATAAAAATATTTAAATAACATTTTTTTCTCAAATTGTTCCAAACTTTAAAACCCAAATATTTTATCTTTCAAATTGTAGGCCAAGTTAGAATCAAGTGAGGTTTAACTTGTGGCTGATCTAGCGAAAACTACCAAACGAGGAGACTCAGATGCTTCGACAAAGATAAGTTGGTATGTTTGAAAGGTAGGGTCAACAAACTCTCATGCCTACCTTTTCCCTATTATTAAATAAAAATCTTGGTTTTGATTATGTCATGTATTAAAATAAATTTTAATTTTTTTTATTAGGTCAGATTGATTAAGTTTTTGTTATAGTTGATATAAATTTGTATATTTTCTTGTAATATTATCTATTTTTCTATTATAAAATTGATCTTTACTAAGTTAATTTTTATTAATCAACAACAGATTTACTTGTAGCAATTTGAAAGGAAAAGAAACACCAATCTTATTGAAAGAAGAAATAGTACTTGTCAAAATGATAGAGGAAAAAATTATTAGGAAGAAAAAATGCATGATTTATACATATATTTGTAATTCTTCAAGAGTACAAGAAGGTATATGTGTACAAAGGATTAAAGAGAATGCAATTGAAAATAAAAGTGATTTTTTGTTTTTTCTTGTGACTTTATGGTTCATATTGGTTTAAATAAGAATCGACTCCTACTAAATACAAGATCCCAATACAAGTGATTAAACTAAGTTTGATTTATCTATGAATTTGATATATCATATTCCCTTCTCATAACAATTCAATTAAAAGATAATTTTGGAATAATTGTATATACTCTCATCAAGTTACAATATATATTGACATTTATATATAATCTAAATGTGTCTATTAAAAAAACACAACACAATACATCATATCA
Source organism: Cupressus sempervirens (assembly GCA_028749045.1). Taxonomy (NCBI): domain Eukaryota; kingdom Viridiplantae; phylum Streptophyta; class Pinopsida; order Cupressales; family Cupressaceae; genus Cupressus; species Cupressus sempervirens. Next base: position 487,907,031 of record CM053785.1, read on the forward strand.
CATTTGCAAAACCCATTCTAAAATATCACACAAATAAATAAAAATATATATTTACTCTTAAAAGTTGAAATTATTGATGAATTTGTTTTTAAAAAAATATTTTAAAACTAAAATTACTTATACAAGCTTTAATATTGAATTTTGACAATGTATGCATCTAGACTTCAAAGTTTTGTTCATTTTCCCCTGGATGTGACTTACCATTTTCTACAACAATATATATGGTTATCATGTCGGCTACCTATCATTCTCACATGTTTTTTACAACTGAAACTCCATGTAAACTAACATTTTTTTACTAAGTGTAAAGTACAATTTGCATGCATCATTTTCACATTCACCTCATAACATTCTTAGTTTTTAATGTGCTTGAAGATATTATAGGTTATTATTTCTTTTAGTAAAATATATGTAGTGTATCTTCAATAGAATTATACTATAAAGAGTGTGAAGTACATCAAAAGTGATAAACTGGAACAATAGTTTTTTTGGTCAAAAGTAGCAAAGAATAACAAAATTATGGAAAACTTACATTACATCACAAGACAAAATTAAAAAAATGAGGTTTATATGTGTGTGTGTGTGTAGTTATTGTTATTTAAGATAGATATTGTTAGGTGTTGGAGTCATTACCTTCATTTTGAATCATAAAGGATTAAGAAGTGAAAGGTTGAATGTAAATTACATTAATGGTTGCGAGTTTACGGTCGATGAGGGTGTGATTGGTGGACATAATTAAAAGGAAGCAAAAGTGTGCAAACTCTTCCAAATGCTAAATCTATTAGGAAAGATGAATCTACTAAATTTTTTCTTACAAACCCTTAAGCTATTACAAACTAGAAAAACACATTAAAATCATATTTAAGTGAATAAACTCACAACGCAAAATATATGTGGGAGAACCCTTCTGGGGAAAAACCCACCCTCCAAAAGTCATACTTGATTGTATTATTAACAACAAAAATATTTAAAATACAATACTTGAGTCAATGCCCATCAAGAGATATTATAGCAATAGGGAACATTGAAGTTGATAGAAAGCTCCACCCCACAACTCCTAAGAATCATTGCATGCAAAAACATGTCACAAAAAGGGAGGAGCAAATCTATGGAGGTTCAAATTCAGAGATCCACAAAAGATGAGACATTCTTGACTTGAAAAAATAAAATTGCAAACTATACTAAATGAATTAATGTTACAAAGAGAGATCCATCCTTATAAAAAGGACATCAAAACCCTAATAGGAATCTAACCTAGGTTGCATGATAATAGTTAATAAAATAATTAATTATTCTATGCCTAAATTTTAGCTTAAGTAAAATAAAGTCAATAAGAAGAGACCTTATTACTTTAACACCCTCCCCTAACTTTAAGATAAACTTAGAGAGTAGCTAAAAGCCTAGAAGCTGCTACTGAAAGTAAATTTGGGTCCTGACAACAAGGCCTGATGAGGTACTCAATGACAACCAAATCTCTACAAAGAGGAGAAATAGAGAGAACCACAAGGAAAAAACCCTACTCCAAGAAGAGATGGAAAGAATTTCCAAAATATAGGAACGAAAGGATGATAATTAAAAAAAGAACACCACTAAAGCATGAAGTTGCAAACACTGTCAACTATTGATCCAAAGAACCTCCACTGAATAGAACATGACCAACTTGAGAAGTCTAAGTCCAAAGAGCTGATCAATTGAAGATGGAAGATATTTCCATGGCCTCCAATGTAGGAACAAAGAGAAAAATGTCCATATGGTAAATGATCCATCTCATCGAAATGCATATAGGTATCTAGCCACTACAATTCCTTAGTGCATAGGATCAAATATAGAATACATGTAGATCACTCTATCAATGAATAAAAAAATAGAACCAACAAAGCCCCCCTTATAATGCTGAGAGGTAAGACAAGAAGAGAAACAAGAAATGCATAATCTCTCGTAGAAAGAAGAATCAGGAACATCAAGAGTGCAAAAGAAGTGCAAACACCTATAATTGTACGTGTCTATATCAACACATCATGAGGTTGATGTCATGGATGAAATAATCCCTTGACAAGGGAAGATTACAAATATGGTCACACAAAACCTCTCAAGGCACTTTATAATACGATGCAAGTACAACAAGACACAAAGATGTGCAATATCCTAAAATGCAATAGAGGGGCACTTTATCTCAGTGCATTTGCAAAAATTTCTACAAAAGGGTGTTAGCAATAATTAGGAGAGCCATAAGGCTGATACTATATATAATACAACCCATGGTGAATCATCTAGAAAAAATAAAATTGATCATTAGACCTGAAACAACCAAGATATCCACCAAAATGCAAAAATACAAAAAATTGAAAAGAATGTGCTTGGAGCATAATCTAAAAAAAATTTAGCATCACTGGAAAGAGTATAGAAAGAATTTTTCAATGATATAAATAATTCTCAAATCAGTGATTAGATGCTAAAGATGTCTCCTAGAGTGAAAAATAGAACCCTTGGATTTGACTGCATAAACATGCAACCAAACAATATCAAAAGTCCAAATACCCTACACCATCACGATGGACTAATAATTATTTTTTGATGATATAAGATTTGTCAAAAAATACCTCCATATCATATGACAAAAATATGACCAAAATAGCCCCAACTTCTTTTTATGGGAAAAATATAAAAAAGATGATGGCTCGAAGGTCATCAAATTTTGGCTAGAGGTGGATGACATCATTTCCTACACATGCAATATACCTGCATTGACATGTGTCAATACATGGATGATGCAGGCGACACATGATTTTTTTAAAAATAAAACACTTTAAAAAATAAATTAAACTAATGCCCCCTTTTTTTAAAAGATTTTTTTGATCTTATATATATATATATATATATATATATATATATACTTCAGGAAAGCATGCCCTATCTGAGGGAAAATTATTTTGTGCTAGATTGTGATTGCAACTATGTCCAAATTGGACAAATTTAGTATGGAAGTAAGGGTTTTTGAGTGCTACGAATCAAACGATGAGGTCTATTTGAGTTCAAAGTGAACTGAAAAAAAATGACCCCTGTATCCAATACAAAACCTTTGAAAAATAATAGATCTAGAAACTAAAGCCAAACCTCTTATGAAGAGAACATGGGAATGGAAGTCTAGAGCTCTAATAGCATGTTGAAGTTGATAAAATCTCAAAACCATAGCTCCCAAGAATCATTACATGCAAACACCTATCACAGAAAGAGAGGAGGAAAGCTATGGAGGCTCGAATTCAGAGATCTACAAAAGATGAGAAATTCTTGATGTGCAAAAAGGAAATGCAAATTGTATTGAATGAATGAATATTACAAAGAGAGATCCATCCTTAAATAAAAGGATATAAAAACCCTAATAAGAATCTAACCTAGGTTTCTTGATGATAATTAATAAAAAACTTCATTATTATATGCCTAAAGTTTATCTTAGACTTAAAATAGAGTTTATAAGAAAACACCTTATTACTCTAACAAGGAATTCTAGAGAATATTTGGCACATAAAATCTTTGTAGAAGATGTCCAACCTAACCATAAAAAACACACCAAGTAGATACATATCAATATATTTCTACATGAACTACATAGGTTATGTAGAACTAGGAAAAAGAGAGAAAGGGGAGGAAGACAGAGAAATCAAGGGAGATAGATAGAAAGAGAGAAGGGGATAGGCAGGGAGATAGGGATAATGGGAGGGAGGGAGGGAGGGAGGGAGGGATAGAAAGAGATAAGGGGATAGGGAGGGAGATAGGGATAATGGGAGGGAGGGAGAGAGGGAGAGAGGGAGGGAGGGAGAGAGAGAGAGAGAGAGAGAGAGAGAGAGAGAGAGAGAGAGAGAGAGAGAGAGAGAGAGAGAGAGAGAGAGAGAGAGAGAGGCATATGGATGATGAGGTTAAAAAAATTGCAAGAAATGTAATGGCCTAAGGACATCTATTTAGGATGAAATTAGTTTGGTAAAGATAGAAAGAATTGAGAAATATTATCATTTTCCCCTAAAGGTTGAGCATAAATTGAACTAGAGACATGAACATAGACAAAGAGGAAGAGGAGACATATTTAAAAGAGGTCTAGAACATTTACTTGAGGAGGAAGATCTTATTCAGATTGAGAAAAGGAAAATTATAATGGAAAGAAGAAAGTTCAGATCAAGGAAGAGGAGGAGGTTACTGTAGAGGTAATAATTATAGAAGACATGATAGGAATTTGTTCAAGGGAAATTATTTAAAATGAGGATAAGGTCATAAAGCATTTGAGTGCACATAAGGAAATTCAAAAAAGAAGATAAATAGGTAGAAGGAATCCTTTTTTAGAAAAAGAGTGGCCTAAATATATGAATAAACTAGAAGATGGGGAAGCCTTGATGGTTAGAAGACCATCATACAATGAGAAACCTAATCAAGAAGAAGAAACAAGGAAAAGTTTGTTTAAGAAAAGATGTATAGTTGCATAAAAGTGTTGCAAAGTCATCATTGATAGTGGGAGTTGAAATAACCTAGCATTACAAGAATTAATTACTAAGGATGAAGCATCTAAAGCCATGTCCAATTTGGAAGAATAAAAGATGATCATAAGATACTAGTAACTTAGCAATCTATAGTGAAATTAAAAATTGGATCTTATCATGATGAAGTTTATGTGATATTATGCCAATGGATTATTATCATATCTTGGTTGGTAGACCTTGGAAGTATGAAAAATAAGCAATGCATGATGGTAGATTGATTAGGTATACCATATTAGAAAATGGAATGTAGCAAGTATTTTTACCTTTGGTAGGAGTGTTGCTTCCAAATGGTACTTGGTGGTGGGGAGGGGATGGGGGTTAATCAATATCGATTCCAAAACTGGTACTTATTCTCTTAACCTCTCAAAATATATTTAACAACAACCACTTAAGAACTTACACAATTGTAAATGTAGTAAAATAGAAACACATAAGCTCAGTCAAAAAATAATTCATCAATGGACATATAAATTTTGTATGTGGAAACCCTTGATGAGAGGATAAAAACAATGGTGGGTATAATACACCCACTAACCTTCTACTATAGATAAACGGTTACTCGGTTAAGAGCTAAAAATTGTTCCTACTAGGAAAAAATTTGGTTAAGAATGTCAGTAACTTGTTAGGATTACAATCAACCTGCCAAGGCTATGTGGTTACAAGATTTAGCACTCCTTCGGAGAGGCACTTGGTTAAAGGATTTAACATATGTTTTCTACTAAAGTATGCTTAGTTAAGGGCTTGCAAAATGATTAGAATTTTTAGAGAGAAATAAAATGTAATCTAATGTGAGTAGCACTTCTTGCATAATACATCTCCAGTGAATACCTTTTGAAGATAACATGATCTCCTCTTACCACTTGGGAAAACTTTGTGATATTCTCTGTATAATTTTGCTTTTATTTTTTTGCTTGCCCCTGTCTACAATGCATAATTTCTACATCTTGGTGGGTGTGGCTTTTCATCTCTTTTTTCTTGTCAAAAACTCACGTGATTCATTTCATTCTACCTTTGAAGTGGTTCAATGCAACATTTTACACTTTTCACTTCTCTTCAACATCAACAACTCTTTTAGATGCATAAAGTCTTTTTTTAAATCCTAGGTGTTGAAACCCTAGAAGATTATCCCTCTCAAACCAATGAATTCAAATTTGAATTTTCATTGTTGAGTGGTTCATGAACAACCCATGACACCTACGACATAAGGCCTAGTATGGTAGCTCTTCCATCTTGTTATGGGTTGCGTCAATTCATTTGTCCTTTTTGCATTTCGCTATTCTTGTCAAAATATTAATTCCTAATTTGAATGCTTGATATATCTATTCTTCCATGTCATAGTGATGAATCTTCATGTTAACTATGAAAATCTTTGTCTTGTCTTCATCTCATTCATAGACTAGTGAAGATGTATATCATTAGTCATGGTATAGTGTTATCTTCTTGACCAATTGTTAATCAATGATTATACTTTTGGTGTGTAAGGTGTTTACAACACCAATTGTCCTTTGTTATGACAATGAGACCGGTTGGGCCAACAAGGAGCTCCCAAGAATAAAATTAATACTGTAGTAAGGGTTATCTTAGTCAAAGGAAGAAAATTCTTGGATGGTATGAAGAAACAAAGTATGCGTTATGCTCTAATTTTGAAGAAACCTGATTTGGGGATGAGAAGTCAACACACTAAGAAAATAAAAGAGTTACTGATAGAATTTGGAGGTATCATTTTAGATAATGTACCTGGTGGAATACCTCCTTAGAAGTACCACTCTATTAGTTTTCATTTTGAACCCCAATTTTAAAATTAAAAATCCCATCCTCTTGATGGTCTTTTCCTTGGTTCCCTCAAATTCTCCTTTGGTTTATATTGAAAATGCTTTGTCAAATTATATCTTTGAAAGACCTAGGTTTGGATGAAAGTTTAGACTAGCTCACTGGTTTTATAATGGTTTTGAATTAGTATGAAGTAGTTGCAAACCACTTTGTATCATTTGAACAAGGTTCAATGGTTCAAATGGTTTGACAAATTCATTGGTTTGATATGGCTCAACAGTTTGAAGTCAAAATGCAGATTTGAGTTAGATTTTGATATGAATATTTAAGTACCCTAGTTCAAAGTTCAAGTTTAGATTCAAAGTCCAATTTGGAGATATGATCATGGGTGAAATTCAGTGGTTCAAGGGGAATGAAAATTTCAATTTTCAAAGTTTAGTTCAAAATGTGAGTCCAAATTTACATGCCTAGTATTCAAGGTTCATCCAAATTCTTGAATCCATACAGCTTCAATGGCTCATTTTCATTATTCCAATTATGACATCTTAAAAAGAGTGCATTGAAATGTGAAATGAAAATTATTTTGGATGAGTTTCCAAGAATAATAGACAAAATTGGGACCCTAGAAAAGTTGACAAATTCTAACCCGATTTGCCAATCTCATGAACAAGGGGAGAGCTCTTAGTTTAGAAATGCTTAGGGAAGAGTATATGTAGTTAGTGTGGAGACAATTTCAATGCAGTAGAAGTAAATATTGAAAAACAAAGAAATACAATCAGTCATCCGCATAATGCCCTTTGTCATCTCTAAGTGCTATAATGCAATAGACAATTTTAATAGGATTTCAGATGCTAGTAGATGAAATTGAAATATTTGATGAAGCCAATGGTGATCTGATGTATTTAAATACTATGATGCATGTGATATCACATTTCTTCTTCCTTAAAGACTCCTACAAATAGAGTGTTGAGATTATCATTATGGTGAAAGAATGAAGTTCCACCCCAAGTATAAATGATAATATTAAAGATAAGGAATGAGAAGTCTAGTTTATATATGAAATCAAACAAGGATCAGGTTAGATACCTTGTTCCTTAATGTGGAAATCAAGAATAAAATAAAAATAATCATCATCATTCATCCATGTTAACAAGGTCCATCAACCAAATATAGCTATGATGCCTGTGCTAATAACCATTATATCTTCGGATCAAGGCTTCAAGGATAGATAAAGGGAATTGTGATCTTAAAATAGTAAATTAAGTTTAATAGATGGTAAAGAATTCTTTAGTACCCACAAATTATGTCATGAAAGACATATGAGCTAGAACCCAATGCACCATAAAGAATGGGTGCACATTGTTTGACAAAATGTTTGCATGTGGATTAAATGAATTTGATATGGAGAATAGTCCCAAATGTTTAATAGGAAGATTAATGATTCATCATTTGATAATAGTATGAGCTTGGTTGTGAGCATCATATTTGCATGTGCAAGGCAGGCCATGGAAAGCATGAGATTGTTGGTTAAATATCCAACCAAATGTCAATGCAAAGCCATAGAGAAACCACTCGTAACTGGAGCATAGGAGATATATGTATAAGATTAGAAAAGGTAACCTCAAGCCTTTAAGTAGATATTGGCTAATGTTGCATGGAGGTTATGATGATTCAGTTAGTGCTCTCCATAATGCACATGAAGCATTGATACTTGGAGGAGCTTGTAGTCACCATTGGGCACACATGGAGACACGATCATCTAAGGCCATTCTGAGTCACACAATGATATAGGTTGTAGGTACAAATTGTAGAAGCATGGAAATGTATGCTTGATATTATATATAGGGTATTTGATCTCATAATGTCAGAGCCTAAGTAAAGGGATTATTGATTATAGTCATAGTAAGGTTGAAGAATTGAAAAATATGAAGGATCAAGTATATAAATGGCATAGGATATTGGCTATAATCAAGCCTGCACAAACCAATGTCAACATACTATCTTGAGCATTAGAAAATATGAGTAACAGGTTGGAGAAGCTAATATAGTTATGGGAAAAGCATAGATGACTATTAGCCATATGTTTGACTAAATGTCATGGGTGGAAGTGAAGACAGTGCATAAAGAATGTTTGACAGAATGTTGATGCCTCCACATGTAATAAATGCATGCTATTCAACTTGTCTACAAAATTTTGAAGGGTTGGATATGAAGGTATTGAAGCCACAGTTTGATAGATCCACATGTGTTGATTAGTTTCTCAAGAGTTTTCATATAACCTTGGTAACAATATATGAAGGGCATGCACCTAATATGAAAACTTGACACATCATAATGAATTATATCGATCGCCATGAGATAGACACCAAATTTAATTTTCATTGGTGGGTATTGGTTTCCCCAATAGATGCATATATATTGTAAGACTAATGTGACTGGACAAGGGAGCGTTGTGTCAATGGTTTTCAACATTAATATGGAAGTGGTAATCAAGTTCCTCAAGAATATAACCATCAAGAAGAAGATAAAAGATGGCCTCATCAAGAAACAATTGTGCTAATAACTAAAATGTTATAGGAATGAGAGATATTAAATATGCTTTAGAAAGTATGGGAGGGGGTTCCACTTTTCTATAGACGGTGTACTGTACATAAGGAGAATGTAGAATGTATAGGCAGGGGGAGTTTTTGATGGTGATTAGAGATGTCCTTTTTAATTTAGTTTTATTTTGCAATTTTCTGCAATATTTTAGGATTTTTGGTAATACTGAGAGATTGTATAATTTTTGATTGAATGGAAGTTCAATTGTTTCAAAGATGACATGCTTTGAATCGTTCTTTTCCTTGATCTATGTGTAGATTAAGGTTGAGTTGTGGAATAATATTCTATTACTAAATTCACTTGTTGTCGACTTTCTAAGTGCATGTGCAAGTGGAAGAACTATGTGTCTCCATTGTTGTATGTGGAAGTCTTTTCTTCTTGTTAATGTTATAGTTATTTTCCCACTATCCAAGAATAGTGAGGGTAGCCTTCTCTTTCAGGTTAAAGTTATTTCTTAATCTCATTCTTTGTATATCTAAATTAGGGAGCTGTATTTATAAAATTTAGAGGGTGCTTGCATAATCCAATGGCAAAGTTACCCAACTATTGGTAGCTTTTTGTGTCTTCACTTGTGGGAGAATAAGAGTGATTTTGGAAGTTTTGCATGAAGATAATTTTTTTTACCAACACACTCATTATATGGATCTAGTTCCATGATAAAGTATAAGAAACAAAGTATTGCATTGAAGGACACTTGCAGACACTTGCAAAGAATGTAGACTTGAATAGGTAACCAAGTTATTGATGAAATATTTGATAAGAGAAAGTTTGAACCTTTTTGTAGTACCTATAGTATTGGCACTAAAGAAGAATGGATAATGGTGAATTCATATTAATTCTAGAGTTGCCAACAAGGTCACAGTAATGTATAGATTTCATTTGCCTAGAATGGATGATATAGTGAAGAAAAGTACTTTATTAATATTGATTTGATGAGTGGTTATCATCAAATTAGAATGGGAGAAGGTGATGAATAGAAAAATCCACTTAATACTAATGAAGGATTGTATAAACGAATGCCTTATGGTTTAACTAATGTACCTTGTACATTTTTTTCATTAATTAAAAAAGCTTCAATACATTAAAAAACACATTCTATGGGAATGACCCAAAACATCCCAAACCAATAAGCCACACATTAGAAGATTGACAAAAAGAAGCCCACCCATCACCTAAATAGAAGGAAAACTAAAAAATATAGACACAACACCATAACCTATATTACAAAAAAGAGGGCACACAATGTTGGAACTAATATGATAAGATAAGTTACTGAGAGGGGAGAGGTGAATCAGTAACTATTATAACTTTTATCCCAATTAGAAATTAATTCTTTATGTGAATTTTGCATGCATGAGAAATTGAAAACATGAAAGCATACATAACACTGTAACACACAAGATTTGGTGACCCATAAACCTTTGAAATAGAAAGTAAAACTAGGGTGGGGATGATACCCACAAACTTTAGTACTATAGTATAAAGTTGGCCAGTTAAGGCTTACATTGATCACTTCTGATGATCTACCTTGTTAGTAGCAATAATGACTACTAGGTCCACCTTGCAAAAGGATTTACAAACAGACAATGAAGTATGCACTTAGGAAAGAGATTTAAACAAGACTGTTAGGTCTACCTTGTTAAGGGATTTGACTAATCCACTTGTTAGGATGAAACAATAGCTGATCTTTGATCTACAACTTGGTTTGCTGAATGAGATTCCTTTGAGTGTATAAATCACCTTGTTGTGATAGGTATATCTTTGCTACTCCTTATACTGTTGTAGCCTTTTTAATTCACTTTATTTTTCTCTTCTTTGATGATCACATTACTTCTCCTTGATGATTTGGATGTGATACAATACATTGCATGTATATCAATCCAATTGCATAATTACAAAGTTGGCCACAATACAAGTTTTCACAAATATTACAAGGTTAGCTCAAATGTAGAAAATCGGGTTCTAAAGACTGACTTTGTGAGGTTCTGATACTCAACATCCACTATCAATGTTCGAAATCATCATGCACTTGGTAGACGTAGAAGCTTAGTTCATACTGATCACTTTCAAGTAGTCTTGAACTTGATCTGCATTGGTGACTTGGTGAATATTGTGAAACTCGACATATAAACGGAATCACTTGATTCACACTACATAGCTCGGTCAATGCACTCAGTATGAGCTTGGTATAAACTAAATCACTTGGTTAATACTGAGTAACTCAATTAATACTAGACTCACATCACATCAACTACGAACTTGGTAAGCTCTACACAACTTGGTTTGCACTGGTAAACTCAACATATACTAAGATGCTCGATTTACATTGTTGATCTTTATCATAGTAGTAACTGCTCGGTTTCAATTGGAATTTGTCCAAAGAACTCTAGCAATTGTAGAACTCGGTAAGAACTGAGATGCTTGGCTAACACTATTAAGTGTACAGTAAGTTTGGTAGATACTTATATTCTGAATAAGTGTATGTCACTAATAACAAACTTGATTGTTATGTTCATAATCTCCCCCTTTGGCATTAGTGAAAAAAACACTTATTAGTCAAAACTGAATTCAAAAAATTCCTAAATACCTTTATCCATCTCCTTGTGATTTCAACTCGGTAGATTATATTGTTTTAGAGATTTTTGAAAATTGGTTTTGTAAGAGATATATTTTTGTACATGGTAATGCTCCTCCATATTATAATATATATCTGATATGTACATCTAAATACATCTTCTCTCCATATACAATATACATTTTCTTTGCACTCTTCTTACAATCTTCTCTCCCTATCTTTTTACATTTTTCTCCCCCATTTTCTATACAACCTTTTTACATCTTCTCCCCCTTTTTGACATTAATGCCAAAGATTTATACTATATATTTACACAATAATTCAAAAATGAGACAAGAAGTCTAAACGTACCTTAAGGATAATTGCCAAAGTCTTGTCCTAATTCTCTTACAAGACCTTGCATGTGTGTAATGCAACCTGCACTTCTGCTAACAATTTAATCATGTGGTCTACAATGGAGAAGTTATTATCATGAATGAACATTTTGGAATGTGCAATATGCTTTTGTTGTGCATCCATGTTGGGAAGAATTATATTCTAAATATCTATCAATGTGGATCTGATTCTTGCTTCTTCTCCGAGCAGTTCTACCTGCATAATTGTTAGAAGTTTGATCTTATTGAAATAGGTAGAGCTTGAACTTGGGTCAAGCTACAATTATTGTGCACTTGCCTTTAGATCTACATCAATTTTTAGACAATTTGTCTTTTATTTCTTTTTTGAAAATTAATGTGTCACATAACTTACCAAAAAGTAATGATACATTAATACAAGAAGTTTCTAGAGAGCCCAAAATAGTAGATAACTCTACTTGATGAACTGCAATTTGTTGAGCAATGAGCTCTAACACTTTATTATCAAACTTTTTGTCAACTTTCTACAATAACTTCTCATGTCCATCTAAATCTTCATTGTATTTCTGGACTACTTCCACCAACTGATACAAAATTTGTTGAGAAGTATCAACCTCTATACTTAGGGCCTCTGCTAGAATGTTCTTGGCATCCTCAATGATATTAAACTCTTTGCTCCTTTCTTCTCTTAGCCTTTTCTTCTTTGATTTCTTTTGAAGAAGTTCACTAAAGGTTTGCATCTGATTTGGAGTTAGATTTGAGATGTCCCATTTTGGAATGACAATCTCTTTATCGAGATCTATATCCTCCTCCTCTTCTTTGCCTTTACCCAAAAATTTTGTTCTTGGTTGAGGCTTGGTCTCAACTATCCTTGCACTTATTATTTATGTACTAGGAATGGAAACAATAGTTGAAATCTAGGATTTGTTGCAAAAATGGATACTGCACTCATTGATATACTAGTGGTAGGAATACCTGTTGTACACAAAATTGATGTAGAGGGTAGAACTTTCAGCTCGATAGATGAAGTGCTAGGCACTATTATCAGTGGAATACTGAGTTGGGATAGTGCAAAGATTGATTGGATGCTTGTACTTGTAGTCTGGTCACAATCAATCCTGCTAAGGTTGTCTCTGTGCTTGATGTTATCAATGTCTTGCTTAGAGAATGAGGAAGTGAGGCTATAACCACTGCATTAATCTTAATAGGGTCAGTTTCCTCAACATCTTGTGTATCTTCCTCAGTAGTCTCCTACCCTTGTTCGTCTTCATCATCTATGTTATCAAAATGAGTTACCTCTTCATCATCTTTCTCTTCATCTTTCTCTTCCTTATCATCATCATCATCTTTATCAATTATACTTTCAAAAATATTGATTAGCTTGTGATGAAGATAGACATTCTTCCATGTATTTGTAGCATTCTTCACAACATGCTCTATTTCATTCAACAAAATAAGTCAAGTATTAAATCTTAAAGTTAATTTTTCTTCATTTTTCTTTAAAGATTCTTTCACCTCCTTGTCGGTTAAGCTTGGCATAAGTTTCCTTAAGGTTTTCTCATATATATCTTTTGCAGTTTGTTTGGAAAATTCCCATCTTGGCTTAATCTTATCCATCAAAGCACTAGGAATCTGAAGTGCAAGCTGATTGGGTGAGTATTTCCACTTACCCATCTTGGATATGACCAAGTCTTTGATTTTATTTTGTTCTTCTTTAGTCCCAATTTCATATTTTACTACTTTGAAATTTGTTATGCCAACTCTTGTTTCCTATTCTTTCAATCTATCTTGGAAGGTGTGTTGAGGTTTTTAAAAAATTATGTCTCCTCCTTCCTTATCTAATTTCTTCCTTGAAGCCCTTCTTGTAAATACTACAGTGGATGGCTTGGCAGGTTTGGTAATGATTACCTTACCCTTCTTCTTTGGTGGCTCTTCTTCCTCTGACTTTTCTTCATCCTCTACTTCTTCATCTTCACCTTTTCCCTTAGTTAACAAGAGAGGAGTGCTGGTTTTCAACTTGGCAATTCTCCTTTTACCTTTGTTAATTGCTTGAGGGAGCTTGATTTCTAGTTCTATCCCAGCCTTAGCCTCATCATATGTGCCAAAATAGGCTACCTTGGGATTAGCTGGCTCATTTTTCAATGCTTCAATAATATCTTTTGTTTCATCAATACTAACCTCATATCCAAGAGGTTTTACCCACACAATTCTAGGCCTAACTACCTTAATGTACACTTTGTCACTATCTACCATAAAACAAACATCATCTTTATAATCCTCTACTAGTTTCTTGGGAATTTAGAATCTGTTATTCATTTTCTCCTTGAATGCATCAAAATAATTGTCCATGATACTGGTATAATTTTCTCCCATTTCAGTAATGTATTCATTAATCTAATAGAGTACTGGCACATCTTTCCTCCAAACAACAGTACCTTTTGATGTAAATAAATTCTAAACATAGAAGAATAAACATGTCAAAAGTGAACCAAACTTACATGGATTTTTCTTTGATGTCCTGATGATCTTCATGTTTTTGTTGAGCTAATTCAAGAGTAACTTGGAAAGGTCAAGAGATAGGTTATTCTTGACTACCTTGTAAGCCAAATCAACTACTTCACAAGACACACTGTTCAATCTGCTCAAACTGTAGATCTTGTGTGCAATAATGTGAAGTTCAAACTTCAATTCCATATTAGTTACACTACTTATTTTCATTCCCCTTCCATCCCATTCGGCAAGGGTTTTCTTTTCCAGTTCAAACCAACCTAGGGTTTTAGTCATTTTAGCTTTTGCCAACATTGGGAGACCAATGATCCTATGGATCATCTTCTTTTTGATCAAAATTGGTTGCTCCAACCAAAACTAATCGTAATGCACATGACTAAGGATAAACCTTATCCATTTTACTTGGAAACCTTGTGGCATGTGAGGAATATGTGTTAAACCTTTTGCCTTGAGATGTTGATGCTCAAGTTTCAACACACCATCAATGCATACCTCCTTTTAACATTCACCCATTTATAGTGGTCCTATATCTTGTATAGCACATTTGAAATGTGAATGGATATCATTAATCAACAATAGCTTAGGAGGGATTTGAGATTGTGCCCCACTTAGATCTAGCATTTTTGTGATGGTAGGTGTTAGCTTGAAATCTGGTGCCTTCCATTCTACACCATGAACCAACATATCTAAACCTCATTTCATTTTGCTACTAGTAGTTGCCATCTTCACTTAGTAGGGTTTGAGAAAATTAATTTTTTTTTGGTAACAATTCACTCAAATTGCTTGAATACTCTTGAAGATTGCTCTATGAAAATAGCTCTTGAAAATTCACGGTAAAAATGACTTTGATTTCATTCCTTTTATCAAAATTTTCCATAAATGCTTGGTGCCAATGTTAGATCAAATTGACAGACTATCATCCACTTCCTTTTATTAAACACTCAGCAAATTCTTTGTGACTCGATAACCAGACATTATAGTTACTCCCAACCTTGCTTAGTAGAATCTGAAACCCACCTTGCTTAGTAAGACAATAACTCGATAGTAATTGATACCTCTTCCTTGGTGATCCTTTTGCATTTTGGATGCTGATATGGATCTTTTCATCCTGTGAACTAGAACTGATTTAGATGTCTTCTTTAGTAGCATAGTTCCAGTTCTCCTTTGAGAAATCAAGTGGAAATGGCGGAGTTGCTCAATTCTTGAGTGACTTTTTCATCATTGCTTGGACTTGCATTCTTGGTAGACTTTGGAACCCATTGTTGTCTCATTTTCTTGTTGATGTTATCAACTTTTGCCTTCTTTTCATCTTCTATTCTTTCATTTTTCATTTTCTTTGCATTCATTAGCCTTATGACCATGTTGATTGCAATTATAGCACTTTCTATTGAATTTTTCTTTCTCCTTGCTACAACTTTTGTTTGATGTATAACCTATCTTACCATAGTAATTGCAAGTAGGTATTTGATTCTTTTGAGCACCTTGTTTGGATGATTCACCTTCTTCTGTATATCCAATTCCTGCTATTTCTTTTTGTCTAAAAAGACTTTTCTCATTTAACCAATTCATGTCTACTTGGGATTTCATCATCCTTTCATTGGTTTTCAATTTCCTTTCAATGTTTAGATCATTCTATAATTTTTAATTCTTTGATCATAGGTTCATGATGCATTGGTGAGCTAATCAATGAAGTCTTCTTGTTGAAGGGATAGGTGTTGAATTTCATTGTTCTTTCCTTCTATCTCTTCTTTTATCTTGTTTTTCTCTTCCATAACTTCACATAGCCTTACTGATTGAATTTCTTGATCTCTTCTCAGTTTTCTTACTTCTTCTTGTAGTGAATCATTCTTTTCCAAGAGTTGTTTGATTGCTTCATTGGCTTCTTCTGGGTTGCTTGCTGAATGAAGGTTTTCAGTTCTTTCTTTAGTGTAGAGATGATCATTCATTTGAATTACAAGATCTTTTCTTCTTTTCAGGGGTTGAGAGATTTTCTCCTTTGCTTTCTTGATTTGGGCATTAACCATTTCCAAATCTAGCTTCTCATTGTCAATAACCTTGTCAAGTTTGAATATCTCCATGGTTTTTAATCTTTGCTCAATGTGTTAAGCTTTTCTCTGAGAACCAAAAAGCTTTGATACCAATTGTTGGAAATAATATGATAGGCTAAGTTACTGAGAGGGGAGGGGTGAATCAGTGAATATTAAAACTTTTATCCCAATTAGCAATTAATCCTTTATGTGAATTCTGCATGCATGAGAAACTAAAAACATGAAAGCATACATAACACTTTAACACACAAGATTTGGTGGCCTAGAAACCTTCCAAATAGAAAGTAAAACTGGGGTGGGGATGATACCCACAAGCTTTAGTGCATCAATATAAAGTTGGTCTGATAAGGCTTACATTGATCACTTCTGATGATCTGCCCTGTTAGGAGCAATAAGGACTGCTAGGTCCACCTTGCAAAAAGATTTGTAAACATACAATGAAGTATGGACTCGGTGAAGAGATTTACACAAGAGTATTAGGTCTACCTTGTAAAGGGATTTGACTGATCCACCTATTAGGATGGAATAGTATTTGATCCCTGATCTACAACTTGGTTTATTGAATGAGATTCCTCTGAGTGTATAAATCACCTTGCTGTGATAGGTATATCTTTGCTGCTCATTATACTACTATAGCTTTTGTAATTCTATATATTTTTTCTCTTCTCTAATGATTACATTACTTCTCCTTGATGATTTGGATGTGATACAATACATTACATTAATACGTTACATATTTATCAATCCAATTACATAATTACAAAGTCAGGCACAATACAAGTTTTCACAAATATTACAAGTTTGGCTCAAATATAGAAACTTGGGTTTTGAAGTCTAACTCTATGGGGTTTCGATACTTAGCATCCACTATCAATGCTCGACATCATCATGCACTTGGTAGATGAAGAAGCTTAGTCCATACTGATCACTTCCAAGTAGTCTTGAACTTAGTTTGCATTGGTGACTCAGTGAATGTTGTGAAACTCGACATATAAAATGAATCACTTGATTTAGACTACATAGCTTGGTCAATGCACTCACTACAAGCTCAGTATAAATTGAATCACTTGGTTAACACTGAGTAGCTCGATTAACACTAGACTCGCATCACATCAACTGTGAACTTAGTAAGCACTGCACAACTTAGTTTGCACTTGTAAACTCAGCATACACTAAGATGCTCTATTTACACTACTAATCTTTATCATAGTAGTAACTACTCAGCTTCAACTAAAATTTATCCAAAGGACTCAGTAGCAATTGTAGAACTTGGTAACAACTAAAATGCTTGGTTAACACTATTAACTATACAATAAGCTTAGTAGATACTTATATTCTAAATAAGTGTATGCCACTAATAACAAACTTTATTGTTATGTCAACAACTCAAATGTCCTTGGGCTTTCTCCTTAGCCAAACCACCTTGCAACCTCCTCCTTTGAGAAGTTCTAAAAAGAGGAGTCAATATGAGCCATTGTGCCTAAACCATGATGTCCACCATATTCTTCACCACTGAATGTTATGCTTAAGACTAGAAAAAGAAGAACCCTAGATACCAACCACCTTCTTTCTACACTATAAATGGTGATGGGGGAGAAGGAAACCATCCTCATCCCCTAGAGTAGAAGACCACACTGGAGTCACCTTCCTCCTCATCTCTCTCTTATCCTTCACAACTCTATTTTCTTCTCATTTTTTCCAAAAAGGAGAGAAAATCCTTCCACTCACACCTCACCTTCGCTATGTGGGTCTCCTTCTAGCAAGTAGATGTTTAGTTAACTAGTGGTTGCAACTTTTCATCATCCATGCCACTTAAACTCTAGGTGCCACAAAATATATGAAGACCAATGCCCACTCTTACATGGGAAACAACCCCATCCAACCCACCAACCCATCGGGTTCAAGAAAAGCACAAACCATGTAAAAAATCTTCTCCTTTGATGAGCCCACCATGAGAGCCAGAACTAGAAAGAGGGAAACATATCTAGATTTGACCTTGGGTGAAGTTTGGTATTAAGAAATTCACCCCCAAAAATATGCACAATTTCTTCCCAAAACTTAATGTCATTGATTTTGAAAATGTGGCACATTCAAATTCTGGAGATTGGCCCTTTCGAAATTGAATCTTGGCCCATAGTTTGAATTAATAAATCATCCTCCATTTCTCAACTCAAACACTATTCAAGACATTGAACACCAAAACTAGCAAGGGCTCTTTGTAAATATCCTAACACCTTTCTACCTCTTGAAGGTTAGCGTGCACTCAAAGGTTGATCCAGAGTGTGTGAAATAACCTTCACACCAAACCATCTTAATGTAAAAATGCTCAAAAATATGGCTTGTACTACCACATGCCACCTCGATCAACCATATACCCATTACTACTTTTTTTAGAATATGAACTGTACTTGTTGTGCCACCATACCCTTAAATTCACACTTCACACCCATCCTTTGGATGATGGGAACAATCATCTAAATAGTGTCTTAGAATGAACAAAAATCTAGATACTTTATGTTCCTAAGGTCTTCAAAACATTAATATTTGACCTTAGAGGACCCATTAGATCTAAAGTTTGAGAGTTTGTCTTCCAATGACTTCGCTTCTCAAAATACACAAGTTCACTTAAAATCCTCAAAATTATGCAATAGGGCTCTAATCCACTTGATGTTCTTATTAAAATATCATGTGTACATTTGACCTTTTGTGATTCCATTTACACCATGTTGGGAATCAACTTCTAAGTGGAATTTATGTACGCCTAGTTTCTTAGCAAGAAGAACCATCCCCATAGCTACCATGCATTCAACTTTGTTATCTGTTCTCTTAGGAAGACTCTTAGCACCAATTTCCAAAATGGTTCTTGATTCATCCTTAGTTGTTTACCCTACCCCTAACTGCCCAAAATTGCCCCTTGAAACTCTGTCAAATTTAACTTCCTCCATCCATTTTTAAGTGGTTACCATTGTGGCTTTTTTGATCTTTAGGCAAAGAATCAACCCTTCAGAGTCCACTAACATGCCTAAATCTAACAAGGGACCATTTCTAGTGTGCCAAATAATCAAATTAACTAAATAATATTTTTTGGGTGTCAACCTAAGATGTTGAATTTGAGACCAATTTTGACATTTATTTCTCTAATCTTAGACTAAATTTGATAAAGGACTTATCCTAAAAGATCATTTGATTTCCCTCTTTCCATATTTCCCAAAAAGTCATGGATGGAAGGATGTGCTAGATAGATGAGAATGATGCTGGTGTTTTTGGTACATTCCAAGATTCTAACTAGCTCTCCAGAGTCACCAAGAAAAGGCCACTCCAATATAATTAAATCAAATCAAAACCCCATTCTTCTTGAGTAAACTTATAGGATAATAGAGGTAATCCAATGTCTCTTGAGCCTTCTAGCATAATATGCACCTAAAAATCCCTGGAAATCCCATCCTCTTGAGGTTGTCCCCCGTCAATAATTGTCATTCCTTGCCAACCAAGTGAAGGCTCTAGCCTTTGGTAAGAATACCTTATGCCAACATGTATGCCTCCTACCCCACTACTCCAAACTCATTTTCTAGTAACCTATAAGTAATCTTGACTAAATACTACTTATTCATAGCCCCACACCATTTGATCACATCCTATTCCCTAGAGCTAATTACTAATATTCTCTTCAAGATAGTGTCTAGGGATATCCTACCTTGATTTGATAGATCCATAGTAGATGGATCTATCCATCTAAGGGTTTGAACCTCTTTGAATGAGTTTATGTCAACAAAATCACCAACCCTACCCCCCCACTATTGGGTCATTCCTACAACAATATTCTGACAAATCCCTTCCTGAGCTAGGAGAAACATCTCATCCCAAAAGTCATACCATAAATTAGCATCATGACCATCCCTGACTTTCCATGTTAGGTGGTTCATTATTATACTACAATGATTAATTAGAAAATTCCACATTGTTGAACCCCTAGGAGGGTTCACAATGGTTATGATGCATTCTTTATCTTCCTCATTCAGGTCTTTGGCTTGTAAGATTTTTATCCAATGCTTCTTAGGTGATTGGTACATCTTCAAAACCATCTTCTCACCCATAGCTTCATTAATTAGTTTTGAATCGCAAAGACTTGAACTACCTCCACCTTTCAGTTTACACACTCTATCACATGCCATTAAAGGGGTTTTGTCATGATATGTACCTATTACATTTATGAGAATAATGGATAAGGCATCGAAGAAGATTCTTGGGTAAATTTTTGATTGTGTGCCTAGATGATATTATAATTATTAGTAAGAGTAAGAAAGTACATTTAATACATCTATGACAAGTGTTGTACTTATTGAGGAAGAGATATTGTATCTTAGATTTGTGATTTCAATTGAAGGTTTGGAGATGGATCTTGAAAAGGTTAAAGGAATTCTGGAATGACTTACACCAAAGAGTGTTGGGAAAGTTAGTTAATTTTGTGGATTAGCTTATTTTTACCATAAGTTTATCAATATTTTTAGTTTGGTTTGTTTCTTATGAAAGAGACTATGAGAGGTGACACATGGAGTAGACCAAAGTTTTAAGTTATTGAAGAATAAGTTCTTTGAACAACTAGTATTGGCTTTATTGAATTTGAATAAGGTGTTTCAAGTGGATATTAATGCAAGTGAGAATACAATGGGAGCTATGTTAAATCAAGAATTTAGATCTATCTCTTTTTACAAAATTTTTTTTAATGATGTCAAGAGAAAATATTCAATTTATGATCAAGAGTTTTATGGCATAGTTCAAACTTTGAGGAAGTGAAGAAATTTCTTATTACCTAAGGATTTTGTGTTGTATATTCATCATAAGAAATTTTAGTATTTAATAAGTTGAGAAAAACTAAATCAAAGACATGTAAGATGGGTTGAGTTCTTATAAAGTTATAATTTTATGTTAAAACATAGGAGTGGACAATCAAATAGAGTAGTTGATGCATTAAGGTGAAGGAGGAATTTTCTAACAAAGATAAAATAGAAGTTCTTAGGTTTGATGAACTAAAGACCTTGTATGGAATAGATCCCAATTTTACAAAAGCATGGAAAACTTGTAAGGAACCTATTACAATGGACCAAAGCAATTGTTCAACTTATTTCATTTAGGATGATGTGTTTTTCAAAGAAGTTAAATTATGCATAATTAAAGGACCAATGAGGGATAATCTTATTATGAAGAAACATAGTGGAGGACTTTCAAGACACTTTGGTAGTGACAAGAAAATAAATTTGTTAAGTGAGAGGTGTCATTATCCACATATTTATAAGGATGTCATGAAATTTGTTCAAAGTTATAAAAAAAATTCAAATTGTTGAGAGTAGTAGTAAGAATGTGGGTTTATATTCATCATTGCATGTACTTAGCAGACCTTGGGAGGATATTAGCATGTATTTGGTTTTGGGATTATCAAAGACACAAGGTGGTAATGATTTTATATTTGTGGGGTTCAATGGATTATCCAAAATGTCACATTACATTCCTTGTAAGAAGATTTCATATGTACTATATATACCTAACTTATTCTTTGAAAATATTATATGATTTCATAGGCTACTGAGGAGTATGGTTTTATACAAGGAGAAAAAGTTTGTAGGCTATTTTTAAAAGACACTTTAGAGAAAGTTGAATATGTTAATTACTAGGGTTTCCATTGCACCAAATGATTGACATGCCAATGCTTGATAGAACCACTAGACTTATAGAAGACACAAGAAGTAGTTAAACCATGTTGTAAATCCCATAAGTGATTCTTGTATTGGTCCACACATAGCTAAATATATTGATAGGGGGGAGGTGGTGAATCGATATATTGTAAATAACTTCAAATTTATTTCACCGTTCTCCTCCTCACACTAGTCTGTAGTGAGTGATGACAATAACTCAATTAGTTAAGATTAAGAAAAAATAATTAAGACAAATATATCACTGCATAACTCAAGTACTTATCTCATGGGAACTTGGCTAAGGTAAAAACCATAATGTGTGAGATGATCCTCACAAAATTTGCACCCTTTTGAAGTGCACCTAGGCAAGATCTTGTTGTAGTTAGAAGATTACAAGGACACTTTCAAGTGTCTGGTTGTTAAGGGATTTAGAGTAGACTTGTGAGAGTATTTCCTGACTAAGATCAACCTAGTTAAAGAACTTTGGAGTACAAACTAATGTGTCACCCTATTAGGAGATTTGAATGCAAAGAACTTTTCAAAATTTTCCCTAGACATGACTTTTTGTCGTAGTGGTTATAAAACAACATAGGTTTTTATATAAACAAGGTAGTTACTATATTTAGGTGGATATAGATTACCTAGATACACTTTAATTTGTGTGCGCCTTGTTTCTCTCGTGTGACTCTACAACTCATACATAATTACTTTATGCTTGGATTTGTTGGGTGTAGAACACTCTTTCAATAATTTAATTGGCATACTAGATCTCCTCAACACACTATCTTCTCACAGATTGTTCTTGACTCTTCCTAGTTAACCTTCTCCTCTCAAGATTATAATTAGCTCATCATTGTGGATTCTTTCTCTTACACTCTAAAATATAATTTCTTCTTTTAAAGTGAAAGTCATTTTATATCATTTTCACATGCTCTATTATAAACTCTAATATGAGAATTCAATTTTGAATTCTCCAACCCATGTCTATCTTATACTCTTATCTCTGTCTTGCATCGCTCTTTTTAGATGTACCTTGTATGAATAGAATTCATGGATCTTTGATGGATATCTCTACTATAAAGAATTCAAATTCAAATTCTTTTGTCTATCCTTGATGTAACAACACCATTACCATTAAATTTAAATTCAATGTTAGGTGTGATCCACCTACTTTGTGATGTGGCAATCATAGGTATCTTACCTCTACACTTTCATCCTACTATTATGCTTCATCCAATATTCATGTTGGCTAGTCATACCAACCTATTTGTGTGCTTGAAAATACTTTTCATATCCATACATACTTAGTGTGAGTTCATGTAAGTATAATTTCTCCATTAACCACCTCTTCTTGTCTTGTCCTTCTTATTCCTCTGATCACACTAGTGAACTAGAGTTACACTTATGTGTTCACAATGCTTCATTGTTCCTAGCATCATATTAGTCAATTTTATGTCTTTACCTTGTCATTAATGTCAACTAGTCATAATTAGTCACATTGGTCCCTATATTAGTCTAGTCCCTTATAATTTTGATAGTTATCTCAAAAATCTCCCCATTTGGAGTTGATGGAAACACTCAACCATATCACTTATGTCTACTTTATACTTAGAAAATGATGTCCTAACTTACCTTATTCTCTTCTAATTTAACATATACCCATGAGATGGTGTCTCATATTACAAGTTTACTTAATTTCTTCTTATCCTCTGACAAATCCTCCTTTGACTATCTATCTTTCTTATACCTACCTTTTTTGCTTTGTGTTAGTTTTTCCATCTCTTCTAATTTCTACTTCTTTTCTCATGATTCTTCTTTGGTCCATCATGCTTCTTCTCCCCTTTATACTTTTCTTCTCTTATTTCCATCTCTTCCACTTTCTTCTTCTTCTTGTTTCTTATTTTCTTCTCCCCCTTGAAAATAATGCCAAAGGTATGCATCATGTCTCTATAAAACCCCCTCTATTGATAGTCTCATATACTCATCAACCCAATGTATAATTAGTCATTTATAGATCATGGATTGATTCATGCCCCTATTGATCTATTTAAGGCTTGATAGTGGTAGTACCCTTAACTTTCCTCATAGGTACTATTGACATTTTTTCACCATTTATCCCATTATAGATAATTGATCAAAGATAGATTTAATGGGATAAGTTTTGTAATTTTTGCCTAGGAAAAGTTGTGCATTTTTGGGTGCATGAAAATATTGCAATTTTTTTGGCATTGAAGGAACTTCATTGAATGAGTTGGCTTATTGAAGGAACAACTTTTTTCTCATTCGATGTCATGATCCTCGTAGGTTGTGATATTATGTTGTGCGACATCACATGTCCTTGCGATGTAGGATATTTTCATGATGTGATCTTTTGTTGCTAGATATTTTCATGCTTGAATGATTGTAGGGATTTCCAAGAAGATAGAATTTGATGCTGTGATGTTGCTCTACAACATATTTTCATGCTCTGCAAGACATTATGAGTCTTTTATGTAGAAGGAATTTAATGCTGCGATGGTGTGTAGGAAAAAATTGTTGTGCATTTTTGTGTCAGTGTTATTTTTTCATGTTGACTATGATGTGACCTAAGAGCTAAATATTAAATGTCAAACTACTTTTTTGGGCTTTTTCATGTGATGTAAAGTTTGTTCCTTCCTATGTTTCCACTTGTAGAGGGTATGTGCATGATTTTATTGATTGCAAGAGCATTTATTGGTCCATTTTCCATCATTTCATGGATCAGATACACATGGATATCATGATTTTCTAATTTATTTTACTTGAGTTGTCTATTCTTTCTACAGAGTTGTTCATTTCTAGTTGTTTTCTATCATTTTATGATCAAATGTACACACATATTCAGATCTTTTTTGATTTTTTTCTTGATTGCAAATCTATAACTTAACTCCAATGTAGTTGGAGTTTGAACTCAACTATTGTAACTGAGTTATGCTTGGTCTCTTTAGATGGCATCATTGTACATATTTTCTAGGTTCTTATATGTTGTATTTTTTTAGTATCTTTATGCTTTGTATTTGTATTTCTTTTCCTTCCATTAATAGAATTCTCTATGTTTTACCTATTCTCAGCATTTTGTATCTGTGCATATTATCTGCCTTATGCTAAATGTTTCTTTCTTATTTTCTATAGTTAGTATGTTGTACCTACTTTGCTTATGAATTTTATATAAGTGAACACATTCTCCTTATAGCATCTCATTAGTCTTGATCTTCATATGAGTTTTAGTAAATAAGAACATAGTTGAGAGTTGTGTATTTGGATATTTTATTGATGTACAGTGCAGACATAGGTAGAGTTAGTAACCAAATTTCAGTCAGGTGCATCATCTTTCTCTTTCAACATTCTAACTACAACATCTCCCTCTCTTTTTCCCTCAAATGTATTAGTTTAGGTGCATCCTAATTACAAGGAAGTTGGCCCTCTCTAGAGATTCAACCTCAAAACATAACTCTCACACTTGGAGGTTATTTCCATGTTACACAAGGTCACTTGAGGATCATACCTCAAGTAAGGGTGTAGAATTTTGTGTCAATGGGTACTCAAATGTATCCTTCAAAGGAGGATTTGTAAATATATCAACTAGTTGTTCTTTGGTTGGTATGTATTCCAAACTTGCCTCTTTCTCTTATTTTTTTTTTCTTTGAGTGCATAGTCAAATTCTTCAATATGTTTATTTCACTTGTGTTATCACAGTTGATAACCACTAGTTCCTCTAACTTCTTATGAATTCCTTCAATTAGTAGTTTAATCCAAATAACATGTGTGCACTTCACTACTACAACTACATAATATTCTTCTGCAATTGACTGGGATATGCATTTTTGCTTCCTTCTAACTCATGCCACTAGTCTTCTTCCAAGAAAGGACACACCATAGTCATGTTTTTTCCATAATTTATGTTCCCTTCCTAGTTGAAATCAATGAAGATAATGAGCTCAAATTTTCCTTTGTGAGACAAACCATACTCTTTAGTACCCTTTAAATACCTAAAGATACTTTTTATAGTGACCATGTGTGATTCCTTTGAATTTGTTGAGATTCTAGCCACTATCTTGATATCTTGTGCAATGTCCTATCTACTATATACCACATACTATAGGTTAATGAGTTTCATTAAATTATTCTTATTGATAATGTGGCTAGGTTAAATATTTTGATGTTGTCATTTATGGAAACATATCAGTTATATAGACTGGGTGGATCATGAAGGTGAAGTATTTGCATCTATACTTAGAAAATTGTCTAAGTATCATACAATTTATCTGGCAGAATAAATAAGTTTTTATTGGTGAGCTTCACATGCTTATCATGGACATGTGAAAAGTTAGGCATAAATACTTGACTCTATGATGATGATGTATGTGAGAGTGTAGGATTGTACTAGATAGAGTTATGGCCAGTTTACCAGTTACAATAGTATATAGGCAGAACAAAGCAAGATAGAGAAATGGGTATTTTGGGTTAAGAAATTATTTTATTTATGAAATAATTACTCAACTAAATAGGGATGACATCCTATATGTTAAACATGAGTCAATGAATGCTAATTTTATGTTTTGTAAAGTGTATAAAGACATGAAGGCCAACTAGGCAGATAATTATAAATTAGCAAGGTATAAAGGAAAGATTTTGAATGCAAATTTGTGTGAAGTGAAGTAATGTAATGTGACATTGATGTAAATTCTATGTGATGTGAATTCTAATGTATGATTAGAGGAATGATAATTTTGTAATGAGAATAAAAGGCTATATAAGATATTGAAGATATCAATAATAGTGTAAAGAGGATTTTTCATCTATATCTTTGTATTGAAGAACTACATTACATATTACATGTTTGGCTAGTGGGCTCATCATACATACATTTTGTATTTGTTTATTACAACAGCTAACAACATTGAGGCTTCTAACAAGGCCCAAGTCCTCTAACAAGGATTGAGACACTATACAGATGTAATAGACTCCTAATAGGGTCAATATATTTCAAAAGATACTTTTGATTAGTAGATCAAATGTGGGTACCATCCCCATTGAGGTCTCCCCTCTGATCAAGGGTTTTCCTAGTAGGGTAAACTTTAAGAAACCCCCCTTCAAAAAAAAATACAAATTATTGGCGAATCTTTCATTATTTTAAAAAATCAAATTATTTTTATCAGCAAATCTCTCAATTTTTTAATTTTAAATATTATTTACATTGGTGATTATTTTGGATTCATAATTTTTGAGTAGAAAATATTGGCGAATCTCAATAATAATAGGAAGTTCACCAATCTTCATAGAATATTACAAATCAAAATTGAACATGTTTTATCTCACGAAAATTATGAGGATAATTGCATTATATTTTAAATCAATAGTGAAAACTATATATTGGTAATATATCCCTAAAGTAACTAATAATTATGATAATTATTGGTGAATTAATTTTAATTTCTTTGATAATATGTAATATTTAGGTGAATCAAATCTAATAATGTATCAAATATTGTGGCAAATCTTTGAGTTTAATTTTTTAATAAAATAAATTATTGAGCGATTTTGAATATTTTAGAACTAAATTTAATAAAAATGCAGTGATTTGGTTGCATTAAATCTTAAATTATTAGCCAAATTACTTGCAAAATTTTTCTAAACTTTGTAAAATTACAAATATTCACCAATAAAAAATACTCTATTCCCTAGTTAACATATCTAGTGTTATTGTGTATGTGTATGTTCTTATGGTTGCTGATTATATGGATCACATGCTTAAGGTTTGATAAGGTTGATAAAAGTCATATTGATTTGATAACTGATTCACCTATTGGAAATGTAGAGTGTAATTGTGAGGGGAGGGGTGAATCAATTATCACAAGAATAATTCCCTATCCCTAGATGTCAAATAAAAAATTTCCACTGATCATACAATACTGTCCAACTCTGTTAACACTAGAATATTATTGTCACTTGGTTAACAAAGTAACCTTATGATTATTAATCTATTATAACCTTTAGTAACTTAGTTACAAAAACATAAAGAATAAATCAAATAACATGAACACAGATGACACCAAGATTTAACATGGAAACTTAATTTGGGAAAACCACCATGCAACTAGTTAAAATATTTTTCACTCTTCTAGAGTGAGCCATGTTAGGATCCAAACCTATTAAAGGTTACAAAACATATTGTTAAGTATGACCTTGTTAGAGGATTTAGATCACCCTATTATTAGTGGCTTGGTTAGAGGTCTTCAAACATTTAAATCTTGAAATGTCACCTTGTTAGAGGATTTGTAATATGACTATTAAGTCAACTCTGTTAAGATATTTTTTTATTGCTACAATGGTTAGAAGGTAACAATAATTTGACCTGATTGAAGAAGCAGTTCTATCTTTGCAGATTCATATCTTTTCTCTGGCTTGATCTCTGGATCCTTACTAATCAGATGCTTTTTACAACTTGTCTTCCACACTTTCTTTCTCTACCTTCACTCACATATCCATCTTATTCCACATCTTACAACTTATATTTTTAATCCTCACAACTTGACCTTTCTTATATATCATAAGCTAGGACAAGTCAGCTTGAATACCCTTCCAAATAATCAATAAACATCTAAATAATCAGCCTCAATAAATTAAATATTAGACAAGTTCATCCCTTTTTCACTTATTCAATACTAAGATTGAACACTCTATTAATACTGTGAGTCATTTGATGCTTGACCACTTGGTTACTACTATAGGCAGGATACCCTTCTTTAACGTCTTCTTTTCTCGATTGCTTGGTTAATATTGAGATATACAAGGTTAAGACTAAAAATTCTTCATCACTCAATTAATTCTTACATTTGTGTAACATCAGTAACAACATACAATTTGAAAAATTGTTTCCAAAAAACTCCCTCCTTGGCATTCATGGCAACATAACATGTCAACATAAACTAAGAAGAGTATGAGAAATTGGATAATAGCCTTAGGTTCATTCTGATTCTCATCCATACCAACTCCTAATATTTTTCTTGGATTTATCCCTATTTCTTCCCCTGTCAACACTTTTTTGTGGATTACTATCATTTTCTCCCTCTTTGTTGTACATTACATCATTTGAATAACTTCTTTTTGAGATACAAAACTGTCCCTCTTTGACATCAAATGCCAAAGGATACAAAATTTGAAGTTACCATGTACCTTTGTATTAATTCATATGCAACATGCTCTACATTTCACATATGAAGTGTGACAAACTACATCAACTTGCTAGATCTTCAATGGATATTGGTTGATGTCTCACTATATTTTTATTTAGTGAGTATCAAATAGGGGAATTAACCCTAGTTTACCTCTTAGATACATAAATGCATCCTTAGTAAAGCCTTAGTAAATGTATCTACTATCTTCTCCTTAATGTTCACATATTTCAATCTCACCTCTTTGTCTTGAACCAATTCCCTTAAGAAATGATATTTGATGGCAATGTGTTTTATCTTTGTGTGCATCACAAGATTTTTGGATATATTGATTGCACTTTTTTTTATCACAATAGATAACCATTGGTTCCTTGATTTATTTCTTCATTTCTGATAGTAATTGCTTGATCTATATTATGTTAGAATAATTGACTACTGCAGCAACATACTCTACTTCCACTGTAGATTGAGAAAGAAAATTTTGCTTCTTGCTTGTCCAAGATACTAACCTCTTTCCAAGAAAAAATGCTCCTCCACTAGTGTTTTTTCTATCATCAATGTTTCCTTTTCAATCTACATTAGTAAAGTCTCTAAACTCAATATTTTCTCCTTTCTTATACAATAAACCATATTCTTTAGTTCCTTTTAGATATCTCAAAAATCTTTTTATTGCCATCATAAGATTTTCTTTAGGATTAGTACAACACATTGTAACTATGCCAACAGTCAATGCAATATTAGGTTTGGTGTGTATTACATATTGAAGTATCCCAATAATTAATACGTATGTAGTCTGATTTACCTCCTCTGAATCATCATTATTTGAGAGTTTATGTCTAGTAGACATAGGTGTTCCAACTTATTTGGTATCTTCCATTCTAAATACTTTCAATGTTTCCTTGATGTACTTTTATTGACTAGTGATGTATATGCCATCCTTTATTTGATGAACTTGTAGACTCACAAGTAATTTAATCTCTCCAACATTGACATTTCAAATTATTTCTTCATCTCTTTAGAAAATAACTTGCATAACATCTCATGTCCTCCAAAAATGATATCATCTACAAATATTTCTACACGCAATATCTTGTGCTATGGTCCTAGCTCAATATACAAATTACTATTATCATTTGTCTTTTCAAAACCAATTCTTACCAAATATCCATGTTGTATTTCATACCATGCTCTAGGAGCTTGCTCCAATCCATATAAAGCTTTTCAAAGTTTATATACCATGTCTCTTTTGCTTGTATCAACGAAACCTTTAGGCTATTTAATGTAGACTCTTCTTCTAGGAATCCATTCAATAAAGTTGATTTAACATCCATCTGATATACTTTGAATCCCTTTTGTGTTGCATATGGCAGAAGTATTATGATTCCTTCAAGTCTCACAATAGGGACAAATGTTTCTGTATAATCAATACCTTCTTATTGAGCATAAGCTTTGCCTACAAGCCTTTCCTTGTTCCTTGTTACTTCTCCTTTCTTATTCAACTTATTTATGAATATCCATTTGGTACCAATCACATTCTTATCCATAGGACTAGGTACAAGAGACCAGGTTTTATTCTTTTCTGTTTACTCAATTTCTTCATTCATTGCCTCTATCCAAGCTTCATTTTCTAATGCATCTTTTACATATCTAGGTTCAAATTGACTAAGAAAACATGTACTTTTAAATTTTTCCCTTGTAAATATGTCTTTTTATCTCTCCTCCTATTATTTTTTTAGGTGCATCATGTCTTTTGACATATTTTTCAAGTCATGGATATTTCCTTCTTGATTCTAAACTTTGTTCTTCAAGATCTTCTACCTTTTTCTTGGGCTCCTTTGGTTGATCTGGTTGTAACTCAGGTTTCTCTAATTGTGACTTGGGTTGCACTTCCTATGACTCAGGTTGCACTATATGTGACTACAACTTGGGTTGAAGTGTCGATTGCTACAACTTTGGTTGAACAGTGTATGACTTGGGTTGTATTGCCAGTGATTTGCTAGGTTCACTTTTTTACTAATTGTCTCCAACTGTTTGAGGTAAAGTCTCAAGTTCCTCATCATAGTAAAAAAAACTTTATGTAGTCTTTTGGTTCCTTGCTACTTTGTTCTTCACTTCTTTCTATAAACTCATCAATCTTCACATGTGCACTTTCAATGACTTTGTGAGTAGCAATATTCAAACATTTGTATGCTTTACTTTTGTTTGAGTACCTTGGGAATATACCTTCATCACTTCTTTCATCTAGCTTCCCTTTCCTTACATCTTTCAAGATATAGCATTTTCTTCCAAATACTCTAAGATAACAAACATTAGTCTTAAATCCATACCATAATTCATAAGGTGTTCTATTTGTACCTTTCTTCAAATGAACTCTGTTAAGTGTATGAACTACTGTGGTGATTGCTTCTCTCCAGTATTTTGGTGCAACATTTTTCTTAGTCATTAGTGTTCTTGCACATTGCATGATGGATCTATTCCTTCTTTCTGCTATACCATTTTTCTCTAGAGTTGTGGTGTTGATACCTATCTTTTGATTCCTCTTTCATTGTAGAACTCATTGAATTTAGTTGAGATGAATTCTCCTTCTCTATATGATCTCATGCATTTTAGATTCTTCCCTGTTTCTTTCTCAACTCTAGCCAAATACCATTTGAACTTTTGAAAAGCATCAGACTTATCTTTCAAAAAAATTACAGTCATCATCCTAGAATAATCATCAATAGATAGAATAAAATATATGTCTCCACAGTAGCTTTATATACCTATTGGACACAAATATCTATATGAACTATTTCAAAATTTTCTTTAGAATTGTAGGACTTATTTCTAAAACTTCATTTACTCATCTTACAAATTTGGCATTGCTTGCACATTCCCATCTTAGGTTTCTTCATATAAGGTATGCCTCTTATTCTTTTGTTCTTGTTTATGGTAACTAGGTTATCAAAGTTAACATGACACATCATTTTATGCCATAGCCAACTTTCCTCTATCTGAGATAATAAACATGTACTTTTAGTGAGATCTAGGTAAAAAAAAAACCTTTTTTTTCTAATTTCCAATTCCAACCAAGTTTCCTTTACCATCCAATAGTTTATATTTTACATTCATGAATTCTACCATGTATCTTATATTTTTCATTTGTGTTACACTGAGTAGATTATGTCTTAATCCTTTAACCCAATAGGCATTTTCACATTTAATTCCTTTAGTTAATACTATGATTCCTTTTCCTTTTACATGACATGTTTCATTGTTTCCAAATCTAAAAATTCCACCATCATAGTGTTCTAAATTTTCAAACTTAGTTTTGTCACCAGTCATGTGATGAGAACAACCACAATCTATGACCCATGTATCATTTTTTCTGACATGAGGGATAAGTTCCATCTTTTCATTTATCTCATTATTAGATTCATCCTTAATAACAATATAAACTAATTATTCTTCATTACCACCACTATCAGAATCTTTAGCAATGTAACACAATTTCTTACCTTTGTCTTCATAGTCTTTGTAGCTTTTGATGTCTTTCTTTACTTTGAACCTATTGTTCCTTTTCTCGTCTTTGTCTTGTTTGTTTGGACATCTTGTATAAATATGACCAACCTCTTCACATGAGAGACAAATCAATAGAAACTTGCCTCTATATTTTCCTTTCCCTTTTGATACTTTTTTTGCAAGTAGGGCTTCAATAACTACAAGGTCTTCATCTAAATCATCTTCTTCATCATTGTTGACCTATTTTCTTTTTGAGTTTCCTTCTTTTCTAACAAGAGTTAGTTTGGCTTTGAATGCATATTCAAGATTTCTAAAAGTAGGCGCATAGTGATCAAAGTTGTCCAACTCAAAAGAAGTTAATCTTCCCACAAGTACATCCAATGTTATATAATTTTTTGGATTGCATCTCATTTCTTGAATTGTTGAAACTCTAATGCATAAATAGGAAGAAGAGTTCTCAGTATCTTGTTGACTATTGTCTTATCAATTATATATCCTCTTGCAGCTATGATTGCACTCACACTTTCTTTTATTCTTTCACTATATTGGACATTGTTCCCACCTTCTTTAATTTTCACTCAATCAAACTTTCCTCTCAAAATTTATACCTTGGCACTTTGCACATTTTTATCACCTCCATAGACTTTTTGAAACTTTTCCCACATATCAAATGCAATAGGACAATCTTTAACCTCATCAAATTTATAATAGTTTAGAGAGGAAGCTATATCAATCATCATTATATTTTGATCCTTAGCTTCTTTCATATGTTCCATAGTCATAGGTTTAGGTGGTGGCACACATCTATTTTCTAAGTAATAAACCAATATCAATGATGCTTGATAGATGCAACTTCATAAATTCTTGCCATGCTGACATTTTTTCTTTGTTAAGCTTAGGAATCTCCCTTCTATAAGAAATCTTGATCTTTAGCTTAGGTTCTTGAAACCTTTCCTACAAGCACACAAAGATCTAATATTAGTTGTTGGAAATGTAGAGTATAACTAAGAGGGGAGGGGTGAATCAATTACCACAAATATATTCACTATCCTTAGATGTCAAATCAAGACTTTCCACTAATCATGCAAAACTATCCAACTCTGTTAACACAATAATATTACTATCCCTTAGTTAACAAAGTAATCTTATGATTATTAATCTATTATCAACTTTAGTAACTTAGTTGCAAAAATATAAAGCATAAAGAAAATAAAATGAAGATAGATGACACTAATATTTAACGTGGAAACCTAATTTGGAAAAACCACCATGCAAATAGTTACAATATTTTTCACTCTTTTGAAGTGAGCTTTGTTAGGAGCCAACCCTATCAAAGGTTACAAAACATACTATTAAGTATGACCTTGTTAGAGGATCTAGATCACCTTATTAGGAGTGTCTTGGTTAGAGGTCTTCAAACATTTCAACTTGAAATGTCAACTTGATAGAGGATTTACAATATGACTATTAAGTCAACTATGTTAAGAGATTTCTTTACTACTAAAATGGTTAGAAGGTAACAAAAATTTGACCTGATTGAAGAAGAAACTATCTTTGTATATTCAGATCTCTATTCTGGCTTGATCTTTTGATCCTTACTAGTCAGATGTTCTTTGTAGCTTGTCTTCCACACTTTCTTGCTCTTCCTTCTCTCACATATCTACTTATTCCACATAGATAACAACTTATATTTTTATCCTCATAACTTGATATCTCTTATATATTATAAGCTACGATAATTCAACTTTAATACCCTTCCAAATAATTAATAAACCTCCAAATAGTTAGCCTCAATCAACTAAATATTACACAAATGCATGTTGTTGTCACTTAGTCAATATTTAGATTGAACACTCAGTTAATATTGTGAGTCCTTTGATGCTCAACCACTTGGTTACTACTGCAAGAAGGATACCTTTCTTTAACCAACTACTCAGTTAATACTAAAATGTCTTCTTTACTTAACTTCTTGGTTAATACTGAGATATATAAGGTTAATACTACAAACTCTTCATTGCTTGGTTAATACTGACATTTGTGTAACATCAATGACAACATGCAATTTGAAGAATTGTTTCCATCATCACCCCCCCCAGTTATCTTGGTGGACTTTACTTTCTAACAATTGGTATCAGAGAATAGTTACTTAGAAGAGGCTTAACAACTTGAGTAAGATCCCTATGGATATAGAACAATTGCAAAAGAATATAGTAGAAGCTCTTGAGTAGATTGACATTCTTATTGAAGAAAGAGATTCTTTGAAAGAAATATATGGGGATGTAAAGGACTACAATGGAAAGTTGAAAGATAAGCTTGATTATCTCAAATCCAAGAAAGAGCCTAAAGATCAAATCAAGGATAGTGATGAAGTTTCTAGATTGAAGAAATAAAATGATATCTTGAAGCATGAACTAAAGACTACTGATATGAAATTGAGCCTAAAGAAAGATGATGAAAAAGTTGAATTAGATCTCATATCTGTAAATGAAAATTTGAGTTTTGACCTTACAAAAGTTACATCTAAACTTGAAACTACTAAGTTGTAGTATGCAAAACTTAAAAAGTACAATATCATTGTGAAGAGAGAAGTAACCCAGTCTAAGAAACAACTTGAGAAGCTATATTCTAGCAATGAGAAGATTGATGAACAAATGTCTTTTCAAAGACCCTCTTATGATACAATTGGTCATGGATATTTTATTAGATAAAATTCAACTAAGAAATCTAAAGCTAGAAAGGAACCTAATCCTAAAATTCATTAGCCAATGCAAGAAAAAGAATATCTGAATAAGATTGAGTCAAATCAATTTGATAATACACCTAAATAAGTTGAGCAAGTCAAGCAACCTAAACAATTTGATGAACCTAAGAAACATGAGCAAGCTGAATTGCCTAAATAAATGAGATATGAATTCAAAGGTAGATATTATTTATGTAATGAGATTGGTCATATGAAAAGGGACTGCATAGGTAAGTCATTGCAGTTACTAAGTTTTATTGTTATAATTGTCATGGTTTTGAACATAGAGAAATTAATTGTAAGAAACCTAAATTTGATAATAGTAATAGCAATAGTAGAATGTTTAGAGGAACTAACCCTACAAAAAGAAGATCTAAATAAAGAAATAATGAAATGAGAAGCAACGTTGTATGTTACAAACACTAGAAATATAAGAGAAGTAACTAAGAGGGGACGGGCAAATTGATTACTACAAAAATAAATCCCAGATCCCTTAGATGTCAATACGAATCAAAACTCTAATTAAACTATATTCTGTTGCAACTCAAAAAACACACATGCACTTGGTTTACACTAGCAAATATTGTATTCAACAATAATTGAATATATTGGTCTTAATGAGATTAACCTTAAGATTAACTTAGTTTCATACACATAAAAGAAATAGCATGAATACAAGTGACACCAAGATTTAACATGGAAACCTAATTTGGGGAAACCACCAATTGCAACTAGTTACTAATTTTCACTCTTCTGAAGTGAGCCCTATAAGGAGCCAACCCTGTTAAAGGTTACAAAACACACTGTTAGGTGTGACCCTGTTAGAGGATTCAATCATCTTGTTAGGAGTGGTCTTGTTAGAGGTCTTTAGACACTTCAATCTAGAAATGCCACCTTGTTAGAGGATTTACATATTAATCCAACTTTGTTAAGAGATTTAAATCACTAATACAATGGTTAGAGAGTAACAATGAGATGACTTGATTTCTGATGCAACTAAATTGTTGATTACAGATCTCAATTCTAGCTTGACTACTTGATCCTTCTTGATTGAATGTATCTTTGTAGCTCAACAAGGATATTATGCTTATCCTTCTAATCCACTTCCTCTAAGCATCATCAAATCTTCTATTTTTGTACCACAAATTCAATCCTCAACTTGACTTTATATTTATATCTTACACATTGTCAAGTTGGCTTGAATACAACTTAGAATACTTAATATTCATCTTCTCAATTATCTAGAACCAACAACTAAATCAATTGAACTCAATATTCCAAAACAAGAAAATCCTTTGTTAGCTTACCATGCTCATTAGACACTAACTCAAAAATGATTTTCCTATGTTAACCAAGTGAACTCAGTTAATATTGAATATTCAGAAAGTTCCTTTGGTAAATGAATGAGCTCAGTTAATGGCAGTTCCATCCAACATTTTCTTCATTAACTAAGTGAGCTCGACTAACACTCAACTTCTGTAAACTTTCATTTGATGACTGAGTGAACTTGGTAGACACCAACTTCTAAACTTGGAAAAATTTGAAATGCTTGGTAGACATAGGAAACTAGCTTCATCACCCGAGGGACCTCGACATACACTAACTACCAATGATATGCCATTTTTTATAACATCAAAGTCAATACACAATTAATCAATTGTTTTCAACAAAAGATGTAACAAATTTGGACATATTGCTAGAAATTGTAGAGAACCTATAAACTAGCCTGGACCTAGATTTGGAAACAATGTACCAGTATGCCAGTTGTGTAACAACTTTGGTCATATAGAAAGATTATATAGAATGGATATAAGGCACAATACAAGGAATCCAAACTTTAGAAGAAGTATAAGGAAGAATTCTAGAAGGACTGATAGTAGTAGTGACAGTCAGAAAGATGGTGTAAAACAACATGTAGAAGAATTCAAGGAGGTATTTGTTAAAGCTAAAGATCCATCCAGTTACATTAGTTTTAGAGAAATAATAAAATGAAGCATCTGGAAGTAGATTAAAGTGAACAATTGTATTTGATTCATCTTATTTTAATCAAGCACTTTCTATAACAGATCAAACATTCGAATGGTAGAAGAGATGTTAGAGAAAGAGTTATGGTATGTGAAGTTAGTATGAGGTATAATATAGTGTGTTGAAGCTATGGTTAAGAGAATTTTTTTAAGGAGTTTGTATGTTGACACACAAAAAAATAAATCTCATGGTTAATAGAAATAACTTTTTGAAGATTATGTACTCACACAACTAATTGAGTAGGGAAATGGAAAAGACTTAAGGATCAGAATTAAGATTTTGAGCATAATTTGATTGTGTGAAGAGTTTAGGAGTGAGTTGAGAGAAAATCCAAGGAATTCAAAGTAGCATTAAAGAAAATTATTCAAAAAACCCCACTTTATGCAAATTTGAGGTATTTTATGAATTTCAGAAGTTTGAATTGTGAATTTGAGTTTAAAATTAATAGAAGACATGGATAGAAGTTTGATTCACAATGTTGAGGTTAAGGCAAAACTTAAGATCAAGATAAACCCTATTCAACCCCTCGAAGAAGACCCAAGGGAAGCATTTTCTGTTATCCTAGACAGAGTTTTGTATTTTGAAAAAATTGGCAATTATGTCAAGAGTAAACTTGAAATAGTAGGAGGATGAAGCATATCTAAGGAGTTTGAACTTATTTAAAATCAATATATGATATGTATGAGTGCTTATGAGCACCTGGAACAAAAAAATTTATTTAAGTTCTTATTTTCACATGATTTTGACAATGAGGACTGGGTGAAGGTAACATTGAGAAGGATTCATGATGGATAGTTCTAGTTGGGAGACAATGTGGCAGACATATTAACCAACCTGATTCATGAAGTAAATAGATTATGTAATGAAGGATCAATTCTAGTGATTGAAAATAAAGTAAAGAAAATTTTACTAAAAATTCATAAGTCTGAATACAATGGGAGAGGAATTGTGATCAACAAGATTACACAACATGATGTGAGATTTGTATGCATAATCATAACATCAAAGATTTGTGCCAGCTCTAGAAAGGATGACATTGCAGAAGGATTTATCCATGCGGCCTATATGATGTGTATAGAAAGAGTAAAGGTAAATATGTATGAAATATTGAGAGATGACTTGATAGAAAACCTAGAAAGGATAAAGAAAGTTAAGAACAACCAATTAAGATTTAAATCACTGATTACTTACATGATTTTCCACTTGATTAAGATATTTTCATTCTTATCTATGACTGATTTTCTTAACAATGAAAAGTGCACTATTTATAGGATAACCAACTTATAAAGAAGATATCTTATTGATAAGATTGAGAGTAGTGTGGATCTAGTTGTGAATACCTTTTAGGCAGAAATGAAGTAGAGGAACACAATTCCACCCTCAGTTGTAAGGAAGTACAAGAATGATATATGTTTTATGGTTGACATTGACTTTATCTACATAGAGCCAATTGAACCTAGGATGTTATATGTAGAGCCTCTTGGTTATTAGGTCAATGAGGAACAAATTAAAGGATATGTGGAAGTGATACTAAAATTAGAAATAAATGAAGAGGTCAATAGGTTTGGAACCTATGAAGAAGTAATACAAATGACTAATCAAGCTCAAATTGAGAAGTCTACAAAGAGGAAGTTGGTAGAGGCCATCATGAAGAAGATCATGGAAGAAGCCCAAACAACTTACAATGAGGCATC
The DNA here is from genome assembly GCA_028749045.1 of Cupressus sempervirens. Classification (NCBI taxonomy): domain Eukaryota; kingdom Viridiplantae; phylum Streptophyta; class Pinopsida; order Cupressales; family Cupressaceae; genus Cupressus; species Cupressus sempervirens. The sequence continues at coordinate 487,946,255 of CM053785.1, forward strand.
AATAGTAAGACACACTATAGCTAGAATGAATTAGAGTGGTCAATAAGATGTCATGTATGTGTCACCACTTGTAATAGTAGAACCATCAGAAGGTGTCACAGTTGCAATACCATCAGCACAAACATCTATTGCACCTTATGCAGTTGTTTCATGGGTATAGCCCCAAGCCATACCCATTGTGTCACTTGTAGAAGAAGAAGAAGAAATAAAAGTTGTTGAGGTTAGAAAGTCAATAAGATTAGCTGAAATAAAGAAAAAGCTAGCAGAACCTCACAAATACAAAAGAGTAAAGTAAAATGTAAATGGCAACTAAACCAAGAAAAAAGACAAAAGGTCTTAATGATCTTTGAGGGAAAGAAAATGTGAGGTTAGGTAGAGACACCTGAGAAATCAAAGAAAAATAAGGTTGAAAAGGAACAATTAGAGAGTGCCATCAAAGGAAGAAAGGCTTGGAAGCCTTAAAATTGAGAAAGTGAATTGTGCAATAATTGATAAAGGTAATTTTGTGAAATTTAACAAATTTTACCACTTATACATTAGTGTTGAGAGATTAGATCTTGAGAATTTCATTATTAGATATATGATCCAGTCTAATAAGGAATTTGAAGATATTCAAGATCAAATTCCTAAAGACCTATATTATTGATTAACTAATAGAAAGAGAAGAGTAATTGATGAAGACAAGAAAATTAGAGAAAATATGATAAGGAAATTGTGTGAAGTTAAGAATGGTGAACATCTTGAAAATATAGTGAAGGGTATTGAGCCCCTACTAAGAAACAAAAGAATAGCAATTTTGACAATGGGAGGAAATTATGAGGAGGCAAACAAAGAAACTAAGCAAGCTATTATAAAGTTCATGACCTCCACATCAAGCAAAGAATAGGAAGCATCACCAAGAATAGTAACAATGCAAAGATCAATTATGCAAGTTACTATAAGTACTGATACCATGCAAGTGGACAATACAAGGATCACTTTAGACATAATAGATGATCCATTTTAGGATTAAGGCACAAATGTTGACAATTTGGTTATCTATATAGGTTCAAAAGATGAGGTAGACAAAAAGAAAAAGGATGAAGAAGAAGAAAGAAGGAGAGAGAAAGAAGAGACTAGAAGAAAGAAGGATAGGAGAAGAAGAAAATAAAAGAAAGGAAGAAGAAAAGAAGAGAAGAGAAAAAGAAGAAATGAAATGAAATGAAGAGACAAATAATAAGTTAGAAGAGGGTGAAAAGAAAAAGAAATTGGAAGCAGAGGAGAAAAAGAGGAAAGAGAATGAAGAAAATAAGAGAAGAGCAAAAGAGATGAAAAAGGAGGAAGAAAAGAAGAAGAAGGAAGAAGAGGATAGAAAGATAGAAGAATTGAATAAGATGAAAGAGGAAGAATAGAACAAGAAAAAGGAGGAAGAAGAGAAGAAGAAAAAAGAAGAAGAAGAAAAGAAGGCAAGTGTACCTAGTTGTTTTAGGACACCCCTTGCAATAGAAGCCTTAATAGGATCTAATGATGATGATAAAATAGAGTTGATCTCATCACTCAATAAGATTATAGAGAAGAATAAGAAGGTGAAGAGTCTATAGAGTTCACTAATGGAAGTGATATATACACTATAGAACACAATATTAATATAGATGATAGAGGAAGATATACAAGATAGATAAATGATGTAATCCAAGATTTTGATGTTAAATTCAAAAACTTGTCAGATATAGAAGCATTCAAGGCACAAAATCAGCATGGTGTAGAGATATTCAAAAAGATGTGTAACAATATTAGAAATGACTCAAAGAACCTTGATGAAAAGATCAAGGAACTAAGGAAATTCTTGAAAAAAGGAAAGACACTCTATGGAAAGTGTGTTGGTGCACACACTCAAATAAGGGATTTCATAAATGAGTTAAACTAAAAAATTAGAGAACTTGATGCACTGATGAATGATGTGCAAGATCCCTCGATCAAGATTGTAGCTTTTTAGAATAGAGTTAAAAAAATTAATAATGATATAAGGCTTTTAGAGCTATATAAGAAGATGAAGTTGAAGTATTTTTCATTGCTAATGGAAAACCTTGCATTGAAGATTGATCTTGCACAAAGACAACTAGAAGAATTTTTGATAGTGAAGGCATCTTATGAGAAGTTTTCCTATATATATTTAAAAGTAGTGGAGATAACATCCTATGCTCTATCTGCAATTTTGAGTGTGGTAGATGCAGTAAAGGATAAATGGGACATGGAGCTCACCATGTTGAAGAAGAAATTTGATGAGTGCATCTCATGGATAAGTAGCTAGCAACAAACATGAAGGTAATGCAACACAAATTTTGACTTGTATATAAGTTTTTGACACCTTTTTCATTGATGTAAAAGGGGGAGAGATAACAAAAGTGAGGGGGAGTAATGTAAAATTTATAGTTATAAGAGAAGTTATAATATAATTAGGAGATATAAGGAAAGATGGTAAATATGTAATGATCCACAGTTTTGAAATTTTGAAATTTTGTCAAGGCCAATTTTGAGAAGCTTTTTTTTTTTTATACTTCGTCAATTTTTAGGTTTGATGTTGTCATCTATGATAACATATCAGTCATAGAGATTGATAGATCATGAAGGTGAAGTATTGGCATGTATACTTAGAGAATTATCATAGTATCATATAGTTTATCTGGAAGAATAGATAAAGTTTTGATCAGTGAGATTCACATGCTTATCATGGACATGTGTGAAGTTAGATAAAGATACCTTATACTATGATGATGAAATATGCAAGAGTGAAAGATTGTATGGATTGCATGGACAGAGTTATGGCCAGTCTACCAGTTACAACAGTCAACAAGAAGAATAGAGCAAGAGAGAGAAATGGGTATTTTGGGTTAAGGATTTTTTTTAAAAATTACAAAATAATTACTCAAATAACTAGCGATGACATCCTAGATGTTAAGCCCGAGTCAAAAAAAGTTAATTTTATATTCCATAAAGTGTATAAAGACATGAAGGATAACTTGGTAGATAATTGTAAATTAGCAAAGTATAAACGAAAGATTGTGAATGTGAAGTTGTGTGAAGTGATGTAATGCAATGCAACATTGAAGTAAATTATATGTGATAAATATTTTGATGTATGATCAAAGGAATACAATTTTATTGATGAGAAACAAAGAAAATATCAAATATTGAAGATATCATCAGCAATGTAAAGAGGTTTTTCTATCTATCTCTTTGTATTGAAGAAACACTTTTTATATTGCATACTTGGGTAGTGGGATCATATTGTATTCATTTTGTATTTTTATATTACAACTCCTAATAGGGTTGAGGCTTCTAACAAGGTCTAATTACTCTAACAAGGACCAAGACACGTTACGAATGTAATAGACTCCTAATAGGGTCAATATCTTTCACAAGATACTTTTGATTAGTCGATCATTTTGTGGGTACCATCACCACTAGGGTTTCCCTAGTTAACATATCTAGTGTTATTATGTATGTGTATCTTCTTATAGTTTCTTATTATATCGCTCACATTTTTAAGGTTTAATAATGTTGATAAAAGTTATATTGATCTAATAACTAATTCAACCCCCTTCCCCTCCTCCTCCCCCCCAACCCTCCTCTTAGTTATCTTGGAGGACTTTACTTTCTGACAAGGCTCTCATCCTCCTTTGATAATTTATAATTAGTCACCATTGGGGTACCTACCGATTTGGCCTCTCCCAAAACAAATGTGTTTAGAAGTTCCTTCACATATTTTTTATTTCCAATAATTCCTCCCTTTAGCTATGACACTTGTAATATAATGAAGAAATTGATTTCTCCAATCATGAATATCTCAAACTCATTCTTCATGGCTTATGTAAACTCATTACTCATCTTTTCATCTCCTCCAAAGATGGTGTCATGTATGAAAAAATCTATAATAAACAACCCATCTTCTATTTTATTATTTATGTAGATGTTTTTATTGTCACTATTCTCACAATCTTGATTGAGCATGACTACAACCTCTCATACCAAGCTTTTGGTGCCTATTTTCAATACATATTTTTTTCTAGTCTACATACTTGATTCTTCCCTACTTTAGTCTCAAATTTTTTTGATTGTTATATGTATACCTCTTTCTCTAGTACTCTATTCATTCATGCAAATTTTACATCTATGTGATACACTTAAAAATTTTTGTATGTTGTGAAGGATAGGAGTATCTCGACTCCCTCTAGTATTGCAATCAATGCAAAGGTTTCTCCATAGTCTATTCCTTCCTCCCATGCACATCCTTTACAAACAAGACTAACCATGTTCTTGATCACTTCTCCATTTTAATTCATTTGTTTTTTAGATACCCATTTTGTGCCTATGAAATTCTTGTCCCTAGGTTGTATCACAAAGGTCAATGTATCATTTTTCACTATTTTTTCAATTTCTTCCTCTTTGTCCTTTCTCTAATATTCATCCTTTAGAGATTCCCTTGTGAATTTGGGCTTCATGTGTGAGAGTATAAAAATGTCTCTCTCACTTTCCTTCTAGTCATCACTCCAGTATCCTTGTCTCCAATGATTTGATATGTTGAGTGGTGTCTTCTATCATACTTAGTTAGCACCAGTTCTCCTTCAAGTAGTTCAAATATTTTGTCTTTAGGCTTTATTTTTCCTTCCTATATAGGTACTTTCTCTTGTGCCAACTCTATCAATGCATTTGTCATTGACTCATTTAGTAGAATGTATACAAACTACTAGTAATCATTTTTCTCTTTCTTTCTTTCTTATTCATTCTTTTTAAGAACTCATATACCTTCGCATTGGCATATTCTACAATTTTGTTTGTTTGTATGTTTAAACATTGGTACACATTTCTCTTTCTAGAGTAGCCCAAAATGATATCTTCATCACTTTTTGGCTCAAACATTCCTTTATATTCATCTTTTTTATGTACCATTTTCTTCTACATACTTTTAAGTAACTCATTGATTATGAGTGTCCAGACAATAGCTCATAGGGTGCTTCATTTGTACCCTTCTTCACTAACACCCTATTCAAGATATGCATAGTTTTTCTCATAGCTTCTCTCTAGTATATTTGTGCAACATTACTTTGAAGCATCAAATTTTTGGAATAATCTAGGATTTTTCTATTTCTTCTCTCTACAACACCATTATGTTGTGGTATCCTAGGAGTTGACACCTTCCTCTTGATCCCTTATTGTCCAAAGTAGCTCTCAAATTCTTGTGAGGTGAACTCACCTCCTCAATTTGATCTTAATCACTTCAATGCCTTATGGGTCTTCTCTCTACCTTGACTTTATAAGTTTTGAATATGTGAGAAGCTTCTAACATCTCTTTTAAATAAATATTCTGCATCATTTTAGAAAAATCATGAATGAGAAACATAAAATATCTATCATCAGATACACTCTTATTCCTCATAGGATCACACAAGTTGGGGCATACTAACTTTAAGATTTTTTCAAGAGTAAATGATTTACTAGAAAAACTAGAACTAGCCAACTTACCTAGTTGACAATATTTACAGATGACTTTGTTAGGTTTATTGATTTGAGGCAATCCTCTTACACATTTATTTCTTCCTACCTTGGAAAAAATCTAAAAATTTACATGAGAAAACCACTTATTCCACAACAAACTACCATCATTTTTAGTTGTATAACTATTTACATAAGTGTTTAAGTAGAATAGATTGCCTCTTCTTTGTTTGCATGTACCCAATAACTTATATGAATTGTCAAGAATTCTATAAGACCCTTTGTCGAACTCAAACTTATAACCCTTATTAATTATCCAAGCTGCACTTAGCAAGTTATATTTGATCCCTTCTACTAGAAAAAAATCTTTGCTGTTAGTAAAGTCATTTAGGGATACAATTCCCTTACCTTTTATCGTATGTACATTGAAAGTTGTTACCAAATCTTACCATTCCTCCATCATGCTCTTCCACCTCATGGAATTTTCTTTTTTCACTAGTCATGTGGTGTGAGCATCCACTATCTATGATCCAATCCTTGTTGTGGTTGGTGATTGATATTATGGCTCTTTTCATCCATTACTCCATTATAGAAAAAATGTCATTTCATCATCATCATTTGAACTAGTTGAATCCTCATCAGTGACACCTTCCTCAATGGTGTTAATAATATTCTCTTATTTCCCCTTGAATCTTGTCCATTTTTTTTCTTCTCCTTCTTTATAGGCTTAGGGTAGTTGGCATAAAAGTGTCCTACCATTTTATAGTTAAAACATTTGAGATGGAGGTTACCCTTATAATTCCCCTTTCCTCTTGGTAATATTTTTGTGAATAAATCCTCAAACTCTTCTTATTCAACTTCTTTAGGAGAGAGATTCTCAATGTATCTCTAATTTTTGAAAGTTCTTTCCATGTTCTTTCCTTTTTGGGGTGAAATAGGTGCATCTAAAGCTTTTAATCCAAATTCACCCTTTGGTTGATTATTTTCATAGTTTCTCATCCTAAATTCATTCATCTTTCCTATCATGGTATTGAGGGATACCTCAACTTTCTCTATCATGATCAGTTCTTGAATAGCTAAGACTCTTATAGCATACTTCAGTAGAAATATTCTTATTATCTAGCTTACTACATCATCTTCTTGCAGTGTGTCTCCAACAAATCTTATGGCTATATCACATCCTTTACCCTCTTTCCATATTATTTTATGTCTTCTCCTTCTTGCATTATCATCTCTTTGTACTTTCCTATTAGGCTATTAGCTTTATCATTCTAGATATTATTGTCTCTACCATAGATGATCTTGAGCTTTTCCCACATCTCATAGGTGGTTTCAAGATTCTCTACATCTACATACTCAGTGTATGACATGGTGCCAAATAGAGTATCCATGGTAGCCAAATTGATCTCTTTATCCTATATTTGATCAAAACTAAGTGGAGCCATAGGTTTAGTATATTTGGTCTTGATTTTATTCCAATACCCTTCTCCAAGAGTTCTTAGATGTAGTCTCATATTTCTACACCAAAATCTATAGATTTATTTTAAGAACTTTAGTGCTTCTCTCTTCATCAAGGTGATCATTTACCACAAGTAGTCAAACTCCTTACTTTATAAGGTTCTAGCCTTTGATATCAATTATTTTCCCACAATAGGTAAATATACTAAGAGGTGGGGGGTTATTATATTGTAGATAACTTTTAATTTCTTTCAACTTTCTTCTCCTCACACTGGTCTATAGTTAATGATGGCTATAATTCAATTAGTTAGGATTAATATATATATATATATATATATATATATATATATATATATATATATATATATATAACATCAATAAACACAATTATTTATCTCATGGAAACTGATCTAGGGTAAAAATTGTTGCATGTGAGACAATCCTCACAAAGTTTTCACTCTCCAAAAGTGTTCTTGATCAGGAGCTTATCTCTATTAGAAGATTACAAGGACACTACAAGGTGTCACATAGTTAAGGGATTTTGTAAATACTTGTGAGATTATTTCCTAGCTAAGAGAATCCTAGTTAAAGAATGTTGGAAGACAAAAAAATGTGTCACCCTATTAGGATCTGAATACAATGAACTTGTCAAAGTTCCCCCTCAATTGGACTTGCTATATTGGTTATATTAAAAAAAATGATCTAAACATAGTAGCTACTATGTTATCTAGATATAGATCACTTAGATACACTTATATTTGTGTGTACCTTTTTCTACTCTCCCTTGTCTCCTCAACTTAGACATAATAACTTTATGTTTGTCTCTATTGGATATATCACACTCTTTCATTGTGTTGATTGGCACATTGTACCTCCTCAAAACATATTTTCTCACACACTATTTTGACTCTTCCTATTCAACCTTCTCATCTCAAGATTATAGTTAGCTTAGTTTTGTTGCTTATTTATCTCACACTTGGTAAGTAAGTTTTTCGTTCAAAATGAAATTGTTCATTTTATATCATCTTTACATGCTTTGTTGTAAACCATAATCCAAGAATTCAAATTTGAATTCTCTAACCTATATCTAGTGAGTACTTGTACCTTTTCCTTGATTTGTTCTTGTCAAGTGTACCTTATATGAGCATAATTCATGGATGTTCTATGAATTTGATATCTTTCTTTCCTAGAAATAATTCAATTTTGAATTATTTCATCTATCCTTGATGTAAAAACATCATCACCATTAAAAGAAATATTAGGTGTGATATACCTACTCCTTAACATGGTATTAGAGCTTGGCTGGTAGAAAAAGCATTAAAATGAATGAATAATTTAATATCACTAAAATTTTATTCATCATATAAACCATGGTAAAAAATATAAGAGTTGAGGATAGACTAGAAGGTGCCTCTAAATTTGTCTCATGGAAAATTTGAATCACAACAATACTCCAAGAACTTGAATTGAAGTCATTTATAGAGGAAAAAAAAGAAATACCTAACAATGAATAACAAATAATAACATGGAAAAGAAAATATAATACATATAAGAAATTAATAATTGATGTAGTTGAAAATCATATTCTTCCATCAATATAAAAACTTAAAACTTCTTATGAAGTGTTCAAAACCATTCAAGATACTTTTGAGATTAAAAATTCAAGTATATTGCTTACATTAAAATAACAACTCTTAAACATAAAGGTGGAAAAACAATATGCAATCACATCATACTTATCCACAATCTCTGAATTAAGAGATCAACTCTCTATCATTGGAAATAATGTTGATGATGTCAAATTACCCCTAGTATCCCTTAAAGGACTACAATATCATGGGAATCATTTATTCAATGCATCAATCATCCCTCTATACCCAAATTTGATCAGCTAAAAAATGAATGTACTGAAGAAGAGGCTCAACTAATCTCAAGAGGTATCATCTTTAACAAGGAGGAAGAGATTCTAGCATTACATACAAAATCAAGAAATAAAAAGGGAAAATTCAAAAGGAAGAGAGGAAAGAAAACCTATAACTAAAAAGATCTATGAAAAGTCCAATTTTATAAATGTGACAAGTTTGGAGATACTCACATGTATTATTCAAAAAGGAAGAAAAATTATGTCAACATGGCTAAAGTCAATGAAGAAGGAGACAAGGATGAAATATAGTCAATATTCTACCTTGCCTTATCTAGTGAGTTAAACACCAATAAAAATACCTACATAATTGATATTGGAGCTTCTAGACATATAACTAGATTTAGAGATAAATTTGAGACTCTTGAAGAATATACAACTAAAGAAGTGACAATAGGAAAAAACCCTAGTTACCCTATGAAAGGAATTGGGACATGTTCAGTGAAACTAAGTACCAGACTTAACTCACACCTAAAATATTTCATATTTTTTCTTGGAATCAAAAGAAACCTTATGTCTATATCTAGTCTAACAAATCAATGATATTTTCAAGGAAAAAGAGTTTTATGTTGGTCAAAAAAATCAAACCTTAAAAATGTTATTTCTATTGGAGTTAGAGAAGGGAGCCTATACAAACTTTGTAATTCCACAAATCTACCCTTGAATCATGACATTGGGAAGACAAATGAGATTTAGCATAGAAGAATATATCTAAATTTTAGAGCATTACCTTCTATAGAAAAAATTGTTAAAGGCTTACCTAACCTTAAACCTTAACATGAAGGAATAAGTAAAGGGTGTGCATTAGGAAAGAACCCCAAAGCCCTATTTCATTCTAGTGAACATAAATCTAAGAACATCCTTGAACTCATTCATACTAATCTATATGGACCAATGTCAGTACTTTAATTATGAGGATATTCATACTAAAACATCTTTGTGGATGATTATTCTAGGAAAACCTAGATATATTTCCTCAAATTTAAAGAATTCAAAACTTTAGTTGAAAACCAAACTGGGAAGAAGATCAAAATTTTAGGATCTGATAATAAAGGAGAATATATCTCTGAGAACTTTAAAGAATTATGTATATTTTTTGGGATTAAAAAGGGGTATATTATACCATATAATCCTCAACAAAATGGAGTAGAAAAAAGAAAAAAATAGAACTATCATTGAAGCAACTAAGGTAATGATGCATGATCAAAATCTGCATACAACATTTTGGGATGAAGCATCTAATATTGGTGTATATATTCAAAATAGATGCCCTTGTGAAATTCTAAAAAACATAACCCCTAAAGAGGTCTTCTTAGGAAATAAACCTGATCTAATTCATTTATGAATCTTTGGTTTTCCTATGTGTATCTATATTCTTAAGGAGAAAATAACTAAACTAAATCCCTTGGGAAAGAAAGGCATATTTGTTGGCTATAGTGATTCTTCCAAAGCCTGCCAAGTATATGTGCTAAGATCAAGGAAAAATTAAATCAATAGAGATGTCAAGTTTGATAAAGATACTGCATACAAAAATTCTAAAGATATAGAAGAACCTAATGATGATTTCATTCCTAAGAATGATGAAAGTTCTATGATTAAGAGAGAGAGTGGTATAGAAGATGATGGGCTCATTATGCACCTAATCCTAAGGATAAACCAAATCCACTCAACAAAAAAAGATCCTTATGGGCAAGAAAAATGTTTGAAGAAAATGATGTGGTCCCTAATGAAGTACTTAGAGAAACCAAGAGGACAAGAAATAATTCATGTTATGTTACTCATCTAAATGAGTCCGCTAAGACAGAACCTTTTGATGTTGAAGAAGCTCTACAATCTCAAGCCTAGGAAGATGTTATGATTGAGGAATATCCATCTCTATTAAAAAAAATGGTTGAAATATTGTGCTAAGAACCAAAGGAATTTTTTTTCTTCTCAAGACGGTTATTCAAAATCAAATAGGCACTTGATGGTAGTATTGAAAATCACAAAGCTAGATTTGTGGCTAGAAGATTCTCACAAAAGGAAGGGATTGATTACGATGAAAAAATTTCTCATGCTTCCTGTTACACATCTGTCTGAACTATACTTGCAATAGATGCATCTAAAGGTTGGAAGGTACATCAGATGGATGTATAGATGGCATTCCTAAATGGAGTCACTAACAAAGAAGTATAATTGGAACAACCAAAATGGTTTATTATCCATAACAAAGAATCACATGCATGAAAACTAAAGAAATATCTTGATGGTCTTAAACAAGATCCCGAGGCATGGTATAAGAGAATAGACCTTACCAAATTAGAGTGCATAATAAATGAAGTAGATCCTAACATATACTTCAAGAAATCAAAGGCAGATATGTTAATACTAGTTCTCTATGTTGATGATCTTTTGATAACAAGAAAAGACCATCTTATTGTTAAATGTAAGAAATACCTAATATCTCAATTTTAAATGAAATATTTAGGTCTTCTATACTACTTCTTGGGATTAGAAGTGAGAAAAAAGGAAGAATACATTTTCATAAATCAACAGAAGTATACCACTGAAAAATTGAACAAATTTGGCATTATGGACTATAAATCACTATCCACACCTATGGAGACAATTCTCGATAAACTTAAAATTGAGGTACATGAGTTTGAGGCCATATCCTACATATTATAGATAGATAATTGGATCATTAATGTACTTAGTAAACACCCATCCTAATATGTTTTATGCCACAAATGTACTAAGTCAATTTATGTGCAAACATAAGAAGATTCACCTCATTGAATAAAAACACATTTTCATATCTTGGTTTAGCAAGAAGAAATCTTCTATTTCTCTAAGTTCCACCAAAGTAGAGTACATATCCACATCCATGGAAGCTCAAGAAGTAGTGTGGTTAAGGAAGTTATCGGTTGGGTTATTTGGGAAGACTCTAAAACCTACAATTATACATAGTGATAATCAAAATTGTATCAAACTCTTAATGAATCCAATATTCCATAATAGATCAAAGAATATAGAGATACTGATCCATTACATCAAGGATATGGTAGATAGGGGTGTCATCAATGTTAGGATAAAACCAAAAACATAAATAACAATTACATGAAAACATAAACACTATCAAAAAATAATAGATTACATAGAAGAGAACACAAGAAACCAAGATTTAGTGTAGTTCACCTAATTCCTGGGCTATGTCCACTAAACAAAAAGTCCAATATTATTATAATCTAGTGATTATAACCTGATTACAATTCGTAATCCCTTATAGCTCAATACCATAGTAAGAAGCAATTTTCACATCACATATTATGAAACAATCCCTAATCCTAAGCCCTTTTATACAAGTATTTTTGTCACTCTAGGGTTAAAATTAGTTACAACATGTCAGCCATAAATTGGTGAATAATTGGTCACAAATTAGAGAATAATAGCCAATTGGTAAATTATGAAGTATGTACAGTAGTTCCCTGATCAGTCACCACAAACTAACAATCTCCCACTTGGGGACTAACCAGACTCCACAGTAGACAACAATCTTCCACTTGGAGATTGATCCTGTAGCTATGCTACTACTCCACGAGGCTCCTATAATACCCCAAAATTAGCTCATTGCCATGACAACCAATTCTAGTCTATTTTGATCAACCCTAAAGTCCTATTTTGATAGGTAATTCTTATTCTAATTTTTGCTACTTGACTTAATTGTCAAATGTAGAAAACCCTAATCTGCATTAATCATATTACTCATTTAATTCCTAAAGTATTAACTCAAATTAGCTGTATTAAACCTATTGATTAAATTCTTTAGCTAATGTACAAAGGAATCAAACATATTTGATTTATTTAAATATTCTCATTCTAATTGTTGAATTTAATTATTCAATTTAGAATATTCAATTATGAGGTCATATTTAATTTCTTTAAATCAAATATCTTCTCTAATATTCTCTCTTCAATTTAAAAATAGAAACTCTTAGTTGACTAAAATTAGAAAAGGAAAGAAATTAGTTAATTCCTTATTCCACTCAAAATAAATCAGTTAACTTCCTTTTCATAACGAAACTTTCCATTCTAACTAAATCTCATTTCTAATCTTGATCGTTCATCCCTATTAATCTTGACCATTGATGGATTTTGGGAATTCTATTTAAGAGGCTTCTAATCCCTCATTATAGAGGTGGGAATTTGAATTGCATCAAATCTCTGTCGAATTACATACTCACTTGTTTTATGTTATCATAGCTTTTCATTACTTAGCATCAATATCATCTAGTTTAATACAATGCATACATATAGATTAAATAGTTTTTCTTATTCCTAGATTAAACTACATTTCTCATTTAGATTAATTGCATGATAATACCATTGCATAAAATCCTTCATACTATAAGGTCTAGTTTCCTACTCCTTGGTCTGAGAGCAAAGGCAAAATCCTTCTAGTTAGAAGGCAATAGGTCATTTTGTTGGATTTTTTGGATAAATGATCTAATGTTTATTTTGAGATGATCTTGCAGGTAAGGACTATGTTGAAGTGTATGTGAGGATCAAAGGCCACCAATTTTGCATATACATTTTTGGCACCCATAGCGGGACCAAGAAAATCAATTTTCTGGCCTCATCTACTTTATTTTATGATATTTTAATGATTCTGTCGCACCTGTATGTACATATTTCTAGATTCTCACGTTGAAAATCTCATTTTTGTGTGAAGATTTGAGGATTTCACTTGTTTCTTTGCACTTCCTTGCATGAAAAAGTGCCCCATTGCATGATTTCACATGCGGCACCTCATTTTCTTACGTGGGCCTATGCAAGATTTCGTGCAAAATCTTGGAACAACACATGCAAAATGAAAATTTTTTAAAATTCATTTATCATTTGATTTAACTAATGAGTTTTCTCTAGAGCACTTTCTTTTAACTTTCTAATTTTTTTGTAGCATAACTATGGTTTCTAGGACAATTGATGAAGATACCTTGTATATAAACATATCAAACATGAATTGACTATGTGTTTGCATGACGTTGTTAAAGATACAAATGTCGAAGATCAATTTTAAACCCATATAAAACATTGTGTCTTTTTCCTATTTTCCACACTAGTATGAATAGGGCTTGTGAACTTTGTAGGATACAAGATAGGGGAATAGGGGAGTATGCTCTTTACCACTTGGAGGTCATGACCAAGGGTAGATTAGAAACCTAGAAGCCTCTAAAAGATGACATCTAAGGGAAGCAAGAAAGTTAGTGGTTCTCCCAAATGAAGCCTTTAATGAAGAGATGATGATTTCCTTTTAGGGGAATAAAAGTCTTGGAATAGGCCAAGGTAGGATCGATTAAGCTATCTTGGCGATTAACATGTCTTGTGTGTTTGGACAAGGAAATGAGTTAGAGGAGTATGCTCTTCTCCCTTGAGGGAAATCAAAAACTTGAACCCTTAGATTTGAACCACCAGTCTGAGTCAACCCTTAGAGGGCCTACCAGAGTGATCCAACCTTCGAGAATGACCCAAGTGAGCACACTCCTTTCACTAGAGATTCCAACTCACTATAATAAAGAATCTTTGTAGAGAAAAAGACTCCAAAGCCATATTAATTTCCTCTTCTTCATTCCTAATATCACATATCAAGAAGAGGCTTTGTCTATTGCACTGGTCGATGCTGGCCCCAATCTTGCTAGTCAAGTGTGTGCACTTTCAAATGCTAGTGTGGACTATTGATCTCAAATCTACTTGTGGAGCCACTAGGGATTAATATGAATGGAAGCCAAGTAAATTTTTTTTAGTTAGTTGCTACCCAGTTCACCTCTGAAAGAAGGCATAATCTTTGTGTAAGGAAGGGGAAGAATCTCTCCTATAGAAATCACCATAGGCGTGCTACTAGGCATTGGAAGGTGGTATACATGCTAGACCCCTGCCACAAGGGTGTTCATTCAACATTTATGTTATTGAGCCCTTTGAATACACCAAAAATATGGGTGCCCTCTAGGGGGTGACACAACTGTGTGAAGTGCAGGCATGTGCATAAGTTGTGGAACAAAGGTTTTGCCTTCTTTACAATTTTTGGTTTTAGGGATAAAGTGTGTTTGTTATCAAGTATTAAACATGTCCAAACCTATCTAAACAAACTGAAAGTCAAGACTCCCCCATCCCTCCTAGTTGCTTTTCCCTTAGTTGGATTGTATTCAACTACTACTTGCTTCCCGTGTCTCTTTGAAAAAACTTGTCTTGTTCAAAAGTCAAATGTTGTTAATGACTTGAAAACCAACCCTACTATTTATCTAAAATCTACCGAATCTATCTAGGATAGTCTAAAATCTTCAAAGTCTCTTCAAAGTCAAGTTCCAGTTGTTAGTTTGGTCTCCATTTTCACACACAATTTTGCAAAACTTTGTGTGAGTACTTTTTGAGTCATAATTTCTTTAGATAGCCCTGTCTAGATTCTCACATGAGCCTATGAAAATCTTCATGTGAGATCTTTCAAACTATCTTATTGTTAGTATCCTATTTCACTTGTCAGTCTTAGCACTTTTTAGCATGCCTAGTCTATGTCCTCGTGTGAGTTTAAATTTTTTTTTCAAGTCTTCACATATTTTTGTACACTTTCTTGTGCAGTTCTTAGAGAATTTTTGCGTAGAATCTTAAGTCAAAACTATTAAATTTGGTGTATCAAAACTATCTATGCTCTAATTCTAGTCTATTCCTACAACTTGTTACCTCTTTTCTATCTATGAATAGTCCCAAATAGCGACATCCTGCTTGGCTGATGACTTGTGATCTACATTTAAACTAGTCTTGTTCTTTTGTTATCTTGTTCTTATCCTTTAGTGCTATTTATACTCGATGTCATGATAGTCATGATCTTTGGCTATTCTAGCCCTTACTCAAAATACTCGTACCTTAGTATACAACACTCTTTTCTTTATTTTTTTGAGACTATGTTCTAGTGTGATTCTTGTTTAGGTCTTTGTTTCTTGCCCTTGTCTATGACTATGGAAACAAGAAGTGGAAATGTGTTTTATCTTGTTAGACTTAGACGAGGTTGAGCTAGGGGTCATAATCATGATAGAGGTCACCTTTCAATTGGTACATAGTCTACATCCAATTTTCTAGTGAGGAATCTTCATGATCTCCTTAACCTATCAAATCACCTTGGGTCCAGAGAATGTTCTCTATAAACTTACAACAAACCAGGAACCCCTTGTATCAAGAGGATCCTAAAACCAAAAAAGATGCTACATCTCCAAACAATACATCTAAATTATTTTTCAAAGGACCTTTTCAATCACAACATACTAAAACTGAACACATTCCCATAATGGTTGATTATGAACCTGAACATGGTGACCACAATAGAAACCAAGACCAACCCAGGAATGAGAAATAAAAGGAACCTTACACTAATGAAGATGAGGAAGAGGTGGAAATAATTCCTAAAGACATAGCAAAGTGTTGTAAAGACAAAAACTTCCAAAAGGTCATGGAAATCCTACTTAACAAAGAGAAAGAAAAATACTTTCTCAAACTGGCCCAAGAGGAAGCTAAGCTACCTCATCATTTTAATGTGGAAACTATCATCACACCTAAATAGGAAATTGAAACTTCCAAACTCTAAAAACAACTAAAAATCATGCAAAATCAACTAGCTCAAATGATCCATGATACATACATGCTTGCAAAAACATACACCTTAGAGGCTCTTTGTCCATTCTCATTTGACAAGAGTATAGACATGTCCCCTTTTCCAAGAGGAGTAGAGCTACCTAAGTATGAAAAATAATTTGGAACTGTTGATCCCCAAGATCATTTATGGGAATTTCAAGCCTTGTCTATGGAATTTATACATAATTAGACATATCTCATGAATCTATTCCCAAGAAGTCTAGGTGGTTAGGCTATTGAATGGTTTTCACACTTGCCTCCTGGTATCAAAATGTTTGATGAAATTGCCAACTTGTTTATCCAGTAGTATTCTCACAACATTCAACACCCGGTTAACATCCAAGATTTGTGTAATCTTAAATAGAGGGTTGGGGAACCTTTCCTCACATTCCTTTAGAGATGGAGACAACTTTATACTAAATATTCACGCAAGATTCCTAAAATAGAAAAGCTTGACATCTTCACTAATAATCTCCTACTTGATTTTAGGTATAGAGTTCAACTTCAAGGTCCACGCACCTTTGAGGACATGGTCACACAAGCTATCCACATAGAGAAATTCATAGTAATTTACCCTTCAAAAGGACACAAAACAAGGATCCACCTCTAACAAGGACAAACCCAAGTATGTCAACAAGAACCAAGAAATTGTACATGATGGGGTTGTTGACAATGTCACTCCTAAACCTAATAAGGTAGCCTTTAATCTCATATATAATCTCAATGTAGCCAAGAATGCTGAGAAACCTCCTCCTGACAACAAGAAATCTAGAAATAAACTAAGGAACTCATGTGCTACATGCCCTAAATGAGAGTATACACCTCTTGATGAACCTTTGGATGTGGTCTATAAGATCTTGCTATAAAACAATCTCATTTCACCATTGGAAAACTCTCATCCTTGCTATCCACAACCTTAGCCACTATAGTGGAATGAAACTGCATTCTGCGAATACCACCAAAACAAGGGTCACAAAAGTAGCAACTGCATAAACTTGCATCACAAAGTCCAAGACACGATTGATGATGGTGAAATTGTAGTGGATAGGCATAACAAGAACTTAGATCACAAGGCTTTCAAGGAGCCCTTCTCATCTTATGAAAAAGGAGAGAGCTCAAAACCAAAACCTAACAATAAGGTCAACTAGACATACTCTAATGATGACAATGTGATCAACATGGTTGAACCTATGGATTTTGGGTACTGTGACATTATTACCATCAAGGACAAGAAAGATAACAATAAACTCAAGATGCTATTCATCTTGAAGGGCTCTAATTCCCACAAATCTAAAAATGAATCTCTGCAATACTGTGCCAATGCTGTTACACGTTCTCTTGCCAAGTTGGTACTCAAAAGCCCTGCACCTTCTACTTCTAATCTTGAACAACACAAAGATAAAACCCTTGCTAGTCTATCTGGTAGAGATGAAAAACTTGCAACAAATGTAGTAGCCACCAGCTATGGTGTTCTTGATCAGTTTAAAATGAACTAATGCTCAAATCACAATCTTTGAGCTACATAAAATCTTGTGTGCTCATAGGAAGATTCTTGACAAAGCCCTCACTGAGGAAAATGTTCCTCAAGATCTTGATCTTGATTGATTCCAATCTATGGTAGGTCATCTAATCTTGCCTTAGTATATGTCCTTCTATGAGGAGGATGATAATTCATTGAGTCACCCACACAATCAACCTCTACACATTGAGGTCATGATACATCAAAAATGTGTCCATTAAGTGTTCATTGATAATGGAGCTGGGTTGAAAATTATCTCTACTACTCTATTTAGACAATTAGATTATTCTGATAAGTCTATTGATCCTTGTTGCAAGATCACTATCAAAGTGTATGATGAAGTCAAGCAAAAGTCTCTTGGTCTCATGGTGTTGTCTCTCCACATTGGTCTTGTAGAAAGTGATGTCACTTATCAAGTCCTTGATATTCCTTTAGATTATAATAATCTGCTAAGAAGACCATGGATACATATAATGCATGTTGTACCATCCACTTATCATCAATGCATCAAATTCCCATTTCATGGCTCTGAAGTTACTATCCCTGCAAGTACTAGCTATACCTATAACATGCTGAAAACTTTTCACCTGCTAATAGGGAATCTTTTGACTATCATGATGACAAGTTAAATAAAATCAAACATTCACTCTAGTTGAAAGAAACTAGAATGGGTGAATATCACATAGAATCAGTGTTGTCGTTAAGATCTCTTCTTGAGTCCGCCCATCATTATCAGAGACCATCTAAAGCAAAGAAAAAATTTGTGTTGACACCTCAAACCAAGTATAATGGTACTTTTTTCAAGACTATAGTCCCCCTAGAGGACAAAATAGAGCCATTGTTGCATGGCTTTATAAAGAGGAGACTCTGGCTGACTTGACATAATAGACTCATGAGATCACTCCTAAGAAATATGGCCTTGGTCTTAGACTCATGAAACACTTTGGCTATAAGGGAGTTAGCCCTATTGGATCAAACAACAATGGTCTAATATATCCTATTAAGTAATAGCTTGAAGAAATAGAGATACATCTAGTCTAGGCTTTATAAAGGTTCCCTTCCATTTAGAGATTAACAAATTCATATCAGGACCTAAGAATTCATCTAGAAATGAATCACAAGCTGACTTTGATGATCAAGAAGATAATGTTGATGATGAGGATTCCTATCCTTATCTTATTCCTCATGATCTTCCTAAATTCTTTGCTAAACTTGATGAATTTGTGCCACATGTCAGCACTATGGATGGTACTAGGGATTCTTCTAAGGACACTACTAATTTGCATCATGCTCATTCAAAATAGGGAGAGTCTAGTCAGGTGTTTTTTTTTTTGATTGATAAGTCTAGTCAGGTGTTACACATTGAGTACCTCTACAAAATGTTAGATTAGGTGAAAAACTAATCTCCCAAGAACACTTGCATGCATAAACCTGTCACATGGATGAAGCAAAGAATAGAGGCAAGGAAAAATCAAGGAGGCCAAAAAGCCAGACCCATCTTATGGACATGCAAAGAGAAATATCTCATATAATCCAATAAGTGAATGTTTAAAATACAAAGAGGTGAATCCTTATAAAGGAATCAGGAAACCCAAAAAGGGAAACTAAAGCCTAAAAAAGCTAGGGTTGCACAATATAATTAATAAAATATTAATTATATGCACCTACAAGATAGCTTAAGAAAACTAGAGTAATAGGCAACTTAATTAATTAAATCAAAGTGATTTAATTAATAAGTTAGAACAAATAATTACTCTAACACCCCCCCTTAAGCGAAGCTTGGGAGGAAGCTAACCTAGCACAGCTATGAAAGAGAATTGGGTCCCGGCAACAAGGCTAGATTAGGTACCCAATCACAACAAAATCTCTATAAAGAGGAGAAATAGAGAAAACCACATGGGAAAAACCCTACTCCAAAAAGAGATAGAAAAGAATGTTCCAGAAGAAGGAACAAAGAGATCAGAAGAGAATCATTGAAGCATGAAGAACCGCAAAACTCTGTCAAAATGCTGATCTGTAGAACCTCCATGGAAATAGAAGGCATGAACCGAGCGTGTCTATATGGTAGATGATCCATCTTACCGAAATGCATAGGTAGCCAGCCACTGCAATCGCCTAGTATGTAGGATCAGGTACTAAATACGTAGCTCACACCAATGAACCATCAACCAAAGAAGCATAGAACAACAATATAACCTCCCCTTAAGGCAGGTGAGGTGACAGGCAGCTGAAAAGGTGGGCCAAAAAATCTCCTACAACATAGGAACCAGACACATCGAGAGTGAGGTAGAGACACCAATAAAGGCACGCGTCATCGACACTACATGAGAAAAAAGAGAAAGAGGGCCTATAAGCGGCAAACAACTATCCCCCCCATGGCACTTTATAAAATAGTGTGAGTAAAACGAATCACAATGATGAAAAGGATCCCGAAACGCAAGAGTGGCACTTTATCTCAGTGCATTGCATAAAAATGCTTACAATGAATATAAAAAATGATCAGAAAAACATAAGGCTGAAACAATAGAAGGTAGAGCCCAAAACGAAGCAACTGAAGCAACAAAATTGATCTCCGGACCTGAAACAATCAAGACATCCACCAGAATGCTAAAATGCAAAAGACTGAATAAGATGTGCCTGGAACAAAATCTGGAAGAACAACTAGCATCACTAGAAAGAGCATAGAAAGAGCTTTCCAAAGATATAAAGAAGTCCAAAATTAGAGATTGGAAGCTCAAGATACGCCTCTCGGAGTGCAAAATAGAACATCTGGCTTTGACTGCCAAAATAGGCAACCAAATTGCATCAAAACCCAAAAACACCTATACTAGCATCTCCGTCTCGGAACCAGCTTTCCAGTGCATTTTTTGGATTGAAAAAATACGTTCGTATGCTCAAGTTATGGAGAAAAAACCTCCAGGGCCTTTGAAAATGCAAAAAAATTATTTTTTTTTAATAAAAACAAAAATAATAAAAAAACAAAAAACTCTCCACCGCCGGCGGAGCGGCAGCCGGGCGGTGGGAGGGAGGAGAGCCGTCGCGGGGCAGAGCTACGGCGGTGGCCGCCGGCGGAGCCGCTGCGGTAACCGCTAGCGGTGGCCGTCAGCGGTGACCGCTAGCGGCTCCACTGCGGTTAATCAACCGCGGCGGCTTAAAAAAATGCCTCAGTATTTTTTTTTTTGCAATTTTTAAAAAAAATTTCTGCCTCAAAACGCGTGCAAGGGTCTATACGGCCCTATCGGACAAAAAAATTTGCCTCCCAGACCAACGGTGTCCAAAATGGACAAATTTTATATGGATTTTGACTGCAAATGGCCTTCCGAATCCAATGGAAGCATTCGTTTGAGCCCAAAGTGCTCCAAAAAAATTTTGTTGTCTGTACAGCCTCCCACTACTCCGAAAAATGCAGCTTCTGAAACGCTTCAACAAACCACGAACAGCAAGCAGGAAGCTAGCTCTGATACCATGTTAGATTAGGTGAAAAACTAATCTCCCAAGAACACCTGCATGCATAAACCTGTCACATGGATGAAACAAAGAACAGAGGCAAGGAAAAATCAAGGAGGCCAAAAAGCCAGATCCATCTTATGGACATGCAAAGAGAAATATCTCATATAATCCAATAAGTGAATTTTTAAAATACAAAGAGGTGAATCCTTATAAAGGAATCAGGAAACCCGAAAAGGGAAACTAAAGCCTAAAAAAGCTAGGGTTGCACAATATAATTAATAAAATATTAATTATATGCACCTACAAGATAGCTTAAGAAAACTAGAGTAATAGACAACTTAATTAATTAAATCAAAGTGATTTAATTAATAAGTTAGAACAAATAATTACTCTAACACAAAATTCTAGATAATGAAGGAGAGTATTTCCCTATCACTGTTGGGGAATTCTACATTCTGTCACCATGCAACACTAATTCTAAGGAATATGAATTTGATTCCCTTTTAGAAGCAACTACCGATAAAGACATTGATCAAGTTCATGTCTATGAAAACCAACTCAAAGTAGGTGAAACATCTAGGGTTAGGTTGGTTAGGTCTAATCCAAATAGTGTCCTCAAGTTTTCATTTGATGATGTTAGTACTTGAAGGCATTTGAACATGCCTATGGATGAAGCCACTCTAGGTCTTGTATTGCTTGTCCAAGAATTTAATGATTATACCATGAACACAATCAAACCTACACTGCTCTTTTAGTCACATATCCTGAGCTTATAGACTAGAATTCCAATTTATCTAGTGAATTCCCTACATTCCAAAATAACTATACTCTTGCCTGCTACTTAAATGATGTCGAACTAGTAACATCTTCCACCAGCGAACAAAGCATCAATATGTCTAAAGCCAACATCAAATATCTTAGTCATACAATCAAAAAAAATTGAAGGTCTAATGGTGAAAACCACATTGTGGTAGTGTCAAAAACTAAAAAAGTAAAAATAAAAGATGTATCCAAGGGTGAAAACCTCTTTAAGGCACCCATAGATGAGATATTTGATGTGCTTCCCAATCATTTTTAGGAAAGATTGTCAGTGTTGATAGAGAACACACTCGATCAACTTGGGAACGAAAGAACATCCTCACATGATACATCTTGCATAGTCACTGTCCCTAGAGGAAAAAGAGGAGTTCATTGCTTTCTTCTGAGAGAAAAAGATAAACTTCACATGGACATATTTAGACTTGCCAAGGTTAGATCCTAGCCTCATTGTGTATCACTTGTCCATCGCACTAGGTGTGAAACTAGTCAAGTAGAAAGTTAGGAAAATGCATCCTCATGTTGCATTTCTCGTCAAAGCTAAATTGGAGAAAATTCTAAAATTTGGTTTCATTCGTGCTATTGATTATGCTGAATTGATATCAAACATTGTTCCAATATCCAAGCATGACAAATCTATCAGAGTTTGTACTGACTTCATTGATCTCAACTTAACATGTCCTAAGGATGATTTTCCACTTCCCAACACTGATATAATAGTGGACATGACAAAAAGATATGAGATGTACTCACTCATGGATGGATTTTCTCATTATAATTAGATTGAAATTGCACCAAAAGATCAGAAAAAGACTACTTTTATGTGTGCATGGGGAACCTTCTGTTGGAATGTGATGCCATTTGGTTTAAAAAATGCTGGTGCTATATATCAGAATGCAGTCACTACAATTTTCGATGATATGATGCATAAGACCATGGAGGATTATGTGGATGATACCTTGGTCAAGAGTAAAAAATGGATTACTATTCTTCAAGATTTGGGACCTATCCTAGATCACATGGAAAAATTCAGTCTAAGGCTTAATCCTAAGAAATGCGCATTTGGAGTCACATCAGGGAAACTACTAGGATACATTGTGTCTACAAAGGGAATTGAGGTGGATCTAGAGAAAGTCTAGGAAATTATGGATATGCCATCACCCCATAATATCAGTCAGATGAGAGGCTTACAAGGAAGACTTCAATCTATTCGTTGATTCATCTCATAGTTGGCGGATAGATCACAACCTTTTACCAAGACTCTACATAAAGGTGTGAAATATAACTGAATTTAGGATTGTGAGAAAAGCTTGACATAGATAAAAAAATATCTTGCTAATCCATTGATCTTGATGCCTCCTATCTATGGAAATCCTCTAATTTTGTACATCGCAACAACAAAGACATCTCTAGGTATCTTATTAGCTCAAGAAGACCAAAACAATAAGGAAAGGACTATTTACTATCTAAGTCATATGTTGATCTCTTATGAGATGAATTACAGTATCATTGAGAAATCTTACTTGGCAGTTGTCTTTGCTTCCCAAAAGTTGAGACACTAGATACTTTCTCACAATACATAGTTGGTGGCTAAAATTGATCCATTAAAGTAATTACTTAGTAAGGCATCTCTAATAGGAAGATTGGCTAAATGGGTCATGATACTAAGTGAGTTTAACATCTAATATGTTGAACGAAAGGCTATCAAGGGACAAGCGATTGCTGATCAGCTAGTGGATGCACCAATGCAGAGTCTTCTCCCACTAAACATTGATTTTCTTGATGAATCAATTCTGACACTCACAAACCAAACCTGGGTGATGTTCTTTGATGGTTCCTTCACAAAAAAGGGATTTGGTGTTGGATTAGTATTCATTACACCATAGAGATACTCACTACCTAAGGCATACAAGATTATGTTTCCTTGTACTAACAACATTGCAGAATATGAGGCTTTGATTAATGGCATGAAAATTGTAGCTGAATGGAGAGTAGATCAACTGAACATCTTTGGGGACTCTCAACTTATAATCAACTAGGTTAATGATGTATATCAAACAAAGGATGATAAATTGATCCGTTACAAAAACATGGTTGATGACATGAAGAAATACTTTTCTCATATCACTTTTTAGCAAATTTCTTGAGCAGACAACAAAGCGGTTGATGCCATGGCTACTCTAGCCTCTTTGCTACAGATGCTAGAAAATGACATTCAACATGAGTTCTTGGTGGAAATTTTACTCTACCCTGCCTATGATACCCCTAAATCTTGGATGATTTATTCTATTGTAGGAAAATATTCATCTCACTACCACCACATATACTCCTATTAGCATGACCAAACCATTCTGGATGGTCTAACTTGGAATGAAAAATGTCACCTTATCAATAATGCTTCATGGTATGTCATTATTGTTGATGACTTGTTTAGGAGAGGTCTTGATAAAACACTCTTTAGGTTTCTATAATCTGAAGAGTCCAAATGTGCATGAATTGAAGTCTACGAGGGTATTTGTGGATCTCACTCAAATGACTTGATACTAGCTCGCAAACTTATTAGAGCTGGTCACTATTGGCCAAATATGGAGCAAGAGGCAATCAAGTATGCCAAGTCCTGCAAATAGTGCTAGCTCTATGGGAATTTGTTTCATGTTCCAGCCAGGGAGTTAATTCCATCTATCACACCATGGCCATTCCAACAGTGGGCCTTTGATCTTGTAGGTTAGATTCACCCATCTTCCTCTAATGGACATAAGTTCATTATTACAACTACAAATTACTTCACAAAGTGGGTAGAGGCAGTACCTCTCTTAATAGAAAATGGAAAAACTGTAGCTCTATTTATCACCAACTACATCATATGTAGGTTTGGTGTACTTTCCTCCATTATTACTGACAATGGAGGATAGTTCAAAAACAATGATCTTAAGGAGCTATGTAAAATGTTTAGAATAAAAAAAAATTGGTCTTCTATCTATTATCCCTAGGGTAATGGTCAAGCAGAGGAATCCAACGAGGCGATCCTCAAGATCTTGCATCGTACATTTAGTAAATATGGGAGGGACTGGCACCTTTAGATTAACCAAACTTTATGGGCATACAAAACAAGTATCAAAACTCCAACAAGTACAATGCCCTTTGCTTTGGTCTATGGAGTTGATGCTATGCTTCCAATTGAGGTTGAGATCCCCACTCTGAGGATCTCCATAAAGGGCCTCATTATTGATGAAGATTATAGAATATCTTGGCTTCAAGAGCTAGTGTTATTAGATGAACGTCAACAAGAGGCATACAATCATCTTTGAGATTATCAAAAGCATATGTCTAGAAGCTACAATAAGAAAGTTAAGCCACATGACTTCCAGCTGGGTGATCTCATTCTGAGAGAAAATCCTAAGAATCAACAAAAAAGGGTCTAAAAAGGGAAGTTTGAACCCAATTGGCTTGGTCCTTACATAGTCACTATAGTGCACGGATCTGGTGCTTACCAGCTTTCTACAACTAAGGGAGAGGTGCACAAGGAGCCCATCAACACTCTCCACCTAAAGTGGTTCTCCAGTTTATTTGATCTTAGAGGCTCTTTGTATATACTTAAATGTCCTTAAAAAAATCTAAAAATTGCAAAAAAGTCCTAAAAAAAAATCAATATCTTGGTGAAAACCTAGCAATAGACACCTTCGTAATACCAAAAACATTTGAAAAACTCAAAAATAAATAAAAATTAAAAAAGATAAAAATAAAAAACAATTAAAAAAGGAAAAAGTGCCATTGATGAAAACCTGGCAAACAGGCATCCTGGTAGCAAAAAAAATAAAGAATATCTGCCAAGAAGGTGAAAACCTGGTAAACAAGCACCTCTTGTTCCCCATGCTATATCTTGCAATGCATCTTTAGGATCCTGTAAAATTGCTTTCATGCTTTAGTTTTATACTTTCACTCATATATCCATGGATTGACTCTTGTTAGAACTTAGGGGCAACATCCTACAGTGTCATAGAATCTCTTTCACGACAGTCACCAGTTGTTCTAACCGTGTCTGCTTATTGTTACTAATGTCACTCTTCTTCAAGATTCTACTCATATAATCTCTTTGGTGAGAGTCACCAGTTGTTCTAACTATGTCTACCTACTATCACTAGTGTCACTCTTTTTTGAGATTCTCCTTATAAAATCTCTTTCGTGATAGTCACTAGTTTTTCTAACTACGTCTACCTACTGTCACTAGTGTCACTCCTTTTTGAGATTCTCCTCATAGAATCTCTTTCATGACAGTCACCAATTATTCTAACTGTGTCTACCTATTGTTTCTAGTGTTAATCTTTTTAGATTCTCCTCACATAATCTTTTTCTCAACAATCACTAGTTGTTCTAACTGTTTCCGCCTACTTTCGCTAGTGTCACTCCTTTTTGATATTCTCCTCATAGAATCTCTTTTGTGATAGTCACCAGTTATTCTAACTACATCTGCCTATTGTTGTTAGTGTCACTCTTTTTCAAGATTCTCCTCATAGAATCTCTTTTGTGACAGTCACCAATTGTTCTAACTACATTTGCCTATTGTCACTTGCATCATGGATGAGATTTCCCTCGTGGAAGATCTCTCTTGTGTTAGTCACCAATCATCTTGATTGTTTCTATCTATTGTCACTTAGTCCTACTTAGGTTCTTCACACTAAAGATTCCTCTTTGACTTTAGTAACCAGTCATTCTGACTGTATCTATCTACTATCATCACCTATTGAAGAGATTTCTTTCAAACATGTTCTGAACATTGACACTTGACATCAGTCCTATATATATAGAAACATCACACTCAAAATGATGAATTTATTTGGATGTATTGAACTTTTCTTTGTTTTATTTTCTTTTTTCTTTATCATGTCTCCTTGAGCAACTTGATGATGTGATTTTTGACTAGAGAAGCAAGGACTAGGGGCATGATCTTTTTCTTTTCTTTCTATTTGTGGTTTAGTTCCAATGATCTGAAGCAACCATATAAGAGGGGTGTCCACTATAAGAGCCTCCATCTCATATTGGATGGCCATGTGTACCTCAACTCCTTTTGTATGGATAAATCAATGAGGTTGGTTCTTTTCCTTGCTTGTTGGAGTGAAATCTTTATGCCACAGTAAATACTGATACTTGTCCTACTAAGTGAATGTATGAGTCACTGTGAGTATATATAGCCTAATTCTGTCTCAAGTTATGAACACAAGGGTCATTGTGGATAGAATACTTACTGATTATTTAGCATAAGAAGGATATTTCATGTGTCTGGTGTGTCTACACACAAGAAACATTCTAGTCATCCTATAATTTATGCTTTGATGCTTATGTTAACTTGCTACATTAAAAGGGACAAATGTTCTGGTCATTCTGGCTTCTTGTGCCTTGAATGCTTACATTTAATCCTGACAAAACTAGAATAGAAGTCCTACTCATATTCCTATGATCTCAATGTTAGTGAGGATTGTATGACATCTGGGGTTTCACTATATGCTCAATGAAGATAATTATCAGAGCTTGGTGACTAGACCTAGGGATTGCATCTAGTTTAAGGTTGCATCTAGCATAGGGTTGTATTGCATAAACACATGGTTTGATGGTTAATTTACTTACATCTTTTTGATGAGGGATTATTAGTCTCTTCACAGTATCATGTTTCTTCATGGTTGCACAAGTATTTGGTTCTTTGGTTCATCCTCTCGCTTCTTAACAGAATACTTGTCATTGTTAACAAAAACATGGAACACTACATGAGATGTTAGTTCAATCATATTTACATTTCATAATCATAGCATAAGCATTTCATGTACATCAAAGTTAAAAGACAAACAATGCCACATATACATGATACTTGACTCAAAATCTCATAAATACACACACACACACACACACACACACACACACACACACCCGTATCAAAAGAATACATTAGTGTGAAAAATGGGTTCTACTCAAGCACTGTTGATAAAAAATGGTACAAAATGGTGTTGGCACACCAAATGATACATAGCCTAATCAAAACTTAGAGAAAAGATCTAACTCTCTCTTGTACCCTCACCTCCTAGAGGAGGCAGAGGCATATCTAGTCTCATAACTAGCCAGAGCCCTCCTAAATCTAGTGCATATTGTGAAAATTGAGGTAGCTACTCTGCCTCATCTAGGAAAACTATGGAATAATCTATAAAGTAATATGCTACTATCACTATCTACAACTAGATCTCATCCTACTACTACTTCACTTTCCTCTCACATGCCTCTAACTACTCTTGTAGCCAATAGATCTCACAATCCCACTCAACTATCTAGGTATCCCTCACAACTACCTAGATCTGTAGCTCTCCTAACTATCAAGAGGCCTGTCATATCCACTCTTTGGCCCTCCTCAAAGCATCCTAAGGCCCGACAGTAGGCTGGTCCTACATCTCCTCATCAAACTACTCGACCTGCTGCTCGGTTGGTTACTGGTCCTCATTGTAGGGTCTCTGCAGCTGACTCTAATATATCCCACTACCACCTATACCTAGATCTATCCCCATCTAATGAGGTAGGATCTACACCTATTGGACCTAGTGTCTCACCTATTATGGTCCTTGTTGTGGTCCCTGTAGTGGCTATTGTAGTGATTGATGTGTTGGTGCTTGCAATGGTCCCTATAGTCTAGTACCAACCATCCCCACTAGATCTATAAAATGAGGGAAGAGATGGCTAGAAAAGTATACCTAATAGGCTAGCATCATCCAAACATATACCACTATTGGTAGGTAATCCACTATGTTGTAGCCAAGTTGTGTACATCAATCCTAGATCTCCCTAGATCCAACCTCTGTGACCATCCTTGGCTCAAATCCATCACCAGTTGTGTATAGGAG
This sequence comes from Cupressus sempervirens, assembly GCA_028749045.1. Classification (NCBI taxonomy): domain Eukaryota; kingdom Viridiplantae; phylum Streptophyta; class Pinopsida; order Cupressales; family Cupressaceae; genus Cupressus; species Cupressus sempervirens. Next base: position 487,975,428 of record CM053785.1, read on the forward strand.
CAGTTATCCTATGAGATATCTTGTGGCCGTCCATACTGACGCTACACATGTGTGAGAGGGAATCTCTCTACTATCTATGTGGATCAGCCTATCAATGGCTATGACACAAACATATGGCTCAACTCTTGGGGTGCATCATCCCAGTTCTTGGTCTTTCTCTAGGGCCACCATATGACAGATACTAGGTCATTGAGATGGGCCCTCCACTGCTCAATCTTCTCCAGAGCTATTTGGATAAGTTGGCCTTTGTACTTGTAGATATAAGGCTCTATAAGCTACCTCTCATCCTAAAAAATGGGCCATGTCACTGGCAGATGCTCCCATGCCCAGATCTGTAGTACATATACTCCAATGGCCATGCTCCTTTGCTCATGATATACAATCTAATGCATCTCATGGAACATATACATGAGCATACATTGACCCCATCCAAATCTCTTTGGTGCATCCAACATCCTCTACAACATCTAACCCCACCCACACTCTAATCCATGCTACCCTCTATCAGGTACTAGGAAATAGCTAATGAAGATCACATAAATCGAGGCCAACCTATGAGTGTGGACAAGCTCATCCCATGTGATAGCCTGCCCTATAATCAAGTCCTATTGGAATATGGCCTGAAGTGCCTTTGTACCTACTCTTGGTACTATGTCATAAACTACCCTCAGCCTATGAAATGGAATCCATAGTATCTTGTATATATCCTCAGGCATGATGGTCACCTCTCCCTACAGTAAGTGGAAGGTGTTCATCTTTGAATGGAAACACTCCACCAATGATGTCAACAAGTCATGATTCACTAGCATTGTTGGGATCTGACATAAATGTGATAATCATAACCTATCTATATGCACCATGTCAGTGAAATCAAGGCTCTATAATAGAGCTCCATATAGCAGGTAGTGAGACCTAAATATGATGTCATTGAAGATAACCTACACATATGACCAAAAACAACATGCAAATGGTTAGTATCTACTCGAAAAGTAAACATGACAAAAACCAAAATTCAAATTTGTAATGAAACATTAAAAATTCCACTTTAAATTTTGAGAATGACACCCGATTTTTGTGCAAAAACACACTTTCTCATGCAAGATTTCACATCTTCATGTGAGAAAGCAAGTCCTCGTGTGAGGAATGACTAACTAACTAGCAAAATGCACCCAAATATTGGCACTTTTCATGTGAAAGGTGCATATCTCCCTCACAAGAAACCTCATCACCTTGCAAGAAGAAACAAGAGCATGCTAAATCTTCACACAAGATCCCCATGTGAGGACCGATGACACAAACTTCAAAAGACCCTAAACACGTACTAAAACAACTAAAAATGCATTAAAAAGTAAATGCAAGGCAAGGTTATTGACTACTCACTGGAGGTCCATAGTTCATTGGCCGGCCATGTTGATAGGAGCTCTTAAAATGATTAGAAGACACAGGGCCCACCATTTTCACCTTAGAACTCTCCTATTCACTAAAGACAAAAGTGCAAATGATTTTAAAATGACTCTTTGAGCCCTTATATAGGTTTCGACCTAATTTTTTGTAAAGTACTCTGATTTACATGAAAATCACCCCTTGTCTAATTTGACCACTCTGAATCCATTTTCAAGATCGAATTCAAATTTGACACACTTAAATAGCTCAAAATTACATTTTAAAATTTTGGGACTGACGCGATCGAACACTTGTGCAGTCTAATTATTTTGATACTTTCTAAATTTTGGCATCTTTTCACATCACATTTTCCTCAAAATTTTAAATCTTCTTTGCAAAAGTCAACTATGGTCAAATTTGGTCAACTTTTGGTCCAACTTGGTCTTCTTGACCTCTAAATCACTTCTAATTGAATCAAAATTTTCTTCTGATTGTTCTGCTCTTCTTTATGATATTTTCACTTACAAATTTCTTCTATATCTCTTGCTACACTAATTTATATCATATTTCTAGTGTCATCTTTTGATTTTTCTCCTGAGGGGGCAAGATGATTACATCATTCAACCTAAATTTTAACTTAATTTGAATCTTCATTGCTCGGAGCATCTTATTCCCAGCTTATGTCCTCATCACTAGGGGCATCTCATCACTCAAGGCATCTTGTTCCCTTTTATCTAGCATCATTTTTCATCTATCTCATCTTTTTATCAGCTGATCACATGTTATAGCAGTCTTTGTTAGAGTTCAATGGACAGGTATCAGGACAATCTAAACCCTAACTCCTAAGGATCAAGCCTTATTCTAGGGATGATTCTATGACTCATGATTGGATCTTGTTATCTTTTTTGCTTAGGTATCTAGGTGTTCTATCTGGATTCTTAAGATTAAGCTCCATTTTGGAGATAATCTTTAAAAGCTTATCAACTTAGGTATCTAGGTCTTCTATCTAGATTCCTTAAGATTAAGCTCTATTTTGGAGATAATCTTTAAAAGCTTATCAACTTAGGTATCTAGGTGTTTTATTAGGATTTCATAAGATTAAGCTTTGTTTTAGAGATAATCTTTAAAAGCTTGTCAATCTAGGTATTTAGGTGTCCTATCTAGATTCCTCAAGGTTAAGCTCCATTGTAGAGATAATCTTTAAAAGCTTATCAATTGGTCTTTGTGTCATCAATTTTAGAACCAATCTTATTAACTCTAGGTATCTAGGTGTTCTGTATGGATCCCTTAAGGTTAAGCTCCATTTTGGAGATAATCTTCAAAAGCTTATCAATGGGTTTCTGCATCATCAAATTGCAGAATCAACCTCATTTAATGATCTGTGCATCATGCTTTCTAATTTTCTTTGAATCGAATGTGTTGTTCACACACTCATTCAAAGAGAGGAAAAATGTAATACTCCAAAATTGGCTCATTGCCATGATAACCAATTCTGGTCTATTTTGATCAACCCTAAAGTCCTATTTTGATAGGCAATCCTTATTCTAATTTTCGCTACTCGACTTACTTGTCAAATGCATAAAACCCTAATCTGCATTAATCATATTACTCATTTAATCTTTAAAGTATTGACTTAGATTATCTGCATTAAACATATTGATTGAATTAAATTAAATTATAAGTGTTTATACTTTAATTAAATTAGATTACTTCTTTAGCTAATGTACAAAGGAATTAAATATATTTGATTTGTTTAAATATTCTCATTCTAATTGTTGAATTTAATTATTCAATTTAGAATACTCAATTATGAATTCATATTTAATTTTTTTAAATCAAATATCTTCTCCAATATTCTCTCTTTAGTTCAGAAATGGAAACTCTTAGTTGATTGAAATTAGAAAAGGAAAGAAATTAGTTAATTCCTTATTCCACTCAAAAGAAATCAATTAACTTTCTTTTCATAAGGAAACTTTCCATTCTCACTAAATCTCATTTCTAATCTTGACCATTCATCCTAATTAATCTTGATCATTGATGGATTTTGGGAATATATTTAAGAGGCTTCTAATCCCTCATTACAAAGGTGGGAATTTGAATTGCATTGAATCTCTATCGAATTGCATACTCACTTGTTTTATGTTATCATAGCTTTTCAATTCTTAGCATCAATATCATCTAGTTTAATACAATGCATACATATAGGTTATACACTTTTTCTTATTCCTAGATTAAACTGCATTTCTCATTTAGATTAATTGCACTATGATACAGTTGCATAAAATCCTCTTCTTAGTCTGAGAGCAAAGGAAAAATCCTTCTAGTTAGAAGGCAATAGGTCATTCTACTGAATCTTTTAGATAAATGATCCAATGTTTATTCCAAGATGATCTTGTAGGTAAGGACTATGTTGAAGTGTATATGAGGATCAAAGGCCCCAATTTTGCATATAAAACTCCCAGTGGATCAAACCACCCTGGACTCTATTGTTCTTTTATTCGTGTTCAATCTAGAAGACCAACCAAAGGTAAAGAGGAGTTCAACTTCTCCTTTGTCACTACTTTTGTAAATATATCTCCTGGATTGTCATCTGTATGTATATTGTCCAGCTTTAACCATCCATCATCCAAAACTAACTGAATGAAATGGTACTACAACTGAATGTGTTTTGTCTTTGAATGCAGAGCTGAATTCTTTGCAAGTTGAATGACACTTACATCAAGCTTCCTACAGATGAAGCATAAGGTACCTTTGACATCTTATCCTCCTCTTCTTGTGTCTTAGGACACATCTCCTTAGTCAACTTCAAATGACCAGGTAAAGGTGTGCTGATAGCTTTAGCATTCTCCATAGAAAAATGTTCAACAACTTTGCAAAATAATCAGCCTAAGATAATGTCAATTTCTTGTTCTTTCTATCTCTGCAAATCTTCATACTAAGGATTTTTTTTACTACCCCTAAATCCTTCATAGAAAATGCATTTTCTAACTAGAATTTCAACCCCTTATTGTGAGCCATGTTAGCCCAGCTACAAGCATATCATCAACATATAAATATTAAATAATATAGTTGTCATCATCCAAACTCTTAAAGTAAACATAATGATCTAAATAACACCTACTATATCCATGCTCATGCATAAAACTGTCAAATTTTAGATATTATTTCCAAGGTGCTTGCTTCAAGCCATATAAACTTTTCTTCAATCTACACTCTAAGTTCTCCTTACCTTTGACCTCAAATCAATGTGGCTATGCCAGATATATCTCTTCATCCAAATCACCATGAAGAAAGCCTATTTTAACATCAAACTACTCCAAATACAAATCTTCGGTAGCCACAATACTTAAAATAGCACAGATAGAAGTTATTTTAACAACAAGAGAGAATATCTCATCAAAATCAATGCATTTTTTCTATGCAAATCCTTTTACAACTAACCTGGCTTTAAATATTTTCTTACCTCCATCCTCTTCTTTCAACCTATAAACCTATTTATTCTGTAAAACCCTTTTACCTACAGGCAATTTGCATAAATCCCAAGTCTTATTTTTTAGCAAAGAGTCCATTTTGTATTTCATTGCACACTCCCACTAAATATTAGTATCTACCTACACAACTTCATCATAACATTCAAGTTCACTAGCATCTATTAGTAAAATAGAGTACAAAGACGGAGAAAATCTTTTTGGAGGTCTACTTAGCCTTGTTTGTCATCTAACATTCACTAGGGTGTGTGGTATTTCATGTTGTGGCTGTTGCACATCTTTAAGAATTGCTAGAACATCATCTTTTGGAGGATCATCTAGCACTGCACAATCATCTTGTTTCTTCTCATGTTGTTGCAATAGATCTTTGTACAACACTTTCTCATTGAATATGACATCCCTGATTCTTAAAATTTTATGATTTTCAAAATCCCAAAGCCTATAACCAAATTCATCCATGCCATATCCAACAAATACACATTTATTTAACTTAGCTTCTAGTTTGATTCTATTTTTAGAATATATATTAGCAAATTCTTCACAACTGAAGGTTTTGAGAAAAGAGTAACCTTCTTACCAATCCATACTTCCTATAGAATACCACAACCCAAATGAGTAGATGGACCTCTATTAATCAAATATGCAATAGTATTGACAGCCTCTACCCACATGTGTAAGGGCAACCCTTCATGCAACCTCATGCTCCTTGCACACTCCATTATTGTCATGTTCATGTGTTCAACCACTCCATTTTCCTATATATGGATCCCTTGGAGTAGTTTTCTATCTATGAATACCATTAGTGGAGCAATAATCTTCAAACTCATGACTATAATTCTCACCACCATTATCAGATCTGAGACATTTTAATTTCCTACCGGTCTCATTTTCAACCAAGCATTTCTATTTCTTAAAAGTTTGAAATACATTAGATTTCTATCTAAGGAAATAAACCCATACTTTTCTAGTTGCATCATTAATAAATGTAACATAATAATGAGAGCCACCAGGGGAAAATACATGATCTGGTCCACATACATCTATATGTACAAGCTCTAATTTCTCACTAGTCTTCATAAAACTCACTCTCTTTTGTTTTCCATACACACAACTTTCATAGAAATTCATAATAACACATTTTAGACCTATTAAAACATGATTTGAATGAAGTACTTTAATACCTTTCTCACTCATGGTAACACAACTTTTATTTTTCTTCCTAGTCTTCATAAAACTCACTCTCTTTTGTTTTCCATACACAACTTTCATAGAAATTCATACTAACACATTTTAGACCTAGTAAAACATGATTTGAATGAAGTACTTTAATACCTTTCTGAGTCATGTGATCATGTTTGTTGTGTCACAACACTGTATCAAAATCTACAACAACTATTTGTTCTCCCTACTCAACTACAACGACTGTTCCTAAACATTCATTTTTCTTTGAAACAATCAAAGTAGAAGGGATATTATGAGCATACAAAGATATAAGGTGCCTACTTTCACACCATTTTCTACTACAAGGGAACCTTTTGAAACTTTCCAATTTTTATCATTAAACGTAAATACACAACCCTCATTACTAAGTTGCCCTACTAAAATTAAATTTGTACTTAGCCTTGGAACATGTCTTACCTCATGTAGTAGCCAATGGTTCCCATTTTGCAACTTAATCTTAACTTTTCATTTTTTAACAATCTAATAGGGTTCATTATCCCCCAAACAAATAAGCCCAAAATCTCCTTGGACATAATCAATGAAATAACCTGTATGAGGTGTAGCATGAAATGAAACACCAGAATCTAAAACTCATGAATCATCAACACTTTCTAAAGACAGAAGCAAAGCATCCTCTTTAGATTTGGTACTTACCACATTTGCCTCCTTGTTCCCTTCTGGTGTATCTCCTTCATCTTTATTTTGAGTCCAACAATATTTCTTCTTATGCCTTGGTATCCCATAATACCAGCAATCATTTGGTCCTCTCAATTGAGACCTTTTCGCCTTTGACTTTCCTCTTGATTTCCCATGATTTCTGAAATGATTTCCTCTCTCAGTTGTCCTACTTCTTCTTTGTGCATTCAGAGCATTTCTTGATGTAGATCCACCTAGGGTTTTCCTACAAGTTTCCTCAACATCATCATATTTTAGGATAGTAGATCTAGAAATAGAATTACTCACAACCATTAACAAGCCATTCTAGCTTTTAGGCAAAGAACACAAAATCAAGAGATCCCTAATTTCTTCATCAAAATTAATACCCATAGAAGATAATTGACTAGTAATAGTATTAAAATCATTTAAATGATTCACAATAGATCCACCTTCTACCATTTTCATAATAAATAAATGCTTCATGAGAAATACCTTAGTTGAAGTGGAGGGCTTTTACAATTTTTCTAAGGTTCCCATCAACTCTTTCATCATCTTTGCTTTTATAATGTTAAATATCACTAATGGTACCAAGCATAATCGATTGTTTCTAAGTGCCTTTCTTTCTAAAATCTCCCAGTCCTCATTTGCCATAGTTTCCTAGTTCTTAGTTTTTCCTTCCAACAGCTTCCATAAATCCTTATGAGATAGTCCTCCATTTGCATCTCCCATAACTAAAAATTATGCCCATTAAACTTTTCATTCCTTAGCTTATCCTCATCGACCATCACTCTCACTCAACTATGAGACTCCCACTCAACCATGAAACTTTCTTGTAGAGGATAACTAAAAAAAATAACCTTGCTCTGATACCACTCGTTAGGATAAAATGACAAACATAAATAACAATTACATGAAAATATAAAAAATATTAGAAAACAATAGATCACACAGAAGAGAAAACAAGACACCAAGATTTAATGTGGTTCACCCAATCCCTGGGTTATGTCCACCAAACAACAAGTCCTATATTATTACAATCCAATGATTACAACCTAATTACAATTTATTATCCCTTAGAGCTCAATACCACTACAAGAGGAAATTTTTGCCTCACACATTATGAAACAATCCCTAATCCTAAGCCCTTTTATATAAGTATTTTTTTCACTTTAGGGTTAAAATTAGTTACAACATGTCAGCCATAATTGACAAATAATAGCCAAAAAAATTGGGAACCCCAAAGAATTTATGAAGTATGCATAGTACTTCCCTGATCAGTCACCAAAAACTAACAATCAAGTTGGAATACATCAGCACTAAAGAGAAGTTTGCCAACATAGTCACCAAACCTCTTGCAAAGTTGAAAGTGGAATACTTCAGAGGAAAACTTGGTATGACAAAACTATGATTGTAACTCCTAAGATAATCTCTCAGTTTTGTGTAATATATATTTCTATTTTTTTTTAAAGAATTAGTATTGCGCTCATGTGATTGTTTATGAAATGTGGTGATCTTTCATTTTATGAGATTATAGTTCTCTATTGTAAGGTGACAACCTAAAAAATAGATTAACTTTTTGTCATAGACTTCATTAAGTTTTTGTCCCAAAACGTGCTAGATAATATGATAACAAAAGTATCATGATTGACTTCTATTGTTGTCCCAAAATGAGTCAAAAATCATGGTACTACTTATATTGGTCTCTAAGATCTTGATCGATTGTCATAATAAGAAGATGAGAACTTTTTATTCTAGACTATGGTAGAATTCATGACAATGAAAAGAATCATGATAGACTATCTTAGTCTCAGAATGAGCTAGAGATCATGACTCTATATTACCTTATGATAAAGATGGACTTCTAATAGACTATAGCCAGTTATTATTTTGGAACGTGTCAGAGATCAGATATGTAATATCCTTTTTGAATATCTGTGTTGATAAAATAATTAATCTAAGATTGATAAAACCTGGATCATCATTTTGTGAGATAGTCATATCCTCCCTTGATAAGAGAGAGTGTTGAGCTTGTAGCATCTGTCAGATATCTAATATCTAATTATTTCTCAGAGGAAACAACTTATACATATTGAGAGTTTCATACTTGACTATTCAAGATGATTTGATCTATTTAAATGCTTGTTATAGTTTGTATAGATTATGGATGTGACTAAAGTATTATCATGCTATGATGATTTGATCTGTCTACTCCTTACTATCATGAGTTACATTTCTATTTTCCATCCATCACCTAAGGTTAGATATTTATGAAATATTGGACACTAATTATGATTGGGTCATCAAAGCATGTAGTCACCAAGCGTTGGTTGAGTTAGTATATGATAAATAATATTATTAAGATTCATCTCATATAGAGACATGACCCTACATGCCCAAAGGACACATAGATTCATGCCTCTACATGAGACATAACTATTCCAGTTCATATATATGTTAAATACTATGATCGCTTGGAAATACATCAAAAAACATCTCATGTTATTACCAGTCTCTCTCTCTCTCTCTCTCTCACACACACACACACACACACACACACACACATTTCATCAATAAAAATGATTAATATTGTTCATTTGAGGATTCAAGCATAAGGAAGATATAATTTACATCTATATCTCTACAGTTAATTAATAATAGAATTGAAGCATTCAGATACATTCAAGCCTATTATTATCTTGATACTGATGGGAAGATAAAACTCTACCACTAATCTATCATTCCTTAATACCACACAATGGTAAATTGTGCACCTCTTATCTGGGAGGATTTGGGTTCAAGTATACTCAAAATTAATAAATAATAATAATTAATTAGAGGATTTGTGTTTGAGTCTACTCAAACTTAATCAATAATAATATTTAATCACAAAAAATAATAATAATGAATATTGGCTTCATCCTATTATGGATCAATAAATAAATAAATATATAAATCTTTTATTCAATTTAAATTAAATGTATTCATAATTAATAAAATGTGAATAAAATAACTTTAATTTTATAGAAATCTAAGTCAAATTGGATTTTAATTAATAAAAATTAAATTAAATTAAACTAAAAATTATTGGTTTTTAAAACTTTATTAAACCCTTATTAGGGATTGGTTGCATGTGACAAACCTGGCGGTGCCTGTGATACTACTAATGCTACAATTGATAGTCCTTGGGTGGTTGTCAGAGCCTCAATGCTACTTGTAGAAGCCTTTAAGGACACCGAGGGGGTGGGCCTTGGGAACCCTCGACCCTAATAAAATTCAATATTTTACATTAAATTAAATTTTTTTAAAAATAATTAAAACATTAAAACAATTTTTTTTGTTCTTTTATAAAATCAATTTCCTACCATGTAATCTGATAAGGAAATGTCCAAATAGTACATATTTTTTTATTTAAGAAATGTCCAAAAACCTTCCTCCCCAAACTCATTGCAAAAGAACAAACTAGCTTTGTACTAGGTAGATCCATTTTAGATGGTATATCAATCATTTAAGAAATCATTCATTCAACATCCAGTAATAAAGAGGCCTGCATGCTCATGAAACTAGACATACAAAAAGCATATGATATGGTTGATTGGAGATTCTTATATAAAACTTTAGAAGCCTTTGGGTTCTCTCATTAATTGATTAATATTATATTCAAATGTATATCAACACCACAATTCTCACTTTTAATAAATGACACCCTAGAAGGTTTTTTAGCATAACTAGAGGAATCTGACAAGGTGACCCAATATCTCCTTTTATATTCATCATTAAGGCTAAAGAATTTGGGAGATCAATTAAAAAAGCACAAACAAAAGGTAAAATTAAGGGAATAACAGTAATAGAAAATGTCCCTAATATTACACATCAACAATTTGTTGATGACACAATTCTACTAGGAGCAAGTACTATGGAAGAAACTCAAAATATAAAACAAATAATACAAGACTATTCCAAAGCATCAGGGAAAAAAGTGAATGCTAAGAAATATGAAATCTTCTTCCTTAATACACCAGAATAAATGGAAGATCATATCTATAATAGCATTGGATGCAAGAAAGGCTCCTTCCCCTATAAGTATCTTGGGATTCACCTAAAGGAACAAGGAATACCAAGGGATGGGAAAATATTCTTGAAAGAATTGATAAGAAGAAAGAAAGTTGGAAAGGGAAATGGCTAACTATAGTGGGTAGAGTCACAAAAATCAAAGCCATACTTTCAGCTATACCTACATTTCAAATGTCATGCATTCTACTACCCAAAAAAATTAACAAAAAACTTGAAGAAAAACTAAGAGAATTATTTTTGAATGAAATAGAAGGAAAAAAAGAAATCAGCACTGATCAAATGGGAAAATATATATAAACCAAAAGAATTAGGTGGGATGGGTATTAAGAATTTTAGTTGATAGAAAGAAGCTCTAAGAGTGAAATTAGTCTAGTGTATGTATCAAGAAAAATAAAGTAAATGGGCTAAAATTCTATACAATAAATATTTAAATAAGGCAAATCCAACATCATTATGAAGAATTAGGAATCCACCCAAAGGTTAGAAATGTGGAACTTTATGGAAAATATTTATTCAATGATTAGCAAATATGTAACTTGGGGCATAGGGAAAGGAGAAGAGGCACTATTCTAGGAAGACTTTTGGGATGGACTCCCTCCTCTAGCTAGTCTCAATATTCCTCTCAATATAAAAATTATGCTAGTCAAATCATGGGTGAATAAGGTGGAAAATTATAAACAAACCAAAAGGATAAATGGGGAGGACATATGGCCATGGAAATCTCTGGAAGAGGTAGATTTAACACTTATAGAACATGTCAAGCACAAAGAAAGGGAAGATAAACTCATTTGAGGAGCATCAAAAGATGGATTATATAGTGTAAAGAAGGGATACAACATAATAATCAATTTGCAAAGATGGGAAGATTTAAAGATGCCCCTCAAATTATGTTGGGACCCAACCTACTTACCAAAGGCATGGATCTTTTTGTGGGCAGTTGCTCAAAAGAGAATCTTAACAAAAGATAGGTTTAGAATAATGGGTTTTAAAGGGCCTTCAAGATGTAGTTTGTGTAAAGAGCATGTTGAGACATCATAACATCTTCTCTCCCAATTGCCATATGCTAAGGAATGTTGGTACTGGCTTCAAAAAAAGTTAAGATGGACACCCCCCCCAAAGGATCTTAATAGCCACCTAATTGGATGGCCCCAATGGTAGTAATTTAAAAATATAGAACAAATTCTAGAACATACCCTTGCCATCCTGATGTGGGAAATATGGAAAGAAAGAAGTAGGTAAATATTTAACAATATAGAACTAGCACACTTTTGTTTCTTAATAAAATTGAATCAAGTATAATTGAAGTCTTGAGCAGTCACTTAAGGAAAGTAGTCAAAGAAGAAGGAAAATTCACAGAATGGGATGAAGAGATGAATAAAAATTGGAACTATCTCACTAATCCCTTATTAATTTTCAATAAAATAACCTAAAAGAATGACACAAGTGCAAATGGAAACCTCCACCGAAATGGTGGACCAAAATTAATTTTGATGGTACATTTAGAGGAAACCCAAGGATAGTAGGAATAGGTTTTATTATTAGTTTGGACTTAGGCAAATGGATTCTCAAGAGAGAAATACCCTTTGGAATCATAGCTAACAATATAGCCAAACTTGAAGCTCTTCGAGAAGGGCTTATACCGAGCCTACAATTGAATATAAATAGAATAGTCATTGAAGGGTATTCTCAAATTTTCCTAAATGCAATTAGGAAAAGGAAAACCCCAAACTAGATTATAAACTCAAAATTGGAATATGTACTAAAACTTATAGACAAGTTCGAGAAAATTAGGATTAAACATATAAACTGAGAAGGTAACACATAAGAAAATCTTCTTACAAATAAAGGAGTAGAAGGAGAAGATATAACACTTAAGAGCAATTGATAATCCCCTCCACTAATAATACTCACTCTACATATGGATTAGCATATCATATCTCCCTTCATTTGTAATCTTTAAAGATTTAATTTAAAATTTAATATATGAGTTGTCACTTTAGGTTATCGCTATGTGCTCTATTAATCAACACCCTCTCATAATGAGTACTCTTGCAATTATGTTTCATTCATCCTAGGAGCTTTTCTTGGAAAGAATCTTACATCTCTCTAGAACCTTCTAGGGATTTTGTGTAAATTCTTTTCCCATAGATGGACCCTATTTAATCTTCTCCTTTCACCTTTCTCCCATCCTAGGCTAGGTGTGTGTAGCTACAAGCCATCATCTAAGCATGGAGTTAGCAATTTCCCTATTTCATGACATAGAAGTTTGAACCATGGCCCTTAGGAGTAATGTTTATCTTGAAAGATGGATCAAGATACTGAATCCCATAGACAACATGTCTAGGGTCATTGTTAGTAAGGTTCTAGGTGAGAAAGATTTCAACTATGATTATACCTAGCACACTAATAGGTCTATCATTGATTCCTTTATAAGGTGTTTGGTCTAGGATGATATAGGATAGTGGGAGATAATCCACCTATAATTTTTTTGACTCCATTTGGTTAGAGAGTTTAGAGAATGCATCGATTCACATAAGAAAATCCCTTTACCTGTAGTTTTCTTTTCATTTTCCCCTAGTAGCCTGAACCTAGCTAGTGTGTTCTATTTCCCTATTTTGTGCATTTGAGACAATATCAAGTTCTACAAGGAATGACCCAAAATAGAAGCTAGCATTAGCTTCCTTCTCTGTTGGATGGAGATTATGGAAGATAAAAAAAAAAGGATTGGATTCACCATTACATAAACTTAAACAATGGCTACATCAAACCGAGGGTGGACCTCAATGATTTAGATAATCTAGAACTTTCACTTCCAAACATGTACAAATAAAGCAAATGAAATGACTTTCATCTTTTCTCTAGGTTCTAGACTTCCAATATGGAGGAAGCAACAAACATCATCATGGTATTCTTGAAAGAAGAGAGGGAACTCTAGTACCAAGCTTCTGGTTTTTTTTTTGGGTATTAAAATCTCCCCTATAATAATGTTGTTTGTTAGATTTAATCTAGATATAGTAGTTGTATGTATTAGCTTGCTGGGGACTAGCATAATGTTGACATCACAATCTAGGTGGATGTAATTTGGACTCTACTTATATATAGGGTATTTGGGTTAATATAAAAAAAATTGTAAGACAATTATCATCACTAAAGGTCTGTAGCTACACTAGTAGAAATATAATGTAGAGCTTTGTAGAAATACTTTTTCCCTTCATCTTCTAGTTTAATACTATATATGAATAATAATTTCTTATTTTATTAGTTTAGTATGATCCTATTCTTAAGAGGTTTCCCCCAATCATACAACCAAACTTCTCCATAAGTAGGCTACTAGTAATTTCTAGATTATAGTTGATACCTAAAAAGGTGTCTCTATCTAATATCCATTTAAGGAACAGCTATATTATTGTTATGCTAATCATGCAAAATAATTGGGCTAATATCAAGAGGTTATTCCATTTATAACATTGATTAGGGTTAGTAAAATCTAGTAACCTAACTAACTCAACCTCCTTAGTTACAAATTTTCTTGCTCTCTAATTCTTTTAATAGATGTGGTATCAACTTATCACCAAATTTTAGAAATTTTGTTCATTTTGGTGTTTAAATTAAACATAGGTTCAAATAAACAAACAAATTTAAGGAGATAACATTTAGATTCAAGTAATTGAATATGGCATAATCAACAAGAAAATAATAAATAATTAATATTATACATTACAAATAAAAATCTAATAAATTTAAAACCTATTAAATTGATGCTCAACAATACTAAACTACATAAAACTATATAAATATAATAATTACTAAATGATATGTGGCAGATGAAGTTAATATTAATTATGATTTGAGAACTAACCTTTAACATGGAGTGTGATGTGTGTTAGATGCAAACAAGTGGAATGTGTAGATTGTTGAAAACAAATTGATAGAAGTATGAGAATGTGTTTTAATTATTTTTTTGCCACTGATGTCAAACCCACTACTTGTTGGTAAGATGACTACTTAGTTGATTTGAGTACTATCATTTGTTTGATTGATGAGGAGGATTTGATCACATGAGATAACATAAGCACCTAGAGAAAAGGTCGAGTTATGGTATGAAAAAGGAGTACAAAGATCAATGAAGACAATGATGATACAGTTCATTGATTATCTAATTAAGGATGCAAAGGTTGGATACACTAAAAAAGTCTAGAAGAAAAAGTAAGAAGAATCAAGTTTTCCAAGCTTGACTAAATGGACAGTAGGTGATGAGAAAAGTTAGTGCAAGTTAAGTAGAAAATTAGTTGGAGCTGACCAAAGTTAAAGTAAAGTGTATCCTGAGTGATGCAATGTAAGCTAAGTAAATTTTAGTTGATGTCAAGCACAATCAAACTTTAGTGTTTTCCAATTGATCTAGTTGAAGATGAGTGGAAGAATAGTATGGAAAACGAGTGACAACATATTGATGTCGAGTGCTAGTATTCATGTTAAATCATGAATTTGATGAATCTAAGCTGACTATTTTATTTTTTTGAATTTTGTGAAGCCTGTGGAAGATAACTAGGATGAGTTGGTGGCACAAAATTCATGGTAAACCATTTTGAGGAGAATTCAAAGAGGATTTAAGGTAAAGTTTCTAGAAGGGACTAAAATGAAAAAATGGGTAGATTTATTGAATCTACCTAATCCTACCTAACCCTAAAATGGATGATAGAGCATGAACGACAAAAGATCTTAATTTTCTATTTATAGAGATGATTGGTCAGAAGCAAGGTTGGTCACTGTTCAAGAACCTAAATTAGACAAGAGGTCTAAGGTATTGCTTCATTCAAAGACCAAATAGAGGAGACTATTATTGGCAAGAAAAGCAAGAAGGCTTAAGAGTATGAATGCTTGAAGGGTGAACAAGTTATCAGAGCTTAAGTGTGGGAAAGCCAATTAGAGTTGAGTAGCATGCTACTAGTGGTTTTTCCCAACTTGGGTTTCCAAATAAAATCATTATGTCAAATATGTTATTGAATATGTTATGTTTCATGCTTACATTTTTGTAAAGTTGATTTGACAGTAACCTACAAAGTTTAAGTGATTGTATGATCTAATGGATGCATGCATGAATATTTTTCATGAATATGGGTTTACTAAGCTATGAAATTTTTTATTCATACATCTGGACCTTGGATAATTGATTGAACCCCCCTCTCAGTTGTTCTAAAAATTCCAATAATTGGTATCAAAGTCATCTTCTTAAGAGGACTAGTTTGAAGGTACTAGAAGCAAAAGATCAAGATGCCAAAAAGAGAGGTACCCAAGCTTAACATGGACAAATTTCTTGCATGGAAAATTCTAATGAAGCTACACCTAGATGGTCTTGGAGACCATGCACAATCCACCATTTCCACTAAGCATATTAATCTTGTAGGAACCCTAACTACTAAAGATCTTAAAAAGAAGAAAGAACGCAATTAGGAAATGTTGGAAATTGCCTCTACCCTAAGTTATATTGAGTTCAATGACATCAAGGGTTGTGATAGTGAAAAGAAGATGTGGGATGCTCTTCACACCATCTATGGAGGTGATGCAAATGTTTTAAGAGCCGAATCTAAAAGTCTTAGAGGTAAGTTTAATGATATGAGGATACAAGAAGGTGAGAATGTTGTTCAATATTGCTCTAGGATAAAAGATGTTGTTCATGCTATAAGAGGATCTATTGGTAAGATAGATGATAAAACTATATTAAGAAAAGTTCTAAGAACATTGTTGCCCATCTATGCTATTAGATTTTATGTAATACAATAACTAATATGTATAGTAGGTTCTAATCTAACTCTTGAAGGTCTAGTAGGTAGACTCACTACTTTTGAGCTATCCAATTTTGACAACTGTTGAATCTAATTTCAAAGTTAAGCTATCATTGAAGGAACCTAATGAGAAGAAGAAGAAAAAGATAAAATATGTTTCTAGTAATAGTGATATAGATGAGGAGGATGTAGAATAGCTTGAAGCACTACTAGCAAGGAGATTTCATAGAGGTAAAGGAAAATTCAAAGGTAAGTTACCTATCATGTGTTTTAATTGCAATGAGGTTGGTCATATTGCTACTAGATGTCTAGAGATGAAGAACTATATAGGTGGAGACAAGTATAAAAGTATAAGAGATGAGGAAAAAAAATATTACAAAGACAAAGGCAAGAAGTCTTGCTACATTATAAAAGAGGAAACCAAAGATGGATCTGACAATCATGATGATGAAGTTGTGTATGTTGCAATGAATGATGATTCTGATGAGGATGAGGCAACTACATTAGTTTCTTGTGTGAACAATAATGATAGATGGATAATTGATTGTGGGTGTTCACATCACATGAATGGAGATAAAAGTAAGTTCATTACCTTGAATTATTAAGATGGAAATAGTGTAAGGCTTGGTAATGATTGACCCTGTCTAATAAAAGGAAAAGGTTCTATCAAACTCACATAAAAGATTTTATGTGACAATGCTTATTATGTTGAAGGAATTAACTATAATTTGTTGAGTGGGTCGCAATTAAATAATTTAGGTTGCAAGGTTAAGTTTGAGAACAAGATTGCTAAGATATATGATACTGATAGAAAACTAATGGGAAAAGGTGATTAAACTAAAGGTAATCTCTTCTATCTTGATATGGATGATGCTACTTGTCTATTTGTAGAATTTGATAACATGTGGTTATGACACAAGAGATTATGTCATGTTAATTTTGATAACTTGGTTAGTATAAGTAACATGAGAAGAGTCAGAGGTTTGTCTAAGTTGAAGAAACTTGACAATTGATTTACAAACAATGTCAGTCAAGAAAAATGTCAAAGTCTAGCTTTAAGAGTAAGACTCACATCTCTAAAGGAATTTTGGAAATTGTTCATACTGACTTGTGTGGACCAATTGATGTGTAAAGCTAATAAGAACATTGTGGTATTTGTTGATGATTATTCTAGGATGATGACAATTATGTTTCTAAAATAGAAATTTGATGCTTTCCAAATGTTTAAGTGGTACTTAGCAAGAGTTGAGAAGGAAATAAGTAAATTTCTAAAATGTTTGAGATCTGATAGAGGAGGAGAATTTACATCAAATGAGTTTGAGATGTTTTGTAATGATAGAGGAATCTAAAAATAGAAATATAATCCTAGGACCCTTCCACAAAATGAAATTGTTGAATGGAGGAATAGATCTATAATAGATTGTGCAAGGACTCTCATGAAGGAGAAATTTTTTACTTTGAAATACTAAAGAGAGGTTGTAAGTACAACTATCTATACCTTGAACCATGTGCAAGTCAAGAAAGGTACTCATTCAACACCTTTTGAACTATGGTATGGATACTTACCCAATGTAAAATATTTTAAGGTATTTGGAAGCAAGTGTTATCTTCTCAAAGATTTCAAGAAAGGTAAATTAGATGCAAAAATTGAAAAAGATATATTCCTTTGCTATTCCATAAGAAGAAAAGCTTATAAGTGTTTCAATACTAACACAAACAAAGTTGTAGAAAATGCAAATGTGAAGTTTGATGAATATACTGTCGGAATACTTTTAGAATAACTAAGGAGGGGGGGGGGGGGGGGGGGGGGGGGGTGGGGGTTGAATTAGTTATCCAACATTGAGATACATAAATAAAAATTTTCACAACTTAGTGAACCCATAAAACACTCATACCCATGCATCAATCCATTATGTATAAACTTAAACTTGTATGTTACTATCAAATCAACTTGCAGAAATGTAAAGCATGAAGTAAAATACATTCATCAACATACTTGAAACAATGATTTACATGGAAACCCAATTTGGGAAAAACCACCAGTAACATGCTACTCCTTTTCACTCTTTTGAAGTGATGCCCTATGAAAAGCCAACCTTGTTAAAGGTTACAATACACATTGTTAAATGTGACCCAATTAAAGGATTTCAATCACCCTATTAAAAGTGAGCCTTGTTAGAGGACTTCAAGCCATTTACTAGGAATTCCACCTAGTTAAAGGATTTTCAAATGACTGTTAGGTCAACCTTAATCCAAATAATTTACCCTAAACTGATACAATTGTTAGAGAGTAACAATAGAGCTTTGATCTGATACAACTTACAACTTCTCTTGCAAATTATAGATTTCTATTTAGTCCTCAATTCTGCTTGACCTTCATACTTTGCAACTCTGATAGCTTGTTCACCCTTCAAGCATTCATCTCCTTAAGCCTTCTTGATTAACATGCCATTATAGACTCTTCTCTTGGGTCACTTGATGAAGAAAACCTCTTAATTCCTTCTCCTCCTTAGGTTCTCACATGTGACACCAACCACTTTTTCTTCATGACTAGACATTCCTATCAATAGGAAATTAGAATATTTTTCCACTTATTTTTATCATCTAAATTAGGGTTTTTGGATGGATTAGGTAGGATACAATGTATCTACCCCATATCTTGTCTTTTCTAGAAACCTAAAAATGATTTACATCAAATTTTGTGCCACCAGCTCATCAACCTTATCTTCCTTCTGGTTTACAAGTTTTAAGAAAAATGCATGCCGACTTAGATTCAATGAATCTTTGATCTTTAACATAATGTAGCAGCTCGACATTATCAATCTTGTGATGCTCGACACATACAAAATTGCTCAACATCAACTATAAAATCACTCGGCATCAACTAAAGTATATTGATGCTCAACATCAACTATTTTTCTCAGCATCCACTAGAATTTTCTTTCACTTGGCTCCAATTGACTTTCTACTTAGTTTGAACTGACTTTTCTTGACACCTACTATGCACTTAGTCAAGCTTGGCAAACCAAATTTGTTTAACTTGTTCTTCTAAACTTTCTAAGTGTAGCCAACATTTTCTAACCTTAAGTAGATCATCAATACATCATGTCATCATTGTCTTAACTAATCCTTGTACTTCATTGCATAATCATAACTCAACCTTTCCTCTAGGTTCTATTGTTACCTCTTATTGATCAAATCCTCTTCATCAATCAACTAAGTGATAGTACTTGAATCTAATGAGCAGTTGTCTCACCAGCAAATGGCAGGTTTGACATTAGTGACAAAAATGATGATTGAAACACATTGTCTTCTTCAACAATCTTCCTCTTAACAATCTCTCATTTCAATGATCTTTTCAATCATATCTCAATAATCTCCCTCTTTGGCATTGATGGCAAACCAAACTAATCAACCAAGTCAATCAAATGATGAACATTTTGTTCAACCAAAAACCAATTTGACTGAGTTAAAATAGTAAGGTAATACCAAAAAGAAAGATTGTATTAAAATTTCTTTCTCTATCAGCAACTTCCATCTTCTGATTAGATACAAAACTCTTTCTTATAACTCCCTCTAAGTTCTTTTTTTCTTGTATCACCCTCTTACTAGGTAGATTAGGATTTCTCCCTCTAATATTAGTCTTGTTCAGCTTCTTTGACAACAATCTCTTGCATTAATAAGGAATATCTTACTCTGTGATTACGCTTTCTTTCTTTGATGTACTTTCTCTCAAAAAATCTCTCCTTCTGATAATGATTAGTTTAATGTGCTTCCTCCCTCTTTGTTTTGGCAACTCTTGATCAGTAAATCTCTCCTTCTTTGACAACAATACCAAAGAGATATGCCAAAAAATTGTCATCTTAAAATATGTAGATATAAGCTTTTGTAGTTTCTTTAGTTTCTCCCTTTGTCACCTTGCTTGAGATTGATTTGAAATTTTAGCTTTGTGATTACTTTAGGTAGCTTCTAAAGAAAGATCCTTCGCATCAATGTGTATTATAAGAACATCAACTTTTTTGATGTAGCATACTCCTTATATTTCTTAAATAGCCTTTGATAGGGGTATCACCCCTAGTTTACCTCTTAGATACTCATGAGAATCCTTAAGTAATGGTTTTGTGAAGACATCAACAATTTGTTCCTTTGAGTTAACATATTCCATCTTCACCTCTTTGACTTGAACTAACTCTCTCAAGTAATGATACTTGATTGCGATGTGCTTTGTCTTTGTGTGCATTACTAGATATTTGATATATTGATAGCACTTGTATTATCACAATAAAGTATCATTGTTTCTATGATTTCTTGCTTCATTTCTTTGAGTAGCTAATTGATCCATATAATTTTTTTGTAGTTTACAGCAACAACATATTCAACTTCAGCAGTAGATTGTGAAGTATAACTTTATTTCTTGCTAGTCCATGTAACTAGTCTCTTGCCTAAGAAAAATGTTCTTCCACTAGTGCTCTTTCTATCATCAATGTTTCCAGCCTAATCAACATCAATGTAGGCTCTCAATTCAAACCTTTCATTCTTCTTGTAGTAAAGACCAATCTCTTATGTTCCTTTTAGATATCTTATTATCCTCTTCATAGCCATTAAGTGATTCTCCCTGGGATTAGCAGAGAGTCTTGCAACTATCCCTACAGATAATGCAATATCAAGTTTGCTACATATTACATATTGCAATTTTCCAGTCATAGACCTATACAATATTTGATTCACCTAAGCTGAATCATCATTCTTTGACAACTTGTGTCCTATCACCATAGGTGTACTTACAGGTTTTGAATCCTCTAATCCAAAAGTTTTCAATATCTCTTTGATATACTTTGAATGAGTGATGTATATACCATACTTCATTTGATATAGTTGTAGTCACACAAAAAAAATGATTTCTCCAAACATAGACATTTCAAATTATTGCTTCATCTCATTTGCAAAATCCTTACATAAAGCATCTTGTCCTCCAAATATGATATCATCAACACATATTTTTGATAGTAAAATACTTTATCATTTTTCTATCTTTATGTATAGATTGTTGTTATCATCAGTCCTTTCAAATCCAATCTTCATAAGATAAGTGTGAAGTCTCTCATACCATGCTCTTGGTGCTTGCTTCAATCCATATAGGGCTTTGTGCAATCTACATACCATGTTCTTATTGTTATCATCAACAAAACCTTCTAGCTATTCTATGCATACTTCCTCTTCTAGTATGCCATTTAGAATTACATATTAAACATCCATTTTATAAAATCTGAAACCTTTGTATGCAACATAAGCAAGTAGAGTTCTTACTCATTCCAATCTAGCAATAGGGGCAAATGTCTCCCCATAGTCAATTCCTTCTTCTTGTGCATATCCCCTACAAACTAATTTTTTTTGTTTCTTGTGACTTCACCATTCTCATCTAGCTTGTTTCTAAATACCCATTTGGTGTCAATCACATTTTTGTCTTCTGGTTTGGGAACTAGACTCCATGTTTTTTTCTTCTCTATCTATTCAATCTCTTCTTCCATGGCCTTGTACTATTCTTCATATTCTAATGCATCTTTTACTATTTTGGGCTCCTTCATGCTTAGAAAACATGATTCACTTCTCAATCTATTTCTTATCAGTGGCCTAGCATTTTTACCTCCAATGATTTAATCAACAAGATGATGTCTTTTGACATATTTAGACAATCTTGGCTCAGCTCTTGTTTCTTCATTTTATCTTTCAGCTTCAGTGTCACTGTGTACATCTATGTTAGGTATCTCAGAATACCTTTCATATGTACTAATCTTAGACTTAGAATGTGCATCTTCTTCATTCTATAACTTGGCATCTGAATATAGCTTAGTTGCTGAGTGCAACTTGACATTTACAAGATGTGACTTGGCAATTACTGATACTTGTTGATTTTAACTTGATTTACAACATCTTCTTTAGTAGACATTCCTTCATAAAAGTATACAAAAGATTTATATTCTTCTATTTCTTTCATAGGTTCATCCTCATGTACTTCTGTAAATTCATCAAAATTCACATTTTCATTTTTCACAATTTTATTAGTGTTAGTATTTAAACACTTATAAGCTTTACTTCTTGTGGAGTATCCAAGGAATAAACTTACTTCATTTTTTGCATCAAGCTTTACATTCTTAACATCTTTAAGAATGTAATACTTACTTCCAAATATCTTAAAGTATTTTACTTTGGGTGGATATCCATACCATAGCTCAAAAGGTGTTGAATGAGCATCTTTCTTGATTTGCACATGGTTCAAGGTATATACAACAATACTTATAGCTTCTCTCTAGTATTTGAGAGCAACATTCTTCTCCATCATAAGTGTTTTGGCATAGTCCATTATAGTCCCATTTCTCCTTTCAGCATTCCCATTTTGTGAAGGGGTCCTAAAGGAAGATGCCTATCTTTTGATTCCTCTATTATCACAGAAAATCTCAAACTCATTTGATGTGAATTCTCCTCCTTTATCTGATCTCAAGAATTTTATACTTTTCCCTATTTCTTTCTCAAATATTTCCAAGTACCACTTAAACATTTGAAAAGAATCATATTTCTATTTCAAAAGCATAACTGTCATCATCCTAGAATAATCATCAAAAAATAGCATTATGCACTTATCTCCTTTATAGATTTGCACTTCAATTTGTCACACAAGTCAGTATGAACAATCTCTAATATTTCTTTAGAGGTATAAGCTTTACTCTTAAAGCTTGATTTTGTCATTTTTCCTAGCTGACATTGTTTGCACACTATATTATCAGGTTTCTTCAACTTAGGCAAACCTATAACTTTCTTCATGTTACTGATACTAATCAAGTTATCAAAATTAACATGACATTATCTCTTGTGCCAAAGCCATACATCATCAAATTTTGCAACAAAAAAAGTACATCATCTATATCAAGATAGAATAGATTACTTTTGGTTTGGTCACCTTTTCCAATCAATTTCCCATTTGTGTCATGTATTTTGGCAGTCTTTTGCATCCCAAATTATTCAATTGTGACACACTTAACAAGTTATAATTTAGTCCTTCAACATAGTAAGCATTGTCACATGAAATATTGTCTAGAGTTTGATTGAACTTTTTCCTTTTATCGAACATAGTGCATCATTACCAAATCTTACACTATTTCCATCATAACAAGTTAACATAATGAAATTACTTCTATGTCTAGTCATGTGATGTGAGCATCCACTGTCAATGATCCATCTATCATTTTTGTTCACACAAGTCACAAGTGTAGTTGGCTCATCTTCATCAGATTCATCCTTCATTGCAACATACACCACTTCATCATCATGTTCATTAGAATCATCTATGTTTTCTACTTCATCAATCACTAGTACATTTAACCCCATTTTTAGACCAAAATTTTCAAAAATCTATTAAAATCTAGGGTCAAATTGGTCGGAATAGGCAAGAAAAAATGTGTTTTTTTAAAAATCCATTCCCATGTTGGTCAAAATTTTGACCAACACAAGCTTCATATTGTTTTGAAAATGTAAAAGACCATGCCCTATTTCATTGTTATGCACACTCTGCATCGTTATGCCAAACACAAGCTTCATATCTAGTCTGTTGAATGCTTAATCTCAAGGCAATAGTTGGAAAGTTGGACACGTCAGAGATCAGAGGATTGATCCAACTTGAACAATATTGATAATGCTACTATGAGTATCTAACTAGGCCTTTTCTTTTAATATTTTTTCTTCGATCATAACCATGTTTGAATGTCTTTGGCAACCTGAGTAGAACCCATCTGAACAACAAGATGCCACTTCAAATAGAGAGAATTATTCAGAGTTTGGTCATGACTTAATAAAAGAGCTATGGTAGAACAGTGATCAAAAATATGTTTTGCGGATACCTTCCCATCTTACAATCTATGAAATGTAACATATATATATTTCTAAATCATTTTGTATGTGCATTTTTAGCATCAAAGTTTTGCATCATATTTTAAGATTCAATAGAAGTTTCGAATCATACTCATGATTCATCTTCAGATTTAATGAGAATGAGAACTTATCATGAAGTATTGATTCCAACCATTGATGTTTTAATTATGTCTTGATGTTTTTAATTGACCAGAATAGGGGTTTTTTTTTTTATGACTAAACACTTGAATTGATCTCCTGTGCAGGCAAGTCTTCAAACAAAGTGGGTATAGTTTTGGGTATTCTTGGGGGCTTCTTGTTGATGTTATTGCTATGCCTATTTGGATTCAGAAGAAGATTCAAGTCTGCGGCATTAAGGAAAGGTACTTTTGAGGTGATTATTTTTTTGTAAATCGTTCTTTCAAATGTCAACAAAAATTTTGGCTAGTTGATTATATAAGAGCTACTCACTCAAAAAGGAAATAAGGGGGAAAAAGTTCCATTTATTTTTTCTTGTAAAATAAAACTTCTTTATACAAAATGTGTAATATTTTTCCCATGCATCAATCAGCAGAGAATCCTGATATAGAGGTGTACTCTGCTATTGGGAAGGAGCATGGAATTTTTCTCAACTTGGAAAATATAAAGGCTGCAACTAGAAATTTTCATGATGATAACAAGCTTGGAGAAGGGGGATTCAGCTCTGTTTACAAGGTAACATAACTCTAACCGCATTAAATATGCTATTAAATTGAACCAAGTTACTTCTTCGTTCTCCACTGAACAACAATCTACAAACTATTTCATAGAGAATGAAAGGGTGGGAATATGTCTTGAAGTCACACAAAGTAGACATTTTAATTTTGAATTTTAGGACTTTCATATATTATTAGAATACACTCTTGTACAATTGCTTGAAGTATAAATTGTCAAATGTTCATCGGTATATGTTCTATGGATACCTTCCCATACAAAATAATTCATAACATTGATAGTTATGAGAGCTCCCCTACTAGAGTGTATGTGACATAGAGCCAAATTGGATATCTTTGTTCAAATAGACTGCTGAAAGCTATATCAATAGCTTGCAATGAGAGTCATATTTGGACATCAATGTAAAATACCAACACAATGTACAAAAACATATGTAAACTCATCCATTATTCACCATAAAGGTTTTGAGTCAGTGAAAAATATACCTTCTTTTTAGTAATCAAATGCTCAACTTCAACAAGTGACAAGTTGACAAGCTCTGAAATCTCTGGTAGCCAAATCAGCTTTAGCTTTGTTGTTTTGATTGATCCTTCAAGATGGAGCATGTCATGAAGCCATACAATAATACCCTTTGATTCCTTCTCAATATTTTTTATTATGACATTTCTTGAATCCATTAGTGTTACCTCTTCACCTTCTGAGACAAGAGCAGCATCAACACTCTCCAACCAAATGTGTTTTGTGTAAGTAGTTGCTTTCTTGCCAGCACCTTCATACTTTTTATGCCTAGCTACAATTTTGACAAAAGGTTCTTCAGGCCCATTTGTTAAGCATAGAAGAACACAATTTTCAAAAAGAGCAGTGTGTCTAGGACAGACAGGGTCAATGATTTTTTTTATTCATTGTCCAAAGTATGTCCCACTCCATTAGATTTAGATTTTTAGATTTTTTGATGCTCCTTGAAACAAAAGTGTTAAAGAAAACTTAGATTTATAATTTTAATTGGTATAGGTTATAAGAATCTGTATGGAAACTATAGAAAATTAAGTGAAAAAAAGGTGTTCCAAAGAAAAAGTCCAACATTTAAACTTGTGACAGAATAAATTTCTTTAAGGCCTCTACTGTCACTCCCCTTCGCAATGTTCCTTGCACTGTTGGGAAGCAAGGATCATCCCAACCCTCCTTTTTTACATTATCTACAAACCACTATAGTTTTCACTTGCTCAAGAGAGTATAAACAAAATTCAATGGCTAAAATCTGACACATGCACTTTCTACAAACCCATGTCTTCTAAATGTAGACACCAAAAAATCTTTAGAAAATAAAGTATTTTTATTTTTTGAAAAATTCCTGATGACATCATCATTTATTATTTATTTTTATCCCATTAAATCCCTTTATCTTAATTAAAAATATTTAATTAAGGAATCCCTCCCAAAAAATGTTTAAATCTTATTTAAACATTATTTCCTTATTTATTAATTATTTAATTAATAAATTGACCAAAAAACCCAAAAGCCCTCCATGAGCTTTTCCCCATCCTTGCATCCTAGCTCTTGATCCCTCAAGCCCTTTGCCTATTTAAGGAATCCTCTCCCAAGCCATTTTAACACAATCCATGAAGTAAAGTCATAATGCCATTTTGAGAAGCCATTTTACATCAAAACCATATGCTCACACCCAAATTCCAACTCCATTTGAAGCCCTTTTGAAGCATAAGTTTGAGCATACATCCTATCTATTTAGACAAAGCCACTCAACAAGAGAGCTTCTCATTGAGAGAGTCCATTAATGGCTCATATTCTCAATTGAGAGTTTATCTTAGTCTATCTTGAAGTTTATGAATTTTGTTTAGTTTGTAGAAGCTTTATTTAAATTTAGTTTCTATTAGCATACTAACATTGCTCATATACATTTTGGCACGCCCGGTGGGACCCCGCATGGGTCATCTTCATTAGCTTTTTTAGTCAAGTTTTGTATGTCATTTGCTAATTTTGGCTAATTTTGCTTGTTTTTGTGATTGGTAGGATTGTATAAATTGATTTTGTAGGTCCACATGAGCATGAAGAAGACAAAGGAACTCATAGTCTATCTCATAGTGTTTGCAGATTTTTCAAGCTTATAGGTGGACAAAGAACTTGGAATTCTTCTTCCTCTTCTTGTCTATATTCTTCTTATTCCATCTACTTCTTCTTCTTCTTCTTGTGGGAGATCTGGCCATGTTTTTTTAAGGAAGCAAAATCATACACACTTCTTTTTAGTGCTTAAAATGAACCCCCAAATCATATTTAAATCCATTAAAAAATTAAAAATTTGCAAATAAGAAAAAATCTTTTAACAAGTGAAACTAAACCAATCCAATCATTTGCATCCTTGCAACATCAAGGTTTTAGATGCATTCATGCAAAGTTAGGAACACTTCATTTTTGGGAATTTAAAAAGAGCTTCAAGTTTCCATTTCAAAAGGTTCAAAATCAACACTAAGTGCACACTAAAATCTAAATCAAACTCAAAGCATCAATCAAGGATAAAATGAACCTCATTTGCAAATATTTTAAAGTTCTTTTAAAAATATCATGAAAACTAAGAGTCCTAAATGGTTGCCAAAAATTATCCTAAAAGCTTTGTTATTTGTTCCAAACAAATGTCTTGTTGCGAAATCTTGAATGTTTCTTAGGTTTTTCATGCATCAAAACATTCTAGGAATATCATTTTTGGGCTTAAAATATGCAAACTAGAACACAAAATCTTGAATGAAAAACAAATTCCAAAGATTCATTTTCACTTTTGAGTCCAAAACAATCTTGAATGATCTAAGGTTAAAACAAAGCACTTCAAAGTTCTTAAAACAACACACAAAATCTCAATCTTGAATGCTCAAAGGAAAAAACTTGAATGTTTAATCACTTGTCTTTGAATGCATGTTGCTAAAATCACTCTTGAGTGCCATGGATTAAAATCAAGTTTTTTTTTTTTATGAATGCATGATTAAAACAACAAATCCAATCTTGAATGCCATAGATCAAATAATCATCTTTTGGGGCATAAAAAGAATCCACATTTTTGAAATCTTCTAAGTTATAAAAACTAATAAAGACACTTTGAGTAAATTTTTAGTTGGACTCACCCTCTTTAATCACCCATCAATTTAACCATTGGTTGCAATCTCAGTGCCATCTATGGGGATGGGTCTACCTAAGAGGGTATTAAATGCTCCGCAAAGATCAAACTCCACTCACTTGGGTCTTTAGTGGTTTTTCTAAGTTAGAAAATTCTTTGAATGTGCATTAATCTCGCTCACACTTCATTTGGGCATAAAAATTGGACAAATCTTGACGTGGAGGGCCTCCGGGCGCACGCTTGACAAATCAAGTCTCACAAATCTTTGCTTTGGGCTTAAAAAAAAAATCACACCAACTCTTGAATGCTTTAAAAGAAATTAATCGATACTTGATGTGGAGGGCCTCCGGGCACGCGGGTTTACTTTGTTGTTGACCCTAACTCTTCTTCTTGTATTCATTCTTCGCTCGATTTTGCTTTGTTGGCACATTTCAAAGTTGGAATTGAACATTGTCTCTTAAACACGAGTGCTTGCAAAGTCTAGATCAGCACACATAAGAGTCAGTTGGTAAAAAGAACAAGCGTGTTTTTTAGCCCAAGGTCATCCAAGTCTTCTCTCCCCTTGTTGTATTTCGAGGCCATCTTGGGTGCATAAGATTAGGATCCATAACCTTGTTTCTTTTTAGGAGGCTTGCTTGGGGATTTCATCACCCCTTGGATGACCTCAACTCTAGTGTTCCGATGGAGTATAAGAACCAGGAGGTGAATCGAAAGACACCTCTCTTGGGATCAAGATTTTGTCACTCGGGCTAAGCCTCAAGGAACTTTATACCCTTGAGAAGTGAAAGAGGAGAAGTGGGTTACCGCTCCTCTCGGCTATGTGACATCTTTTTGGTTTCATCTATGGATTTGGGCCTCACGTACCTTGTGTATATCAAGGACTCCCTAGCTATAACAAATTTCATCCTTGTAGAAAGCTTCCTAGGATGTTGGTGTGTTTGACATGCTTGCTCCAAAATTTTGTTTGCTTGTTTATTCATAGCTTTTGAATGAATGTTTGCCAACTTTGGTCAAAATCCCAAAAAAGCAAAAATCTCCCAGCTCAAGGCATACTAAGCGTAGTCACTGCCTCATCAGAAATCATCCAAGCTCCACTGCTGCATCTAGTTCCTTGCTTTAGAACAATCCCAAATCCAAAGTCTCTCCAAATCATCCCCCCCCAACCAGCTAGCAACCCAATCCAAAATCACACCAGAGCCTTTAGAGAGTTGTTATTCTGCTAGAATTTTCTATCCAATCAATCTGACCAATCCACCAGCCTCACCAAGGTTATCCCTTTGACAGAGCTTTGTCTAGGGTAATCTAGCTTTGTCACTTGTTATCCCTCATCACCTTGAGCTAAAGGTTGGGATCCACAAGTGGTCAATCTCATGTCATGCCCATAGGATCATTAGTCTATCCTTAAGTTGACACAATCTCCACCAATCCAGTGCATAGGAAAGAAAAACTCTCACTTTTTGACAGCATGCCCTTGAAGTCTTCTATCCACAAGAAAGCCAAAAATCTCTAGCCAATCCTCCTTAGGTCTGTCATACAGCTTTGACTCTCCCTAGGAAATCCTTCATCAGCTAATCCAAAATCTGCACTTAATCCAAATCCAACCATGAGCTTTCGCATTCATCCATATGCAAGACCCCATCCCCATCCGACTCATCATCAAAACATGAAATCCCAAACCTATCATGATGTGTTCGGTCATATTGTCCTTGCTCCTGCCACCTCCTATTCCAATGATGATGAAAATCTTGTTGACTATGACGGGTATATTGAAAGCCTTAGAAACATTCCCCCAAGCATCCCACAAAATCCATGCATTCTTCCAAACTATCTAGTCATGCCATTTGATATCCC